>CM042434.1:23970591-24508091 GCA_023631565.1 Gymnocephalus cernua | reverse complement strand
TTACCCTTTTGAATTTATTTCCTCAGCATATTAGGTCATATTGTTGATATATATATATATATATATATATATATATATATATATATATATATATATATATATATATATATATATAATATCTAACATGCTCTCTTTTGGACCATTAGAATGAATGGATTTGAAATGGTATAAAACAAATGTGTAATTTTTGGTCACTAAATCTTAGTGCAGTTATGATTATTGTTTTTTGTTAAAATGCTGCAACTATTGGCTGCTGAGATGGCAACATGTACCCTACCTTCATCAAGGTTGATGAACTGATTAAGATGTGTGTGTGTGTGTGTGTGTATATATATATATATATATACACACACACACACACACACATACACACAAAATAAAATACATTGATTAAATGAAGTGCAAGGCTTGTCGTACGTCTGTGAGTTTCCAAATTAGATTCGGTTCAATGCAGGTCCAAATAAACATGGAGGAGTACAAATTAAACCGCTTGCTTACCTTCTAAAATTGTGCGCTGGCAGCTGGAGTGGATACAGTCCGATTCTGTCTTGTTCGTTTCCTCTGTCTGGTTGTGAATCTTCCTTGCTAATCGCTGATCTCTGTAGATTGGTTGAGCAAGAACCACCCACACATGCGCGCGCGCGCGCGCGCGCGCACACACACACACACACACACACACACACACACACACACACACACACACACACACACACTCTTACATACATTCTTCACCAGATTTTACTTAGAAACCTCTCTGTTCACAGCAGTGTGTCAAAGCATTTGTGTTGGTGTGTGTGCTTTACTGTAAGAACTTTACATTTGCAGTAAAAGAACAAACTGTACACCGCTGTTCGATCAACATGTTGACAAAACTATGACTCTAGATAGTCTGACAGTCATATTTTGTAGGATGAAATTGAGACATCATATGAACATTATAAAGTAACTGATAATAAAAAAAATAAATAAAAATAAATAAAAAAACACAACATTGAAAAATTACAACATTGGACTCAATTCAATTATACTTCATACTTTATTGTCCCTTTGGGGAAACTTTTCTTCGACTCCGGCACTGACAACCTTAACTGCACTTACAATAACAAGCACTGTTACCAGTAAGACTTCCTGTGGTTCATGAAGAAAAGAATATAGCAGCTAATGGACATATAGATAGAAAACCTTTTAGGAAACTAGGCCTGATGAACAGTGTATGTATAGTGTGCTTTTCATTTACATATATCATCGAGTCGATCAACTTCACTTTTCAAAGGGAACGTTTCTTTCTTTGAATGCTATCAGAATAATGCGAAAATGCTTTAATCTAAAATATAACATAGTAGGCTATTAAACTAGATTATACTTTCCCTGTTTTCATCGGAAATTTAAGCTATAGTGTGTAGTTTCTGTATCAGTGTTGACAGTAATTGCGTGCATGAATGTGATGTACAGGATGCTGCTTAAAAAAAAAAGCTTCATGCACTTACCATAATGAACTTGTAGGAAGCTTTACAGACAATACATCTCAATGTAGGATTCCCACTAAGTAGGAAAGTAGATGTAAGTGCTTTTCTCAGTAAGTATACTGGCTCGGCTACAGCTCTGTGTCTGTCCCTCTGCTTCGGTTTCACTCACCACTGAGTCTGACCTAATGTCCCGCCCACAACACTATTTGACTATTTTTTACTGTGTATTATGTTGAAAGTTTCTTAGTTATTAAATAATTGCTTACAGCATTTAAACAAAGTTTTGTGTTGAATTTTGACTTAAAGTGCCCATATTATGAAAAGAGAACACTTTTTCTGGGATTTGGGGTTATTTTATGTCTCTGGTGCTTCCACACGCATACAAACTTGGAAAAACATCCATGCTGTTTTGAGTGAGATACGGGTTTCTGAATGTGTCCTGCCTTCAGTCTCCAGGTGAGCTGTTCAAAATCTGCACGGCTTTTTACATCACTAACCGAAACAACGGGCTAAACGTCGTTATCAATGGACCCATGTGGCATATATTATATTTAACAATTATTGTTTTCCGTCAGATCATTTAAAGATCTCGACATTTCCAATCGCACTTAAAAGCAGCTTCATTTCACAGAGGACGAGAGATAAGAAAAGAGGAGGAAACAGTCAGCTGTTATACAAACTAATTGCATTTTGTGTCTGTTAAGATACACAAAGGCACTATTTCATTTATACCCCCATAACTGCCGTTTAGCTAAGTGGGAGCGGTGGGCATTAGCTGCAGCAGCTCCATCTAGGTAGCTGCTATTGCGCTAATTGTTTTTGCTATAGACCGGTCTCACATAGTTATATTTAGCAAGATTAACGTAAAAATTGGCCGGAGTTCTCCTTTAAGTGCATTTGTTTCATGTTTTTACCCTCCTAGTGTTTTAAAAACTTTCTTGTGGTACCATTGTGTCCCTGCGGCTCAATCGCAACACAGCCCACAGCAAACACTCACGTTACCCCCATTCAAAATGAACGGAAAGACTGCCTTTTCACCGGTCTGCCTGCACGTGAATGCAGTCACGCAGCTCGGAAGTTAGGGTAAATATTTTTTTTTTATTACATTTATATAACTTGAGGGTGGGCGAACTGCTCTCTAACACCACCAATGTGGGTGTGCACGGCAGCCTTACGACGCCAGGCGCTCACCACACATCAGCTAGTTAGGGAACATATTTTTAATGGTGGGGGAAACCGGAGCACCCAGAGAAAACATGCAAACTCCACACAGAAAGGCCTGGATTCGAACTCTCAACCTTCTTGCTGTGAGGGCACAGCACTTGCCACTGGGCCACTGGGCTATGACAACGTAAATATGTGGTTTCAGCCCTGCCAACCCATACGTGTTGTTGAGGTCTGTATTTTGTTCGTCACATTTTATACTTTGTACTACGGTTTGAGAACACTCAAAGGTAGTGACGCAGTTTTGGAAAACATTAGTGAATGAAATCTAGGCTACTTCATTTTAGAGATGATACATTGTTTGGAGAGTAAACAGTCTGTTGGATGTGTGAGACTTTGCTCTCTGTGCTGTAAAAACAGTCTGGGCAAGAACGGAACACCAACAAACTGAATAAATATTTGTCACAGGATGTCCATGGTCATTATCTTTCCACAAAAACAGACTGTACGCCAGCGTGGTTAGAGTGTATCGATCAAGTCAATCAAGGGAAACATAATCCTCTTTAATCCTTTATAACAGAGCAATACTTCACACTATTACTAGTCTCGCTTTGCCAGACCCTCCTCCAAAGCGCGCTGGAGGAGAGTCTGGCTACTCCACATAGCATTCGGGGATGGGAGGAAAACGTGCTCTGGTTTATAGGCATTTCTTTAAACCAATCACATTCGTCTTCGGCGGTGCTAAGCACCAGAGAAAAGCCACGGTGCCGCTGCAAAATAGGCTTGGAAGGAACTTGGTGGAACGTGTACACGTTTAAAAGTTGTTTTAGTCGTGCAACAGAAAACTCAGATTGGACAAATAGTCTAGCTAGCTGTCTGGATTTACCCTGCAGAGATCTGAGGAGCATTTAACCACGGCCCTCAAAAATCCACCGGAGTTCAAAATGCCAACACAAAGGAAGCCCAAGGCAACGGATATTTAAATTTTATTTTAGAAGTTATCTGTTAGTTATGGCTGATACTGGGGCAGGGCCATCACAGAAAAGAAGGAAATTAAACAAAGAACAACTAAAATCTAAAAGGGAAAGTGAGAGACAACGGGTGAAACAGAGTCAATCTCGTTCTGGCTTTTTACAGAGACAATTACTGATTGTAAATTATTAAAAAACATCCCCGAATTGGCCCTCAGGTATGTAATATGTCTATTTCATTCATAAAAAAACGTAACAATGCGTGATGTGGTTGTACGCCAGTAGCCTAGATTAAATTACATCCCCCTTCCATTTAGCGCACTCTTTATTACTTTTAGTCTGTGTTTGTGTTGGCCTACTATTTTCTTTTCCCTTGTCCCCCTATACTTGTGTAAAATGTCCTTGGGTTTCATGAAATGCGCTATATGAGTTATTACTACGTTGGTTGTTACAACAATCTCTTGAAGGGGTGATAGAATGCAAAAGCGATTTTACCATGTCATAGTTACATTCTGACAGTTTGGAGGGTAAATAGGACATACATAGAACCTCAAAATCTCATTGGCACCTCTTTCCTCTGAAAATCTCACAATTTGAAACTGCTGCTGAAAACGAGCATATCCCACCAAAGCTCATAGTTGACATCAACTCTGTGGCTCTACCTTATTTGGCTCAGGTTGCTGTCTTTGTCACGCTCCAATATTTACATAGGCTACACTACTGACCTGAGGTCAGCTAGTCTTCTGAATCTAGGTCGCGCAGATCTCTGCTATTCCATTAATAAATTCACTTCTGAGACTTTTTTATGCGAGAAATCAACTTGTGCGTAGATGTGTGTGTGTGTGTCTGAAATATGAGACTCGTCTCCAATGTATGTGTGAGTGGTTCCTCAACCAATCGGCACGCAGCTCATCTAAATATTCATGAGCATACCATATTTGGAAGAAAAGCTGTCGTTCCAAATAGAGCCATTACACAGGGATGCATAAGGGTCTAAAAAATATCACCTGGGACATTTTGAGCACAACCAATGTTACGTACCTTATTAGGAGACCTTAAAGCGTCCATATTATGCTCATTTTCAGGTACATAATTGTACAACCCCAAATCAGAAAAAGTTGGGACAGTATGGAAAACACAAATAAAAAACGAAAGTAGTGATTTCTAAATGTACTTTGACTTGTAGATGCAGATGCAGCTAAGCCATCTACCTGTCTCTTAGACCCCATCCCAACGAGGTTACTTAAAGAAGCGCTACCACTGGTTAACATTTCATTATTAGATATGATTAATATGTCCTTATTAACAGGTTATGTACCACAGTCATTTAAAGTAGCTGTGATTAAACCTATTCTGAAAAAACCCACCCTCGATCCTGAGGTCTTGGCTAACTATAGACCAATATCTAATCTTCCCTTCCTCTCCAAAATCCTTGAGAAGGTAGTTGCTAATCAGTTATGTGATTTCCTACATAGCAATAGTGTATTTGAGGACTTTCAGTCAGGATTTAGAAAGCATCATAGCACAGAGACGGCACTGGTGAAAATTACTAACGACCTTCTAATTGCTTCAGACAAAGGACTTGTCTCCATACTTGTCTTACTAGATCTTAGTGCTGCCTTTGACACTATTGACCATACCATCCTGTTACAGAGACTGGAACACTTAGCTGGTATTACAGGAATCGCACTGAGCTGGTTTAAGTCCTATTTCTCTGATCGATCTCAATTTGTTAATGTTAATGACAAATCCTCCAAGTACGCTAAAGTTAACCATGGCGTTCCACAAGGCTCAGTGCTTGGACCAATTCTATTCTCCTTATATATGCTTCCTCTAGGTAATATTATTAGGAAACACTCAATAAACTTTCACTGTTATGCAGATGACACCCAATTATACTTATCAATCAAACCAGATGAAATCAGTCAATTAGCTAAACTTCAAGCATGTATTACAGATATAAAATCATGGATGACCTACAACTTTCTGATGCTAAACTCAAGCAAAACTGAGGTGATTGTGCTGGGTACTAAACACCTCCGATCCTCAATATCCAAAGATATAGCTACCTTGGATGGTATTGCCCTGGCCTCCAGCACTACTGTCAGAAATCTAGGAGTTATTTTTGACCAGGATATATCCTTTAATGCCCACTTAAAACAAACCTCAAGAACAGCCTTTTTTCATCTTCGTAACATTGCCAAAATAAGGAACATCCTGTCTCAGAATGATGCTGAAAAACTAGTCCATGCCTTCGTTACTTCCAGGCTGGACTATTGTAATTCCTTATTATCAGGATGCTCAAACAAGTCACTTAAGACTCTCCAGCTGATCCAGAATGCTGCAGCTCGTGTACTGACAAGAACTAAGAAAAGAGATCATATTACTCCCGTATTAGCTTCTCTGCATTGGCTCCCTGTAAAATCCAGGATTGAATTTAAAATCCTCCTCCTGACCTACAAAGCTCTAAATGGTCAAGCACCATCGTATCTCAAAGAGCTCATAGTACCTTACTGTCCCACTAGAGCACTGCGCTCCCAGAATGCTGAGTTACTTGTGGTTCCTAGAGTCTCTAAAAGTAGAATGGGAGCCAGAGCCTTCAGCTATCAGGCTCCTCTCCTGTGGAACCAGCTCCCAGTCTGGGTCCGGGAGGCAGATACTGTCACCACATTTAAGAGTAAACTTAAAACTCTCCTCTTTGATAAAGCTTATGGTTAGGGAGTGAGGAGTTGTAGTATCTGCCAAGCCCGGCCCACCTGCTTCTCTGTCCTAGAAATGCTTGTTACTAACCTAGCTCTGGGGAGCTTGCTCCCCGGAGTCTTTCTGTTTCTTTTTCACCCAGGATGAAATCCTGGGATTAGGATGGCACCAAAATCTTGGTTCCAGCTGTTGCCGTGGTTCTGCTGAGAAATACCCTGCTATGCCGTGCTGCTCCCTGCACTACTACACCCACTTTTTCTAAACACTGTTTATTTACTATACTGTGATGCACCCCAACGGCCAGCAGACACCTCCTACCAAGAGCCTGGGTCTGTCTGAGGTTTCTTCCTAAAAGGGAGTTTTTCCTTGCCACTGTTGCACTAGTGCTTGCTCTTGGGGGGACTTGTTGGGTTTTTTGTAAATTATAGTGTGGTCTAGACCTACTCTATCTGTAAAGTGTCTTGAGATAACTCCTGTTATGATTTGATACTATAAATAAAATTGAATTGAATTGAATTGAATTGAAGTGATGAAGTGTTTCAGGTGTAATTTTGTCCCATTCTTGCTGCAAACAAGTCTTAAGGTGGGCAACAGTACAGGGTCTTCGTTTTCGCATTTTGCGCTTCAAAATGCTCCACACATTCTCTATTGGAGACAGGTCGGGACTGCAGGCAGGCCAGTCAAGTACCCGTATCCTCTTGCTCCGCAGCCAGGACTTTGTAATGTGTGCAGAATGTGGTTTTGCATTATCTTGTTGAAATATGCATGGACGTCCCTGGTAAAGATGTCTTCTTGAAGGCAGCATATTGTGCTCCAAAATCTCTATGTACTTTTCAGCATGAATGGTGCCATCACAGAAGTGCAAGTTACCTTTGCCAAGGCCACTGACACAACCCCATACCATGACAGACCCTGGCTTTTGGACTTGTTGCTGGTAACAATCTGGATGATCCTTTTCTTCTTTGGTCTGGAGCACATGGCGTCCATTTCTTCCAAAAAATACCTGAAATACTGATTCATCTGACCACAGTACACGTTTCCACTGTGTGATGGTCCATCCCAGATGCCTCCGAGCCCAGAGAAGTCGACGGCGCTTCTGGACACTGTTAACATAGGGCTTCCTTTTGGCACAGCACAGTTTTAACTGGCATTTGTGGATGTTACTACGTATTGTGGTACTTGACAAAGGTTTGCCAAAGTAGTCCTGAGGCCATGTGGTGATATCGCTTATAATGACGATTCTTGATGCAGTGCCGCCTGTGGGATCGGAGATCACGGTTGTTCAGCTTAGGCTTGCGCCCTTGTCCTTTACGCACTGAAATTCCTCCTCATCTTTTAATTATGTTATGCACTGTTGAAGGTGAAATAAGCAAATGTCTTCCTTTGAGGAACATTGTTTTTAAACATTTCAATAATTTTCTCACGTATTTGTTGGCAAACTGGCGATCCTCGGCCCATCTTTGCTCCTAAAGGACTAGACCTTTCTTGGATGCTGCTTTTGTACCAAATCATAATTACAATCACCTGATAATAAATAAATAATTATTTAACCAATATAGTGTTTTAACCAATATAGTGTTTTAACCAAAACACTATATTTTTGTTGTACTGCACATTGCTGCAGCTCCTCTTTTCACCCTCTTTTCCGCCTGTGTTCAGCTCTGTTTTAGCAACAGAGTGAGACATCATACTTCTTTACCATCTATGTAGTGAGTCGCACATGCTCAGTAGCTGTAAGGCTCACACCAGATAGCTGTTTGTTTCTCTAACTTCAGTCAGTACAAGGCAGGATTAGCCGGGAGACTTCTTCTAAACAGGGCACACTTCCAACTTTGCGTGGAATACCTGCAGACGAGGCACATGTAAGTAGTTCTTTTGTAAATTATGGTGAACTATTGTGTGTTGTAGCAGTGTTTTGCCATTGAGAACAAGCTAGCATGCTAGTGCTAGCATACTACGGTTAGCCCGTCGTTTCAGCTAGTGACGTAAAAAGCTATGCAGTAGTGCTGGGTGGTATACCGAAAACCGGTGTATATTTTCGTCACGATGTTCATTTTTAATATACCGCCATACCGGTGTGTTTAATAACACAACGTCCGGAACGAACGTTACGCGACACTGTTTTAGACGGACCCTTTAAAATGCTGCACTTCTAAGCAGCGACGGTAAACGGCAGTGCACCAGAGGGACGTCACATGGAAGATGGATGCTGCAGAAGTAGTAGAAAGAGAAAATGACACAGACGAACTTGTGCCAAAAAAAGGAGCCGCCGGGTCTGTTGTTTGGAGGTTTTTTGGTTTCCAAAAATCTGACGTTGACCAAACAACCGTTTTATGCAAGTGCTGTCGGGGTAAAATAGTTGCGAAAGGCGGCAACACGAGCAATTTGCTCCACCACCTCAGCTGCAAACACGTCTTGGAATATCAAGAATGTATGAAATTAAAGTCAGCAGGCTCAGCGCCCTCCACATCAGCAGGTAACACGGGGAAAGCAAAAGAAAAGTCGAGCCAAATGTCACTTAAAGACGCGTTTGCTAGAGGGACTTGCTATGACAGAAAAAGCAAACGGTGGATCGAGATTACAAACTCCATCACCAACCACCTAGCTAAAGACATGGTCCCGCTTAATACAGTGGAAAAAGAAGGCTTCAAGCAGATGATTAAGACGCTCGATCCTAGGTATGAAATGCCAAGCAGAAAGTACTTTAGCCAAGTTGCTATCCCCAAACCATTGTGAAATTTGCACAATAAAAGTTTTGTATTTTGATTTGACTACAATTGTCTTTGCATTCTGATTCCTCACTTCATTAGAATCATGACTGGCTCTTATTTGTAAACATCAGCATCATTTTCTGGGGCCATGCAAACCTGTATTACTAGTGTGGAATTATTCTACAATATTCATTAATGAGTCAATTAAGTGAATTTACTGCAGTAATTCCTCTCTCAACGAGTAGAAAATGCATTGAACATCTGAATATGCATGAAAAAAGAAAAACGTCAAAAAACGGAAAACCGGCATCATTTTGAAAAAAACCGTGATATGAATTTTTGGTCATACTGCCCAGCACTACTATGCAGATTTGGAACAGCTCACCCAGAGACTGAAGGCAGGACACATTCAGAAACCCGTATCTAACTCAAAACAACATGGATGTTTTGTTTGTATGCGTGTGGAAGCACAAATTAACCAGAGACACAAATTAACACCCCAAATCCCAGAAGAAGTGATTTTTTTCATAATATGGGCACTTTAAGGAGCAGTGTGCAATACCCCATATAATAATTTTATCACCCCTTTAATGCATTGGCTCGTGACACAGTGACAGTGATAATGTCACCCAGTTTAGCTCACGATACATCTAAAGTAGGTTATGTTACCATATGCAGCACTTGAAATGCAACGGTGCATCTGTAACTTATTCTCTTATTGTAAATGATTGATTTTCTGTCTGAGTTATACAGCACCGTAAAGAAAAGATCTTGATGACAGTAGGTGTGGTGAAAACGCTTTTGTCTAAAAGCGGCCGCTAGAATCAACACAAACTGAAAGTTACATATAGCCACTTCAAACAAACATTGGAACTGGTGGGCATATGCATGGCAGGTTATTTCAGTGTCACATGCTTCCGAGCATTCCTGCATGTGAACGACCGTGTACATGGTAACATTACATTTTAATTGAAAAAATACATACCTCATGTTTTTTGTCCAATGCCAGCATGCAGTGCCAATGGAGGAAGTCATTTGTGAAGCAGATTGTAAAGGTGTGAATGTTAGGGTGAGAATGGGCGTGTAGCTAGTCCAACTTACATGCAGGAGATCAAAGTTCACATCCCATCACAGACGTTTAAATTTACGCTTGCCTTTTTATTAATTCTAAGCACAAGTGTTTTTGCTGCCTAAACTTAACCATACCAACCATAATTTATATGCCATAACCACAAACTGCCCCTAACCTTAACTATAACATGTGCCATTTGCATATGTACAAAAGTAAGTTTTAAAAATGTAGGCGTTGAATGTAAACAGTTTTTTTAAAATAACCTCATTTCCTTCTTCTGCTAATTTTGCCCTGATTGTGGTGCTAGTGTCTGTGAAGTCAGTGGTAGGGCTGCCCTCTCTTAGTCGATAAGTCGACAAATTAGTCTTAGTTGACTAAGATTTCTTTAGTCGGTTAGTCACTTTTTGTTTTTTTTCATGCTGAATGACCAACCTATTTCCATGGAAGCATGGAATTTCAAGTGTTTTTTAAAAGGTAGCCCTGTTGAAGATCTCTACATTAGAGTCATTGCTCAGAAGTTAAAAACCTGTGTGCAGATGTCCAGCAAATTAGAATGTGTATTTGGGTCACAGTTCAGTGAAGCAAATATTAATTTGAAAGTTTAGAAAAGTTGTCCCAAAAAGAATGTGTGGTTTTAGACCGTAGAGCAAGAGATGAACAAAAAATGAAACAAGTAAAGGTACAAGACGACAAAGATAAAGTGAGATAAAATGATAAGTTTCTCTGAAAGGCTGAACAGGAAATGTTTGCGCAAGATTCACAGAATCTTTCAGTAAGGGTGATTTTGTTTTTTGTACTAGAAGGTTCTAACTTAAAAAGCCTGTAACTATAGACTGAGCTACAAAATTCTCCTGAGTATCTAATTTTAAAACATTGCGAGTGACTGTGATTCAGTATGTTAAATTAGGTAGTTACTCCTGTCATTCTTCCCGTTCATGTATGCGAGAACTGGCATAACCCTGTTATTCACTTACCTGGGGTAAGACCATACCCCGGTTACTGCTGTGCATGCAAACAGACTGTGTCTTGCATCAGACGTTTCTCTTGTTAGTAGCTGGAGATAAAATCTTAGAGATGTGATGCACTTCAACTGACCCCAAATACATTATGACATACTTGGATGCAGCAGCTGACAGGATGGAAAGGGAGAACCTGTCCACCAAACGTCTCATGGTGGGTAGGTCTCCAGTGCAAATGCTCATGCACAATGCTCTTTACCTTCCACGACAGCTTGATATCACGAGATCACACATGATCATATGTGATCCCGTGATTCTCGTGTGATGTCATGAGATTCCAGCTGCAGTGCAAGTTAAGCTGTAAAATTGCTGAAAATAAGCTCTGTCAGTAATTGTTAGCAATCTGCACCACCATTTCACAACTGTGAACCAGAGAGTGCTGGCACTATCGCTATGTAAAGCGTCTGACCAGAGGGGATATTTTTTGTAGGTGTGGTTTTGGAAAGTATGAGATTGTTTGACTTGCAGGGAAATGTTACAATGTAAAGCCTTTTTTAATCAAAACCAGGACCTGGAAACAGTCTTCACATTATTAGGTCCTGATGTTTCCCGCATCTCCAAAGGATATATCCCATCACAAAATGTTTCAGTGATCAAAAGAATCCACATTAAACATAAGGAATAATGTCTAACCCTAAGAATTAAGGAGTTACAGCTTTGGTGTATACATGGCTTTGTTGATGCAGAAATTGAAAGGCTCCACTTTGTGATCGATCCACATCTGGCTGTTGGCTGAACAATGACACAAAAGCTATTCTTCAGTCTCACTTTATCTTGTTTTACACTTAAATGTAACAAACTATAGTTAAAAAGAAGAGTAGGTACTGAAGACCACAGATAACTTGGTAGTGTAACAACGTGCCCTGTTAGGTGAAATTGGTCAGTTACCAGCAACAAGTATGCAGCAGCAGTTTACATATTAGGCATTTTCCAAACTATTGGTATCGGCATTTATAATGGCCAATAAATGAATATTTCAAAAATAAAACAAACGGAGGAAACCCCCTTCAACCATGTTATGAGTGTTGGCGTTGCATAGTTTGTCCACCAGAGGACGCTCTACAACGGCCCTGTTGGCAACACTCGTGTTTAACCCTTTAAGTTCCATATCTTAATTTCATTTATCAGAACTTTAATATATTTTGATCTTCCTCTGTTCTGTTGTGACAATAAAACAAACAAACTGCATTATCATATTATTTTAGTGAGGACTCATACATATTTACAAATAACTAATGTTCTGATGATCTGTTTGTTTTGTTACGCATTTCTGGATTTTTTAAAAAGATATATCGGAATATCGGATTTTTAAATCACCAAATATTTGTATTGATATCGGCCTTAAAAATCCTTTATCGGTTGGGCTCTATTACATATGCATGCAGTGGAAAATTTGATTCTAAAATGGTATCTGCATAGACTGGGGGGGGGGGGGGGGTTGAGATTGAATTGGGGTTGAATAGGCAACATTTCTTACAGCGCACCAAAACCAGCTGTGACCAGCCCCTCCCCTTGTGAAGTCTTGCGCCGTGTGCATGACAGCGTCAACAACACTGCACCTCAGGCCCAGACACTATCGTTAGTATTAGCATGTTGCTGGTGTTCCTGCCGTGGGATTAACTGTACTAATAAAACCGTAGAAACACGCGTCCACACCGCTGTGAAAGCTCCCTGAACGTCATTTATCAGAGTTCGGTTCTTACCCCTATCCGTGGCAGTCTCCTCCACTCCATATCTTTATAACAGAGCTAACTGGAGCTAACCGCTAAAGGAGCTAATCGTTGCTAACAGAGCCTTCAGTTCTCCATGCCTGTATCCATTAACTGCATTTATGGACTTGAGCACGAATAAAACCCTTAATTTTATTAAATTGGCTGGACGAGTTTTATATTACAACTCAGAGTTGTTTGAATGACAGAAATCTGCTCAGATGAGATCTTAATGAGTGCAACAGGACATGTAGCTAGTAACAGTAAGTAGTAACAGATCCCCAAAACACAGATAAAACACTTCAACAAATGAACAATGATCTAACAAACGTGAACAAGAATTGACTTTAGATAGCCCTAGTCTTATGTGATTCAACAGGAGTTAGGAGGAAACAGTGTTGAGATTAATGTCACTTTCTGTATGGATCATACTATTTTTAACTGTTTTGAGTCACAATTAAAGTGGAAAATAAAAGTTTTGTGTTTAATGTATTTTTGTTGATTTTTAAATGTTTTTTTAAACATATGGTATCGAAAAAAGTATTAAGGAACCGGATCGAAACTGAGGTATCGAAATTGGCACCGGATCGAAAGATTTTGAACGATGCCCAGCCCTAGGGATGAGTGTTGGTGTTTACACCGCTAGTACAAGAGCTTAGACCGCTGGGAGGAGGAGGTTTCCGGGCTGGGGCCAATGCTGGCGGGGAGCGGTGCCAGTGTCGAGTCCTAATGGAGACAGTGGAGCAATGGAACCGGGTTCAGCAGCCTCTACTGACATCATGGCAGAGGCAAAGAGGACGCTGGCAGAAGAAACTAAGAAGAGAAAAGGACAGAGTGACCGAACAGAGGCAGCTGGACAAGAGTAAATCTTGGACTGGCTTTTAGTTGTTGGTGAGAGCTTCGCAAAATAAAAGGCTGCAAGACAGATGCCGAGTTGGCCATCTTGCTGTTGTCTTGTGTTGTTGCACTTGCTTGATATGCTGTGCTCGCAAAGTTGTTGACCAGTTTTAATGGTCAGGTAAGTGTAAACACATTCAAGGAATTAGACTCCTTTTTGTCATTTTTGATCATGGTTAATGTAATAAATGCATGTTTACAGCTGTCTATATTTACAACAACGGTGTATAGGTGAATTGCACTCTTAAACTGTAGGGGCACTATTTAAGAAACATTTTTTTGCTTTAAGTCAACTTCATGCAAATGATGCATTCAGTGGTATTTCATTTGCACTTTATCGTGAAAAATGAGGTGACCTGTCAGTTACGTCAACCTTTATAGTGCTTTGTCCCATCACTCGGCAGGTTCCCAAAAACGTGAGTGTACATAAACAGGGCTGATTCCAAAAAGTTGGATTAGTTATTCAACCAGGTGTAATACAAAATCAAAACCTTCTGGATTTTTACGGCTTAAGAACCAGGCTGACCTTTTTCTAGAAACCAGTATCAACATAAGTGTCAGGCAACAGTGTTCACATGAGGTCGCACACTTAACACTGATGACAACCCAGTCCCTCCAGCAAAATTACGAATCCCACTATGGCCACGCCAAGACCCACTTGGCATGGCCATAGTGGTCTATTGGTTGGGGTTAGGAATTTGACCAATACAGTGATATAAATACTGGTTCATATCAGTGTCAATGTAAGTGAAAGAAATGTTTAGGCTGCTGTAAACCAATTCACTGCAATATTATCAACATAAACCTTAATATCTAATGAAACATTTAACAAAGTTTGCTCCTGTGGAGAGGAGGTGCAAACTGCAACATAAGCAGGACCACACATGAGGATGTTGACTTTGACATTATGTCTCAATAAAACCTCAGACAGTGGTCATATATTAAACATGCAGAATTTTCAAAACAGAAGTAATGTCAAATCAGTTATTGCAGGACTGAGACACTGAATGCACAAAGGAGTAAAAGGCAGCAGAAAGTGTGCTGGTCCTAATCAATGTTCCTCATCACCTTGACTGTATGTGCTCTTCACATTATGTTCCGATTGTTATCTTACAACTGAAAACAGCTAAGTAAAGTGTTCTTGGAAGGTTTTCTCTCTTTTCTGAACCATTTTGTCACAGTATTTTATAAAACAGGGACAGAAAAAAGCAAATATAAGACAAATTGTGACTGGCAATTTTCAAACCACAACAGCCTTGAATATACTGTAAACAACATACGCAATGCATAAATGGTCTGTAATCTGTGGAACAAAGTATTCCTGATTGCAGACTTTATGAACTTTACTGTGCAGGCTGCCAATGAGTAAGGCAACCAGTATTGTTCTTTCTTTGTTTGTCCTGATGTAACAAGCACAATGCCTATGTTGGATCCCATTTTTCACTTGGTTTAGACAATGGTCTGGAGTCTCCCTGCAGGCACTGAGGGCATGTGGTACCTCAGATTCTTCCAGAAGTTTCTGTTTGAGCGCAACTTGCTGAGTTTGTGGGTTCCAGTGGAGGGTTTCTTCCACTTCAGAGCCCCTTGTTTCCTCTTGATATAGCGCAGAGACTCTGGCATGCAAGTGTAATCCACCGGACCATCTGGTAGAATAGAATACAATGTTGACCATTTATTCAAACAAACATGTTTAGAATCAGCTTTAATGGCCGAGTTAGTGTAAACACATGTAGGGAATCTGACTCCGGCTTTTGTGTTGCTCTCAAAATACGTACGTAAAAATAGACATACCACTAAAAACAACAGGACAACAACACTGAACAAGGTAAACATAAACATTTGACTGCTATGTACAGGGGTCCGTTTCAGAAAGCAGGTTTAGTGAAAACTCTGAGTTTGTTAACCCTGAGATGAGGGAAACTGGGTTTTCTGTTTCAGAAAGAGAGGAAACGACCTCAGTCAGTTACTATGGTAACTGAGCCTGTGAACCTAACCTGGTCGGGAGCAGGTTTTCTTCAAGAAACCTCGAGTTTCTCTGTCTCCTCCCCATGGATGTATGAAGAGAATCAACGCTCCTCCCTCTGACACAGCGCTCTTTCATTTCCTCATTCAGTCTGTATCCAGCGCATTTTAGTGCAGTTTGTTATATCGGCATGAATAAAAAACAGGGTTGGTTTAACTGTTAGGCAGACTGTTTTTTCTCAAAACATGGCATTACCTTTTGTCGACGATCCTGTTGATGAAGAAACTGTAGCCTATTAGCCTACTTCGTTAGTTAAACATAGTCTGGAGATGATATTGAGGCCCAGACGCATTTTCATTTCCAGATAACTTCCTATTTGAGCGGTATGGTTTTTTGGTCTTGTGATTAAATATGATGTACATTATATTGGAATATACACATGTACTTATACACAAATTCTCTCTCTTTTGCAGCAGCTGCTGTGTTGCTTTTTTAACTAAATACATGTTCAAACTCGCTGTATGTACGCATGAGTATCTCCGCCGACCCGTTTGTTTGTGGTTGTTGCCATGGTGAATTATAGTATCATGGCTCCATTCGTGCTTATTATGGTGGTGCGCGCGCTCGTGCGTGAACCTACTCCGAGTTGATTGAACCAACTCATATCAACTGTTCTGGAACCGAAAACTCAGTTTCCCGTCTCAGTAAATCAAATCAGACATCAGGGTTAGACTCAGAGTTTGTTAAACCTCCTTCCTGAAATGGACCCCAGAAGTTTGTATATACACTTACATATGCATAAACGAATGTACGTATATGTAAACAGAAAGCTCTGAGGATTATAAACAGTAAATCAATAGGGCAATGCAAACACTTGTTAAACACTATAAAATACATTATTTACTGAAAGGTGAATGCTTGGTGTTACACGATTATTGCATAGGGATTGATCCTGACAGTAAGGACTGGGGTTTAGTGGTCATCATAGTGACGGCCTGTGGGAAGAAACTGTTCTCGTGTCTGGTTGTCTGGGCAAATAGTGTTCTGTAGCGCCTACCAGAGTTGAAACAGGTAAACTACTTATTTACTTTCTTGGTGAGACTTGAGCAGATTGATACCACTTTCATGTTTGTACGGTAATATAAGTATGTCCTCACCGGTTTCCACCAGAATCACTCTTGGCTCGTTCTGGGTCAAAGCGTCATAAAGGCCAACTTTCTGCTCATAACACAGCTGGTTTTGGTTGGCACACAAGGGCTTTTCGTCTGTTTTGCCATCAGAGGAAGATTTTATTTCAGAAGACAGGATGATTATCAGTCTTCGGCATTGACGCACTGTAACCGCAATGGCGTCATGCACAGCTAGAAGAGATTAAACACAGCATACAAAACCAGTCAAAATGGAAAATAACCTTTGTTTTTTTTAGATAAAGATATATTTTTTTCGACTTTATCCAATGACAACCTAATTACGTAAAATACAATCTATATTCAAAATACAGCTGGCCATTTTCTAAAGCAAAACATAAGCTTTTAGGAAACTTTCCAACTTGTTCTGAGAATTACTGATTTTGTCAAAGGAGTCTGGTGTTTTTGACAAGTGTAGATAACAGTTTCAGTCCTGTCGGAAAATGATGTCTGACAGCAAGGTAAAGTGGTCAAACTATTCTAAATATAGCATACACTTAAACTGATAGGTTTAAGGTAGGTAATGCACTGACTATGGATATGTACTTCATACAAACTTAACAAAAATCACTTAAAGTAAAAAGTACTTTCGGGGCTTGTGGAATATCCTGAGCAGCAGGGACATCGTTTCCAGAAAGACAAGTCTATCAATCAATCTATTCCTGTAGTTTCAATTAAGGGACCCAAAGCTCTCACTGCTGTTGAATTAAAAAAAGCAGTATAAGAATATATTGAAAGTGAGGAATTATTCACTGGGTTGGACTACCTGATTTCTCAAGTACATTTAGAAATCTCTGCAAAGTGATGCACATGTTCAGTGAGAAATACTAAATGTAAACAAAACTGTTTGCTTCCAGGGAAACTCAACATGGCGTCTTGATTACATCTTTAAATGTGAACCAGATGAGTGTCTATTCCTGACCTTCTCCAGGGCAGTCGTCCCGTCCTCTGATGTACAGGGAGTAGCCATGTTGTTTCTCCAGCACCTCAGGAAGGACCTGCAGGGCTAAGCTCGCCGTTTCAGATGAACACCAGGTGTCGGAACGGAGGTAGCTCACATAGGCATCGTAGAGCTTCCCATCTGGAGCTGTCAAGAAGACGGCATTGTCTCTGTAAAGCTTCTGACGAACTGAGGATTACCATCATTGTAGTCTCGCTTGCCAGACCGTCCTCCACAGTGCAGCGAAGGAGGGTCTGGCTAGTCCACAAAGCATTACGAGATGGGAGAAAAATGTGCGCTCTGGTTTATTGGCATTTCTTTAAACCAATCACAATCGTCACGGGCGGGGCTAATCACTGGACAGAGCCGTGATTCTGCTGCAAAATAGCCTCAGGGAGATTTATATTGAATCTTTTAATTTGTCTTTAATTGCATTCAATTCCTGTTGGTTTTATTTGCTATGGAATGTGCTCTGAGCTTAAGGTCCAGATGAGGGTTTTTCTGTTTAATTGTTGCGCAATGTGGCAAACAAGAGAGTTCCTGGCAGTATCCAGTCAGATAATTCCACAGAAAAGCAACACCTTCTACAAATGAAACACTCACCTTGTTGTTTGGAAAAATGTCTCAACAGTTTCCTGTAAGCCAACACCAAATCGATTTTAAAGAAGAGGAAGGCAGCAGCCAGGGCCAGAACAGCCAGGGAGGCAGCGAGGCAGAGAGCCACGCTGGTGTAGAGGGCACTGTGGTCGGCTGGAGAGAAGAGGAGGCAGGCAAATTGAAATGTTCGGTTTGAGAACACACATAAACAAAACTAGAATAAACCAGGGCTCTGGGAAGAGTTTCAGGATTGTTCCATCCTGTGGAAACCTTTGTAGGAGACTAGCAGTTCATTTGTATATATCACAATTCAAACCGGAAGGCAATTGTAATTGTATTATTCATTTATTTGATATACAAAAGTGTTGGTTCTCTAAAGACCTGAGGTATTGTATGTAGGAATAGGGGGGGGGGGGGGGGGGGGGGGGGTAAAACAATGTACATAAAAAATAGTATAATGCATCTATTAGACAAAATTTTTTATGGTGAAGTCTAAGGGTGCTCCGATCGATCGGCCACCGATCGGTATCGGCCGATAATGGCTTTAAATAGTTTGATCGGTGGTCTCCATAAAGGCCGATCAGATAGGCCGATCAGATGACGCACTACCACGGATGTATTAAGAGCGCACTACTCCTGAGAACATTTTCAAAATGGCGGCGTCCCTACATTCAGCGGTCTGGCAGTTCTACAAGGTGTCTGAACGGCGACAGAACAGCAGTTGGCCCGCGGCCGGCCGCGGAACGAAGACGCTACGAAGACGGCTACTGCTTTTAAAAAGCGGCTGCCACCGGTGGTGCTCCAGCAAACGTGTTTGTGATTACACCATTCTGACGCTTCTACTGCCTCTGGAGCACCGCTGGTGTTCCGCCGAATCATTGCTATCTGGGAAAAAGACAATACACTAGCGATTAGCAACGTGTGTACCGAGGAAATACCACGAGGCGGAAATCTACAAAGACATTTCAACACCACCAACCTCATCAGACATTTGAAGGTTAGTCACAGAAAGGAGTATGAGGAGTTTTCAAAGTTAGCTAACGCTAAGGCAGAGCGGAGTCGTGTAGCTAGCAGTGTGTGTGTGTCGGGGTGTGTGTGTGTGTGTGTGTGTGTGTGTGACTTACTGTGTGTGTCTGTGTGTGCTGAAGAAATGTGCAGTGATTGAAAGGACATGTTTTAGATTTTGAGCTAGCACAGAAAGCCAAACAGTTACTGATACATTCTCTAAACATGTTACGTAATGGCGTAATTTTCAGTTCATAAAAGTGATCGGTGATCGGTATCGGCCGATACGTCTTCCAGCAATCGGTGATCGGTGATCGGCCCCAAAAATCCTGATCGGAGCACCCTTAGTGAAGTCCTAATACACTGTATGTCCAAAGGTATGACACCCGAACACAAATATGTAAACACCCAACATTACATAACATAACTTAAGATAACATGCATTAATCAGCTGCAGTGGTGAAATGTAACTAAGTACACTTACTCAAGTACTGTACTTAAGTACAAATTTCAGGTAGTTTCTAAAATACGTTCTTATTATAAATTAAACTGGCCAACAGTATATAGGCCTACAAGTCCAGCTGAAACGATTAGCTGATTAAACCCTTAGTTGATTGACAGTTTCTAGAATGTGAGGATTTTTCTGCATTGAGTACTTTATCATTTTAATCCATTTTCATGATGATACTTACATACTTTTACTTAAGTAACATTTTCAATGCAGGACTTTTACTTGTAACAAAGTATTTTTACAGTGCTGTATTAGTACTTTTACTTAGGTAAAGGATCTGATTACTTCTTCCACCACTGATCAGCTGCTTTAACAGCATCCACTCTTCTGGTTTCAGACCCTCCACCAGATTTTGAAACCTGGCTGCAGGGATTTGCTCTCATTCAGCCACGAGAGCCTGAGTGAGGTCCTGAACGCTGATGTGGCTGTTAAGGTCTAGCGTTTCAGTTAATACAAAGCTATTGGATGGTTTGTGGTCAGAGCCTAGGAAAACTATTTCTTTATGGACCTGTGCAAAGGTCCAAATAAGAGACTGCCTTTCCAAAACAGCTGTATATAGCTTTAAGATTTTTCCTCATTTGGAACTGCTTGGCCTAGCCCAAACCATTTATGTTTCCACATACTTTGGGCTGTATGGTATACAGTAGCCAGGAGGACCGATATGTAACAGCAGAAACATTTTGTCCTTTGAATTTAGTGCTTATAGTGATTAATCCTTACATTCTGTTTGCAATGTGTAAATGCGTTAAATGTTACAACCTGCATTGTTTGCTGAAATGAGAGCTGAAATGTCTTCATGGCAGTAGTTCAAAACCGTTTTGACCATTTTTGTTCTCTTGTGGGTTGATATTGTCTTTGATATTTCCTGCACAACACTGTCATGTTTAGAGAATAAAAAGAAAAGAGAAGAAAATACCTTCTTGAAGCCACACCACACCGACTTTGCGTCCAACTGAGTTCGATACATAGCAAGAAATGGGGACATTCAGGAACTGACGAAGAACTTTAGAGATGGACAGAGTGGACTGACCATACACCCTGCCTCGGTCGTGAATACTAAAGGGACAGGAGGATAGCGTATCAATCAGTCAGTCAGTTAATAAATCAGGAAAAAAAGCAAGAATGGAATGCTTTTCCTTTTTCATGCTTTGTTTAAAAGCTGGATTGGCAATATTTAGCAACTGAGAGTTTACAGTTATTTAAATGATACTGCAATCTGTGCAAAAATTATTTGGCTTCTTTGGCGTCCTGTTAATTCCCTCTTATTTTTTTTTATTTATTTTTTTTAACCCAAATATTAAGTGCTGATTGCCAGACTTACAGTATATAATGGCTGGCAAATGCAATGTTGTGTGTATCATTTTACGATTAGGCAACATTAACTTTGTCTCAGTTCTTTTAATCAAGACAATTTTATAATTCATCCCCCTCCATGTTCAGGCTCAAACAACATGCCCGGAAGCAGAAACTCACTATTTCCAGGACACTTTGAGTCCCTCGTAGTCGTCCGAGTCATTATTGCCAACATACCAATACATTTCAGTCTCCTTGTTCTCACGGACGCCTATGTAGGCTAAACACTGCAGCTCCACACTTGTACCTGATCATCAGTGAAAGAACAAAGAATATGTCACTCTATACATCCTGGTGTTATGATCACTGCGAGGGGAAAAAACTCTTTAAAAAAAACTTTTCCAAAACTAAATATTTCTGAAAACAAATTTGGAAAATGTCTAGAGCTTTCATATCTCCTGAAAGGTTGACTTCTGACTACATCAAGCCAAATCAATAGATGGCAAACTCCCATTTCAAAGTTTTTTTAAGGTTAGAGTTAGGTTAAAAGACAGGGTTAGTGTTATGGTAACTATATTCCAACATCTACCTGAAAAATGTGGGTCCTTCAAATGCAGTCCTGTAAACTATGCTTCCTCTACAACTCCTGCATATTGGTACTGATAGAGGCTGTTACCATGACTATGCACATAAAGTGGAAATATACAGTATTGTTGCACTACAATCAGGCAACGCAACCAAAGTTTGTGGGAGATATAGGTCTTTTAGTAAGGAAATTGAATATGTGAGGAAAAGGACTGCTGAACTAGACTGGGTAAACCCAGCCTGATCTGCCGCTGATTTGATTTCGCCCTGCAGCTCAGGTTGAAAACCTGTATCCTGCTTCAGTCACACATTTGCAGTAACCAATCACAAACTTGCTTATCCACCTGGCGCGCTATTGGTGGGTTTAACGCAATAACAATAGAGAAGCGAAGGCAAGCAGCTTTTAGTTTACATTCAACAAGCCGGCCACCAAAGCGCAGCAACCCGTTGATGCCGCTGTCGCTGCTGTTTTAAAAGATTTCAAAGGCAAGTTTTCTCTGAAAACAGAACAGAAAGTTGCCCTGGAACAATTCCTACAAAAGAATCGATCGGCTTTCGCTCTACCTCACTCTGCAAAGTACATGGCCCAAAGTTGTTGGTCTAATTGGTTGAAGGACTAACCAATTGCGTACAGAGTCATTTGAACTATGCCTGTTGAGTCACGCCTCTTCTGCAGAGAAGATACAGAGCAGACTCCCCAGACTAATGTTCAATCTTAAAAGATTGAGCTTGGTCTGATGATAGTCAGACTACTGCAGAACTGTATATAAGCACTTTAGACCACACAACCTAAGAAATTTGTTTTCAGATTGATTTATTATTTGGAATTGAGGAGGCCTGAAGAGGTGAAAGCATGCCGTATTTCACTTATCACTTGATTTTCCTGGGCCACACACTTTTCTGTTTGAGTCCTGCACTGGGGAGATTAGTGGTTAGCAGTATTAGTGTTTTTTTACAAATCTACTTAGATTAAAAACAAATAGTCCCATGACTCTTTTCAAGCGTATAGTTCTAGTATGTTAGTGAGGAACTCTCTCTTGATGTTGGAAAATATTGTAGCATGTCCAGTATACTTTTCATATACAGTCAAACAGAAGTACCAGCCAATTTATTTTACTTTCTACTGTAAATGCCTACTAGGGAACATGAGTAAACCTGCAGTAAGAGGTGAGAGTGAGATTTGCAGTAAGTGACACAACTCAAACCTGATAGAAATACAGTATGTGTGTGTTACTATGACAGTGGTTATTATTTGTGAGAGTGTTTTACTTACCCTCTTCAACCACGACCACTTCCTGTTGAGGGAACACCACCTCGGGCTCTACAAAAACTGTATCTGCAAGCACAATCATAGTCGGTGTAACAGAAAACAATAGAAGATATTACAACATGATACAACCTATTGAAACCAAGCAAATGGGAAAAAACAATAAAATATGATCTCTTTGGGGACTTTACTGTAGCTGTGGGAATGTCCCACAGGTAAATCAGAGGAAACAAAGTGGGAGTGAGTGTTATTCACTTTCACAACCCACAACTTACTGCTGCTCTGGCCTCCTGCAACCTCTTAAAGATAATCCTAAAGGAACCTTTACAATCCTGTGCATGTCTTTCAGATAAATGGCATTACAGACAATATAAACAATTTCCATAATAACTAAAGAGGTCTACTTTAACTAAAGGTTTCTTGATTTAAAAAGCATAATGATGTCAAATCAGGATAATATAAAAATCAGAATACAAAAATAAATAATTCTCCATCAGGGATTCAATCTGATGACACTTCAGGCTCAAGTGACCTACAGTTCATACCATTGTTAATAGTCAGCTGGATGCTGCGTGCAGCGGTGTAATTCCTGCCATTCAGTCTAATGTCTACAAAGCAGGTGTATTTCCCAGCATCCTTCTCTGAGGCTGCAGGCAGTCTCATTTGGCCACTCTTATCCACAGAGATGGGCTTCCCTGGCCGCTCCACTGGGTGACAGTCCTACACACACAAACACATGCTGGAATTATTTTTTTACAGTGTGATAAGGACAATTTTTTTTTTTGTAGAGTACGCCTACTAATAACCAAGTTACAAGTTTAGCGCCTTACACAAGGCAACTAATTAAAAGCCAGAAAAGTCAAATTAAATAAAAACATTGAATTAAAATTAAATGTTGCATTTATCAAGCCGGAACCTACAGGAAGTGATGCAGGAATCCCAAAACTAAAATCTATTTTCAACCAGAAATAAGGATTCCATGTTCACCCCTCAAAATGAATGATGTAAATTGGCTTATGTGATTTCTGCACTTTCCATTCCTATGCTTTCACGGATTGTTCCTTTGTAGCCTACTGAACTGGGAGCTAAATAAAGCAAGAAGAAATAGAGTGGGGCACATAAATGCAGTGAAACAGTACATGGAGCTGTGTTCACCTTCGTCCATCGTATCTGCCCTGTGTTTTTCAGTGTGAAGATCTCTGCCTGTTTGCAAGGAAGACTTCCACTGACTTCCCGGGAGAGGAATGTGGTTTCAGATGGATCGGGACACTCTTCACTGGACACTGACACCTCAAATGTCACCCTCGATAATCCAGTCTTGCCCCTAAAGAGGAGACAAACAAGACAGGCCAACCTGAGCTCCAGTAATATATTTCATGACCTTAGGTCTGATTTAAGAAATGTAGCTTGTTGTAGTTTGATTTTCCATTATATGATTATTCTTTCAATCCTATTTATTGATGTAAATGAAGTGGACAAAATATTAGAAACACTTGTGTACTTCAGTACTGCCACAAAGCAGCCTTGAGCTCTCTATGTAGTCAGAATCAGATGCAGTCAAACCTACCAAGTCATACAGGAGTTTCTATACCTTTTCTCACAGGTGTAGGATCCACTATGAGACATTAGCACAGGTAGAAACCACAGTAACCCATCCCTGACTTCCACTCCGGTGGGTAGGCTCAGGTTGTGGCTCCCCTCTCTGCTCCAGGTCACGTTGGTGTGGGCATCAACAAAGAGGCACTTTAGCAGAAAGAGGTGGCCAACACTCACATGGTATGTGTCTGCCGCCCCACTGTGGTCTGGATGTGATAGTACAAAGGAGGACCAGTCATTTGTCTTTTTAATGCCAGGGGTAAACACTAAGATTAAGACACCAGTAAACATGGATGACATAGGATTGATTTAGAATTTTTGGATTAAATGGGTAACAAAATGCTCCAAATGTTTTATACTGCTTTTATTGGAAGCGTTTCAACTTGCTGTATTATCTGCTGGTTCGGAAATGCCACTGAGTCACAGAAAAAGACAATCAGAAAAACAGTTACAACTGCCAGCAAGTTACTTGGGATAACACTACTGAGCATTGAACACATTTACAAAGACAGACTGGTGAGAAAAGCCAATAACATTGTATGTGACTACACACACCCCCTGGCATCTCATTTTAAACTACTGCCATCTATGCGTTGTTTCTGCCAACCCCTTCTGACCAAGAACAGATCCAAATTCTCTTTTGTACCACAAGTTATAAAAGCCTTAAGTCAGTCAATAAGCTAGATGTCCAACTGGCCTGGTCATACCCAAGAGTGTATAGTGTATTGTAGTGTGTGATGTATGTTCTTCATGTTATGTCTGTCGGCGTCTGATGTATGGACTATTTATTTGTATCATATGTCTGATGTCATTAAGAGCCTTGCGACTGCTTTCATATACTGTGATGCACAAGCTGCTTCAATATTTCCATGTTTGTGTACTTTCTAAAAAGGTTGAAAAGAATTTGAGTATGAAACAATTTTGCTTACTAATTCATGGCTTGTAAAGGTAAAAGAGAGGTTAAAGCGCCACATCCTCATGCTTTTACTCTCCCTGCCACATGGTGGCACTGCTGCACACACATTAATGCTGCATTCAGGTAAAGTCGGTATTATGAGAAGGGTAATTGCAACTTGAATAAACCAAAAGATTAAAAGCAAATAAGCAAATAAAAAAGACTGGTGTGATATAGCTATAGATGCATCAGTTCTATCAGTGTTAATACTGGATTTTGTTGCCCATTTTACAGAGAGACAAGAGTTAAGGTTACATATTATATCTATGATAAATTTCTCAGATCTCATATTTGTATTATTTCAACTAGCTAGCTAGGCTTAACGGGCTTTCAAACTCCATGTTCCTATTTATGGTCTCACTTGAACGCAGCATGACACAGACTTCAGGTGGCGGGCCAAACCGAATTTGGTTGGTGAGAAAAACAGGATACCAAGAAGCAAATTAAGCAAATAAAGAAACAGACAACCACAACAAGTAGATAATCGAAAGTAAAGTGAAAGTACATATTGAGGACATTTCGAGGAATGAAAACAGCAACACGGACTGGAGTTAGCTGTTAGCTTAGCTAAATGATTAGCTAGTGTATCCTTGTAAATCCTGTTTTTCATGTTGGGAGTCGGTTGTCAAACGAATAACGTTACGAAGAGGTGCCCTGGGATTAATGGCTGTGGATAACTGCACAAAGGAAGGCACAGAACAAAAACAAGGTATGACAGTTAACTGGACACCTGCCAATTTTATTGCTAACGTTAGCTTGTTTGCTGCACGTTGTTGGTGAGCAAATACAAGTGCGGAGTTATGCATCCTAAGCCACGGGCGAAAACTAATATAATATTTTGTTCGTTTCATCAATCCTAATACTTTATCTGAAATATATAGCTACTTGTTAAACGTTTAGAGTTATAAATGTTAGACTCATAGCGTTAGTAATAGCATTTCCTTGCTGCCCGCGAGGTGGCTGCAATTATCGGCAGGGATGAGTGTTACGCTTTTACGCTTTAATGGGTGAATGCGTCAGCAACGACTTGCAGGCAAGTTAACAGTGACTCCACCAAATTTTATTTTGTAATGACATAACGTCAGGCTTGATGGGCTTACGTGCAGTTTAGTGTCATAAATTAGTTTTCAAAACCTTAGTGTCCCAAATGATGAGGGTCTTATTTGAGACGGGTTAGGGTAGCACAGGTGGTTTAGCAGGTTCATAATTAATTAAGGACAATGTATGGGGAATTTGTGACACTAAACTACACGTATACCGGCTTGATGTTAATTGTACTGCTTGTAACGTTCAAAAAAAGCTGTATTGACTTTGGCTTAGTAACCAAGCTCAACCTTTCCTTTTGTTATCGGCTGAGCATGTGTTGTTGGGTATCCGGTACTATGCTGAAGTTAAGTGTCGTGTTTCGCTCCCTCCACTGACATTTTTTCAATATTGTATTGTAATGCTCAGTTTATGCCACTACATGCCGTTTTAAATTAAAGAACAAGACTTGTTGACAACTGTGCAATTCAGGTTTGATCAAGTCGTTGACTAATTTTGTTTTTTAGAGTAAGCCATGCATCAACAGATGTACTGATTGCATTTACTGAGTAAATCCTGTATTGACACATACGGGTGCTTATGAATCAAGCTGTGCCTATGTGCAATGCTGTCATCTAATGTTTTTTTTGTTGTTGCGCTAGACATCTTTATGTTTTGTTGTTAGCAAACAAAGCACTTTTTATATAGACCTCAACAGTCCCGCCCACAGCCGACTCTGGAAGTAAGAATACAATACAATTTCTCTATTGGAGTATAAGCCATAAAATCTTAACTGTCAACGGTAGACTTAAAACCAGCTACGACATGAGTAAGCAATTGTATATGCTCATATAGACGCCAAAAGTTCATGGGGAACCAACCTTGTTTTGAGATAAATGTCTTTTATTCGCGATGTCTTGGATATGTACTTCATTATCCACAATCCTCGTAACGGCAACGTCTCTGATTTGTCTGACTCGTTACCATAGAAATGTTTACCGAAACCGCGAACGGCTAGAGTGAGCTTCTGCCATTGAAGTCTATGATAGTTTATGTACATGGTCTTGTACCTTTTGCCATTTTCAAAATGTTTTTTTGCACAGAATCAAATGTTTTAAGGCCCTGACACACCAACCCGATAATCGGCCGTCGGACAGTCTGGCGAGGTCAATGACTTGAGTCTGTTTGATGTGTTTAGTGCCGTCGTCCGTCGGAGGGGCCGTCGGCCTTCATTTTGGCCAACCTGACTTGCTGGGTCAGACGGCGGGCAGTTGGACTCAATGACCAATTGGATTGGTGGAGTGCTAACCCGGAAATGATGAGCGAGACGCCTCTCCAAATCTGACGAAAATCTTTAAACTGACCTTTGTCGATCTGAAATGAAGACAGATTCAACAACTGCATGGCCTGTTTCTCGCTTAAAATGTTTTCAGAAACATGTTTTAGTGAACTATTCTTGTAAAATATGAGATCGTATTTCCGAACGAGCCGCCATTTTGAAATTCGGGAGAAGCCAGACCCTTGGAGACGCGTTTGTTTGTTCATTTTTGGGCGACAATACAGATTCGCACCGCCTGCTGTTATGGAGACGTATTGCGTCTTGCGCACGTGCAGAACGTACGCTCAAGTTTTTATATATATATATATATATATATATATATATATATATATATATATATAAATAAAAGCAATTTTCGAAACGTCAATGAAACAGTTGAATGGGGAAAAACACTTCCGGAACCAGAGCTGTTAAAAAAGTGGGCGTCATTGTTGAGCTCTATAGATTACCTGTCTTAAAGGACTACAGGCCATAATCTATAGTTGATGGCAATCATACCATATGTTACAGTTCATCCAGCTCTGGATGTTAGGCAAGTTGGAGTTTGTGTGTTTCTCTGTATGCTTGTTCTTCACTGACCTATGGACTGTTCACAAATTAACATTGTTGCAAAATGGTATGATTCCTATTTCTTGCAGTCAATTGTTTAAGCTACTAAAGTTATTTTAAAAGAAAAACATAATCATCTTTAATGGATTTTTATAACTGCAGTCTCCTATGTAATGCTTGCCTTTGTTGTTGTAACTTCCTTTGTAATGCAATGCTGATGTCTTTCATGTATGGGACTTCCTGGAGACTCGACCATAAACGTGATCGTTTACAGTGAAAAACTCCTTTTGACCTATTTAATTAATAGAGGAGGCAGATAGAAAGAACCTACTGACCTGACAAACTTTTGCAACCTGACATCTGTTTAAAGTCATTTTATGTCAAGAGATGAATGTAGTGCATGAGGCCTGCTTTTAGCTGCTCACCAGGTGTCTAACCTTTACACTGTGGTCGGGCTGCTGTGATATATTTACACCGTCCTTGATAGCCGATATGTGTATTGCACACCCATAACCAGTGTTGGGCAAGTTACTGAAAATTAGTAATTAGTTACAGTTACTTCTTTTAAAAGTAGTTGAATTACTTTACCAATTACTGTATATCAAAAGTAATTAGTTACTTGGGAAAGTAACTTTTAAGTTACTTTTGTGTGCTATGTAAATATGAACAGTACTGAACAGTCAAACACAATAAACATAATGTGTAGACCTGTTTATTGTAATCAACAGGGCAACAGGCCTTCTAATCAAGCAGTAGTACAAAAGTCCCTTTTAATACTTGAAACGAAATAACACACATTAGGCCCAATGAAATAAAAATGATTGGCCTACGGCTACAGTATACCTAGCAATCAATTTATTCAGCTCTGCCTGGCTTATGGCTGCACTGCAGTCCGTGTAAAATCTAGCTTTGGTTGTTTGCATGGAGTGGCGCCTTCAGCATCCATATGGCTGAAGGCGCATATGGTTGAAGCAACACGCTTCGACAAAGCTAGTAGCGCTACTAGCTTTGTCGAAGCGTGTTGCTTCAACAGGTGCTTCGTAAGATTTGAACTGCTACTCTTAGATGTGGATAGGTTATTTACACCTGCACATAATTGACAAATCATCACAGGGCTCCACACTAACTTTTTGCCTTGGTTGCACTGGTGCGCCTAACTTTTATTTAGGTGCACCAGCACAGAAATTTAGGTGCACCCAAATTTTTCCTCGCGGCGCCGTTAACGCCACAATTTCAAGGTCACCTTTTTATCACGCTCCATATACATTCATTTATATTATGTAAATTATTTTAAACAATAAGGTGTAGGTAAATACTTTTTAGTTGAAGCACAATCATACTGCATATAAAAATATAAAAAAATGTTTAAAGTGCTTCACTGAGCTGCCAAACTAAAACATTTTAAGTAAAACATTTCAAAATAGAAATTGCTACTGTTTCAAAGTGCTGAGAGAGAGAGAGAGAGAGAGAGAGAGAGAGAGAGAGAGAGAGAGAGAGAGAGAGAGAGAGAGAGAGAGAGAGAGAGAGAGAGAGAGAGAGAGAGAGAGAGAGAGAGAGAGAGAGAGAGAGAGAGAGAGAGAGAGAGAGAGAGAGAGAGAGAGAGAGAGAGAGAGAGAGATCATTATGAATGGGTCCAGCACGGGTCGAATGCTTTGGCGGGTCAGCGGCGTTGCACACATCTTGTGTATGAAATGTCTGTATCGTCACTGCGCTGCATTTCTATGAACTATGATATTCTGGCCACATCTCTCGCCCAGGTCCAGCAGGCTCCGTCTGAAGTTAGTTGCATTCAATAACTTCGTCTGTGTTTTTTGCCATGCGGCGGCCGCAGTAACAGAGTTACCAGCGGAAAGACTGGTACAAATACAGGTTAAATAAATATAATAAATAAAACACAAATACTGTGTTAACAATTAAAGCTGTAGACAAATGTTGCAGTGTAGACCGACGCTGTGTCTCTCCGTGTTGCATGGTGGCCGTGTGTGTGAATGGGGGCGGGGCTGCGCGGATGGGCCATGTAACACAGCAGAGAGGACGTTAGGTGCACCGGTGCGACCTAGGAAAAATGTTAGTCGCACCCTTAAAAAATTTGGGCGCATGTGCGACCAAATTGGTCGCACTCTTGAGCCCTGCATCACTACATTTTTGTCTTTAATTTGGATGAGCGAAAAGTAATGTCTGTCATATACGGTAGTTAGAATGTGCCTGCGCATATACTGTAATATATATGGTAGTTAAATTGCGCCTGCGCATATAGACCCTTTGCAAACACGTGACCATGACCACGTGACGACGCCATGATGGACGGCAAAAACACCCGAAGCACAAGCTAAATAGTGTAGTAGACGAGCGTAAAGTTTCATTAGTTTCAATCAGTTTGAAATAAATAACACTAAATAAACTGTGATAATAATACTATCTTGTTCTTCATGGCTTCTTCTATTGAACAACAAGTTGTTGTGCCGTTATTGGTCAAGGTCGGGCATCCGGTAGGTGCTCACGCAGAGCTATATTTGAAGAAGTTGGATACCGCCTCTTACGTCTTCCTCCCTCCGTTTTCATGGACCTCATTACATCGCCGAGTCTGTCCGACTTAAGTCAACACGATCTGTACCACTATGTAGTAAGCAGGGTATCTCCCTACAGATCTGTACCACTATGTAGTAAACAGGGTATCCCCAGACACTGGTGCTGATCTCAAAGTATACAGTAGCACCCAAAACGTGTGTGTCACTGCTCACTTGTTACTTGCATCTGGAGTTCAGAGTAAAGAAGACTAAATGATAAACTGCCTCCTTCGTTATCATTTTACAATGATAGGAGAGAAAGCTCATTCTATCTGCACTATCGGCCATGCTGTGATTTAATGCTCATTGTTTGATTGGGGTATCATTGCACCACCATAAGGTCTTGCGATGTTAGATCAGAAGCAGCTAAAGTAGGCCTGTCTTCTTGTCTGCAAGCGTTCATTTTTCACAAAAGAGAGTAACGATAGTAACAAACTCATTTCAATTTCAGTAATTATAATTGTGTTACTTGATTAAAAAAATATTTAGTTACATGCTTGTTACCACTAAAAGTAGTGGAATTACAGTAACGTAACGTACAGTAACCAACACTGCCCATAACAATAGCTTCCCTCACAAACCAAAGCTTTTGTCATTAGGAAGAAAGGAGTGTTTGTATCAAATTGCAGCCTACCTGTAGGTAGTTGTCTGATTCCCAGTATGTAAGAGTAGTGAGCAGGTAGTGTCTAGTGCTGGAGCAATACTTTGTCAGATTTTTGGAATTACTGAAGCACTCTCAACACAGTTTGGTTTACTCTATACCTGCATTAAAAGCCCCATCCACCATCAATTTGTTTGACTAAAGACCTTTGCTAAGGGAGCTGTTAGCCTGGGGCTAAGAAAGCATTCACACTGGCACAATCCTGGCAAATTTGCTTTGCAACTCTAACCAAGGGCTTGCCGCAGCTAACATTGAGTTTGTGGTGTTTTCTCTGAAAAGGTACTAAACCTGGGGCTAAAAGTTGCCAATGTTAAATGGGGCTAATGGAATGTGCTGCTTGTGGCTGATGTCAACATAATTTCTTGAATGTTAACATTAGTTAAGTGTTCCTGCTGTATGCTACACTTAAGCCAGGGCTGGTAGAAGTGCAGTGTGAATCATATAGCCCTGGGCTCAGGCTTAGGTTAACCCTGGGCTGAGAGTTTGGGTGCATGAAATGTTGGGTCGCCATGAAAAAGGAGAATTCATCTTGGTTATAGAGCTAAGGTGCCAGGACGAGAGGTTCCAATCATATTTTAGGTTGGGCAAGAATCAGTTTGAGTGGTTTTACTGTGTAGGCGCCTTAAGGCATCGTATTGTGCTATTAGTGCATTCAACGGTCATCTCGTCAGAACATTTCACCTTCAAATAAAGGATCCTTAACTGTCATTTGTAGTTTTAAGTTGTAATATTGTGAGCTTGTTTTTCTATATGAATGTATTTTCTCCTCTTAGTTGTTGGTGTAGTCACTAATCACTGTTGCATTCTCACCAGGTAATGTTTATCATCTTCACGACTTTCCATCTTTGCGACTTGACTCATTAAACTAACACAAGTGATGATTGTAATCTCCATCACATTTCCATATCTCTACATGGATACAGTTTAATATGTACAAACTTTGATTTAGGTGAGAAAAGTCATTATAATGTGTTGTGTGGACAGGGACCATTTGTTTTTCTTTCAATCAAAATTTTGTTATGCACACATTTGTGTAGTTCATGGGTTACTTTGTGGTGTTATTTTTTATTTCATGATATATTTGTTCATATTTGTGGATAATAACGATCTTATTATGAAAAACGTAAGCTAAAAGGACTCTCTCTTTCTTTTCTAGGGCTGGGTACCGAATTCGATACTTTTAAGGCACCTTAGTATCGAGTATCGAAAAAAGCCATGTATTTCAATACCAAATGGCAATACCTGAGGAATAAATCTCATCAGCGTCAGTGAGCCAATAAGCATGCAGCATGCTTCTACCAAGATCTAATAATGCTTGTGATTGGCTGTCTAACCCTACAGTCACATAAACTATAAAAGAGAGCGACACGCACTCGCTTGATGGGCGTTCCTGGGCGTGCCCAATGACAGTATATAAAAATGGACCCAGTGACTCCGCTGTTTTTGACGGATACAAGTGAAGTCTATTACCAGCACTTTTGCGGTGATGGTTGAGCGTTACTGAGCGTTACTGCGCAGCTGCAAACTGAGCTTCCCGCCGTAGATGTGACGTGAGCAACGTTTCTGCAAGTTGTAAGTCTTCTGGTAGCTGTGCCAAGAGAAATCTCAATCATTCCCAATCTTGCAGACAGAGAGCGTAGGTATATGTGAGGAGATAACATAGGCACAGGCTAATTATTGCTAACTAAAATGCTAGTTAACATTAGTAATTAAACTAAACGGCTAATGTACGTCGAAACTGCCTGCGAGCTTCTCCTGTAATATACGGTAATTCCTCTACTATGCGACAGTAAGTCTGCTACGGAGCCATAATGTGAGGTACAAGGTAATGGAGCCTTTTATACATTGTCGTGTTTCTTTAGAAATAAACGATCAAGTCTTTAAATGCTTCAGATCTAAAGTTATTGGCTGTCAAAGTGACGCCAAAATGAATGACAGTCAATGGGATGCTAGCGGGGGGTGATGGATAGGGGTTAGCAAAATGGTGCCATCGCGGCTTCGCTCTGAGGAGAGAAGCCTGCCCCCTTGGGAGTGACTAGCCTACTCCTGGTTGCTTAGCAACAGTAAACAGAAATTATCTGGTGCTATCTTCAAGCACATCTTACAAGTCACTTCAGAGGTATTGTTAAGTCACTAGAACAATGTTTTTGGATATAAATGTATTTTTTCTCGATAGGGGTAGATAGGGGAGATAAAATCCCAAACATATCAGATATATACAGAAAGATGATGTCCTGAAGCATTTCCGCCATCTTGAATGATTTTTGTCGACTCGACCGCCATCTTGAATGATTTTCTTCGACTCGACCAACGTACATACGTCACGCTGCCGTCACACTGCCTTCACTCCGATTGGCAGTCGCTTTGTTGTGGCAGTGGCAAGCTTGTCGCTGGCAAAAGGTGACTCCCATTGAAAATGAATGGCAGCCTGCCGCTTTGTCGCTGTCTCTTGTAGCTAATGTGACTGAAGGATAACGTTACACGTCCTAGAGACATGCAGGAAAAGCACTATGTTACGCACAAATTACCACAAACGTAGTAGGAGCTGTAAAATAAATGAAAACATCTGTGCTGTAATGTTGTAATTTCTTTTTGTTAAAATGGAATTGAACATTTCGTTTTCTTGAAGGGTAACTCCTTCAAGTAATGCTCAAGCATGTTGCTCAAGTGCCTGTTTAACAGGTTATAAACAGGAAAAGCAGCAACACAATCCCTGCGCTCTTTCAGTTTAACAACTGTGGCATAACTATGTTTCTCTCCTATGAACTTTATATATCTTTCTACTTATCAGGTTAGGGGTTTCAGCTGTCAAACCTAGTTATTTGTCTTTACCCAGCAGGTTCAAAAGTTTAGTCCCCCCCCCTAGCCATATAAGCCATGTTAATTATTTGACAGGAAGAATATTGAAACTGAAAATGCTGAAACCTAAGAGTCAGCAAATATTTCAAATCAACAATTGCTAATCAGATTTATGTTACAGTATAGATTTCCTGTAAAGCAAACTCTTTCGAAGCAGAAGCTTTTTCAGTCTGTAAAGAATGGAAGAATAAAAATAAAAAATACAAACTACAAATAAATACTCACTGTGTGCCACAGTGAATGCCTGAGACAGCAGTGCAGCCAGCAAAAAGACCGAGCCTGCTGCTGTCATCGTCCTTGATTGTGGGAAAAGACAGATTACATTTCGTTAAAATCCTCTGTGATTTCTCAGACATGGCTCGTGTTCTTAGCCACACTGACTTTCTGCAACAAGTAAGGCTTCTTGACACATTTCCTGACAAGTCTCTTGAAAAACTTCCAATATAGGGAAGTGAGAGAGGTGCAGCTACAAAGCTGACACAAGGAAGCACTCCTAGTAAAGTCCCAGGGAGTTCCACTGATTTAAAGGATCTATCTATCTATCTATCTATCTATCTATCTATAGAAAGATCTCTGTCTATCACAACAACAATCAACTTTGTTATTTATAGTACTTCTAAATTTGACTTAAAAAAATCAGCTTGATGTAAGGATTGGATTGGCACCGATATCCTATTAGGACACTACACTGTAAAAAAAAAAAATCGTAAAAAAACGTTAAAAAGTCTGGCAGCAAAGTTGCCAAACACTTACCGTCAAATTACAGTAAAAAACCTTACATTATTTTACAGAACAATTCTTTTTTTAAATACAGATAATTCCTGTAAATATTTTCTGTATTTTTACAGTCTAAATATTGTAAAATTAAAAAAACAATCTTGTTATAAAACATTTCTAGAATGTTAAAAAAAATTATAAATCTTTATCAAAACTAAGAAATATTGCAGAAATACCTTAAAAGTACACAATTTAACTGAAAACTGCTGTTTTAATATGGTTTTCTTTGGTAAATTCACAAGATTATCCAATCCATCCGCAATGACTCCATGTCAAAGTACAGATTTCTGAATATAAAACACACAAAAATGATGTCAAATAACTTTCAATTACCCTCCTTTAGGCATTTATTTTATGATTATCCAATCTATTTACAGTAAATTCCTGTTAAATACTGTTTTTTTACTGTATAAAAAAATAATATAATGGGATAATACCTTGCATAAACCTAATAATACTAGTCATTACTTTATATAAACAATATTTGATAGTATTTACAAGCAACTCTCCAATATATCTACATACTTTGACCATTAATGTATGGTGTTTACTTTAAATAAACATTGTTTCATAGTAATTTAGAAGCAAATATCCAGTATATTTACATACCTTTACCATTATTATATGAGGTTTACTTTATATAAACAGTGCTTTTAGTTATAAAAAGCAACTATTCAATATATAAACATAATATTACCATTACTGTATGGGTGTTCACTTTATATAAACCGTATTCAACAGTAATCACAAGCAACTATCCAATATATCTACAGACTTAACATCGTTATTGTATGCAGGTTTACTTTATATAAACTGTTCTTTATAGTAATTAATAGCAACTATCCAACATATATACATACTTTTACCATTATTGTATGGTGTTTACTTTATATAAACATTGTTTCATAGTAATTTAGAAGCAACTCTCCAATATATCTACATACCTTTACTATTAATACATGAGGTTACTTTATATAAACATAGTTTTATAGTAATTTAAAAGCACTTATCTGGTATATCTACAGACTTTTCCTCATTGAAGGGGTTTACTTTATATAAACCTTATTTGACAATAATAACAAGCAACTCTCCATTATATGTACATACATGTTTATTTATATAAACTTTATTTGACAGTAATAACAAGCAACACCAATATATCTACAGACTTTGTGCAAGTGCATGGGACTTCATAAACATTATTTGACAGTAATTACTATTACTATCCAATATATGTTCACAACATTCTCATCAGTAAATAGGGTTTTGAATGTACAAAAACCAAAAGGACTATGTAAAAGTGCATTTGCATCAACTACTTGTACACTCAATAAATATATTAATCTTTTCTGCTGACATTTTACAGCATTGTCCAATCCATTCACTGCAGATCCCTTTTTGAGATGTATGAGATTTTAAGTATTTTAATGTATCATAACCAGAAACTATCATAAAATGACCATTTACTGCTTGCTTTACAAATAAATGCACTATTAAACAGTGCTATCCTTAATCCTTAACATATGAATAAACATATGGGAGCAAAAACTGTCTGGTACATTGCATTATAGCAAAAGGGGAACTATGGGCAATTTGGGAATTCATACATGCGTGTTCAAAATGTCAGTGAACATGAACAACTCTCTCCAAAATCCAAAAACTAAAATGTGTGATGTCATCTGATATAATGTAATGTATAAGCTTTTCCAAAAACAATGACTTGAGAAAGATTTTAAAGATGACTCTGAGAACAGCCAGGGGATGTTAGGAGGTAACGGGAGATTTTGTGTTTCAGAATTGAAACGCTAACATAGAATAAACCTCTTTTCTTTTTTTATTCTACAAAATTAGTTTCACATTTATTGTCTAAGAAGTATCTTAGTAACCTGATGACATCATAGTCTGAGTCTAAAATCTCTGGTTTGTGGCTTTGTGAGAGAGTAGCTCTTACTCAAAAATATCAGAGGTGAGAATAAAGACATTTGCACACCAAGGACGTTTTTTCCATGCGATTATTTCGCATGTCAATATATTTTGTAGGGCTGCACAATTAATCGCAATATTGTCGAAATCGCAATATGAACTAGTGCAATATCCAAATCGCAGAGGGGAGCAATATTTGTTGAAGGCTAAATATGTGTCAAACCGTAAATAAAGTATTGTGGTGGTGCAGAGACGTCCCGGCCTACAAATCCTATCCTACAGACTGAAGGAAAAAATCTTTGTTTTGGCACAGATCCTTGCAAAATAAATCACACTTCAATCATTTTTTAAAAATATTTTTCAATGAAAATAAAAAAACATCATTCCCTCCAATATCGTGAATCATATCACAATCGTAATATCCGTCAAAATAATCACAATTAGATATTTTCCTCAAATCGTGCAGCCCTAATATTTTGTTGTTTGTTTACATTTTTGTGAATGTACCCGAGTCAAACTTTAGTTTAAAAGCATAATTAGGATGGAAGCGCCACTTTTAAGGTTTACCGTATTCTTGTTTTTGGTAAACTGGCCTTTTGAATGGGAGAGCTAGGGGCACTACTATGATAGCATAAAATTAGCTATTTTTCAAAACACTAAGAAGGCTTGACACAAGATGAAACTTTGCTCCACGTATTACCAGAGGCTCTACACATGGACTAAGCATTGAGAACATTGTTTGTGTTCACAGAGTTTACTAAAAAGAAAGGTTTTGAACAACTCACTGTAGGAGTTGTTGTTTCCAGGCGCTACCATCTCTCAAAAAGTGTCAATCTCCAAATGCGAATGAACAGACTCAATAATAGGAAATGTAATTCTTATGTGAGGCTCCTTTTTCAACTACAAGGTCGATATGGTTTTTCACTAATGACTAAACAATAAATTATCCGTGTATTTTATATGGAACTAAGCTTTAGGAGCTTTCCATCTTTACTCTCCTCCCTGTTAAGCTGCATTTGGAGATGTTAGCACCCGGAAACAACAACTGCTAAACTAAGTTGTTCAAAAACCTTTTTTAGTAAACTCTGTGAACACAATCAATGTTCTCAATACTTTCGTTAATGTGTAGAGCCCCTGGTGATACTTGGAGCAAAGTTTCATGTTGTGTTGAGCCTTCTTAGTGTTTTAAAAAAAGTCATTTTGATGTGATCATAGTAGTGCCCCTAGCTCTCCAATTCAAAAGGCCATTTGACCGGAAAACGAAGATATGGTAAATCTTAAAAGTGGTGCTACCGTCCTAATTATGCTTTTAACCTGAAGTTTGACTCGGGTACATTCACAAAAACACCCATGGTTGCATTTTGCCGAGAGTTACGCTTTAACCTTCACCATCTTGAACAAGTCCCAAGTCACTGTGTTTAGACTCAAGTAAGGCTGTACCAACAAATAGGGGTGTAACAATGTGACAAATACACGTTTGGTTCAGACCTCGGTTTGTTTTTGTTTACAAGCACAGCCCAGGTAAAGCAACCATTACCAGTGCAGATGTCATTTGGTACCTCCCTCAGCTGTATGTGGGTGTTCTGCCTCCTCCTTAGCCTCTGCTGGGCCCCCTCTTGCTCTGGGCTATCCTGTTCTCAGTCTGGTCTGTTGGTTCAGCCTTCATTAACTGGTCATTGGCCTCTTGATCCTTGTCAAACCGAACACAGAATGAGAGCCATAACATGGGTGAGAAAGATGTGGTAAGGTACAGCTGATTACGTGTGATACTGTATGGTGAACATCTCTTTACTTTAGCTTTCTTTTTCTCCTTGGTCTTCTTAATCTTGTATCCTCCTTTCTTCCATCTTGCCTAAACAGGGATTAAAGAATTAGGGTGAGATTTTTTTAAACATTTCAACATTACTGTGACAGTACTATACATAGATGTATTTGTGGTGGCTTGCCAGCATTGACCACCAGGTAATTATTTATTAAGATTTACAGCAAAAATGAAACTTAAAATACATATTTAATTACACACTGAGTGGTCTGGACTGGAGGGAGAGACACTTCTAAGTAGAGCAGGTAGCCTATATCTTATTTCTGAGTTTGTTCAATTCTCTGTCCATCTACTTTTATGTGGAAAGCGAGAATGGAAACATTCTCTCTGGAAAGACAGAATGATAATGTTGTTGGACACACTGAATCATGAGTGAAAATAACGATCACGTTCAAATTAAGATGTTGTGGTCCACAAAGCAGTCTCTCTGTGTAATGTCATGTTGTAACTTGATACACAATCTTGAATGAAGCAGGGGTAAAATGTTAATTACAACGTGTGGTTCACTGTTCATGAAGTAGAACCAAATTAAAGTTAGTCAGCTGAGATAGCTTAGCTAGCATGTAATGTTAACTACCTAGTGTTAGGAGCAACGGAGCGTTATGACGTTTCTTTAATTACTAGTATTAGTACCTGGCTAGCTAATCAAGCTAACCTGCTAAACAGTCTAACATAACGTTACTTAGCAAGTTAACGTTACTAAGTTAACTGACACTGTCTTTGTCAGGTCCGTGTTTGCACGAGGAAATAGGAACTTAAGTTAAACATGGAACGCTGACGTTAGCGTTAGTCAACTGACAACTATAATATAGTTAACTGTTAGCTAGCCTATATATTTAGCTAGCTAACATTACGACTGGTGCATGGTTCACATTCAAGGCTACCGTTACCTAAGGACAGGCATAATGTTGTGCCAGACACATGTTGATAAGGCACATAAACTGCAAATGCTAACGTTATCCCTGCTGACATTTTAAAATTGTAAGTGTTATCTTATCTCATGTCCAGTTGATATCTCGTGAGGAAACTGCATGTAAATAAAAACAACAGTATTACTTTACCTGAAGTGAAAGCTGAATGTGAATCATCGTGGAAATGTCCTGCATTAGCTAGCTATGTTATCCACTCCACAGTGTCTCTGTGCCGTTGATCTTGACGTTAGCCCCTCCCCCTCTGAAGTCAAACAATACCATTGGTCAAGATTGTCTCGCCTGGCATGATTCATCCAATGATTTCGCAACATTCAGTTATTTGAATCTGCGCGCACTTTCTTGATATTTGAAGCACAGAGACTAAAGAGACTATTTCTGTTTACATTTATGTTTATTCAAGCATTGTAAGGTCTTACATCGCTTCACCCCCAGATTACTAAATTCACGTTGATGCTACAGAAGCCTTGGTTGAACTGTTGAGCACTAACATCACTTCCCAGTCTTTCACACATTGCATGTATTGCTAAATTAAAACAATATATAGCACACCAATGTAAGGCTTTATTCATACTTCATGTCTTTATTCACCTTATATTACCTCAGCCCATGAAAAACTCTTTATTCCCTTTGACCTGTAGAAACTGGGGAGAGGCAAAATGATTTGAGGGAGCAGTAGGACTGCACAAAGACCTGGCATTTTGTTGAACACTCATTTTGGGTCTTAATATTAAGAGAAAATAATGTAACAAATGTATCATCCACCTTCATAAGGAAAAGAATGGGTATGCTACATATTATTTCAAGTACACCAAATACATAAAAAAGAGGTTTGTCCCGCATGCATTTATTAGTTTCTGACTGAATAAAACACTAAAAACTTCCCCAAACTACTGTATTTCTGAATTCCTAATTTTCATTTACATTCACGAGCCTCCCCTAAAACAGTTTGGAGCTTCTTAAGGGGGCCTGCCTCCCTCTTTCAAAACCTCTGGTCTAACATATTGTATTGGAAGACAGCCTCCAACGTTTTTAAAGTGGATTAACAGCCTTTTATGAAAGGCCTGTGAAATAACAGATAATTTCTCAAATAAGCATAATGTTGCAGATGTCCATACTGTTTGTCAGTAGGCATGACTTTCATAAGGGGACACACACTTTAAATGGGCAGCCGCACACAATTCAAGATTTCTTTATTGTTACAGTAAATTACAGGTATAGGACACTATCAAGCAACGTCTGACATTACACGTATGGCTCTGTTGTGTCTGTTATGGCGTATCAACGCAGGGTTGAATTAAACTGTATGAGGGTTGGAACTAGTGGAACAAGTTAGGTTAGGTGGTGTGCAAGTTAGGCAAGCAGGTATGTATTTGAGGTACTGGTGTGCATGAATATTGATTTTCCACCCCTTATAAAAGTGTAGCAGACGTATTAACGCATTAATGTTAGACCTAAATGGAACACATATTGCCCAGGCCATATGTGCATCAATGCCTGTGTCAGAGGCAGAGGTGATCAGATCACAGAGGTCTTGTCAGGCGCTGGTGAGGCTTTTGAGGTACTGGACATGCATAATATTCATTCTACCCCACATGAGAGGGAAGCTCATGCTCTGAGCTGTTTGCATGACATAGACAGGAACAAACATCAGAAGCCAGAGTGGACACAGTATAAGGCATCACAGCAGACCTCAGCAAAGTAAGCAGTCAATGGAAAAAGATGTTGGGCCTTGAATCTGAAATAGCCTCACATGGCCTCCACGGAAGTGAAATGAGGCAAGATCATCAGATGCCCCCTAAAATATTAGGATAGTGAAGATGTAGGCTGCCTGGCTCTCTGTGTACTGTATCGCCATCCTGTAGGCCTATAGGGTTGTGGGCCTATGTGATGTGAACTGTGCCTGCACGATTCTTTTGTCAACTCATTTGTCAGACCAAAACATGATTATATAGTGATGAGCATATCACAGACTTGGACTAAAACAGACATCATGTACATCCAAGGCTTGCAGTTTAGGTTGACTCTTGTCTCTTATGCATTCCCTTAAATGAAGCTATGGCTTTGTTTCCACAAATATTTAGGTGAAAGAATCTATATTTTTACAAAGACAGATCTGATTACAGCATCTTTGTCCACATGGGCCCCAGTGGTGATTTGGTGCGATACGGCTTAAGCTGGTTGTTTAAGCTTGTGTGCTGCAAAGTTCTTTTACTGTTTGTATTACCATAAATATGCTTACAAAATATTACAGTATTTTAGTTTCTAATAGAATTACATTGATCCAACCATACTTGAGAACAATGCTTGTGGGTTTGTGCTGTTTGTGCTTCAATGCATTAAACGGGTATGGCTGGTCCTCCCTGTCTCAGTACCTCTGGTAACCCCTTTAGTACACTTCCATTAGGAGATATTGGCCAAGATGATGTTTGACAGCGATTAAAACACTAACACACAGTATGTATGAGACCACATTGAATAAGCTAAAATGGACCCCTATACATTATACCAATATTTACTTATTATTTATTTATTTATTTTTCTGAAGAGTCTCTGATGCATATATTGGATAGTTAATTGTAAATACTGTCAAATGTTATTACAAAGTAAACAAACAGTATATTAATGGGATAAGTCTGTAGATATATTGAATAGTTGTGTTTAATCACTATAAAGTACTGTTTATATAAAGTAAAACTGTTATATTAATGGTTAAAGTATGTCGGTATATTAGATAGTTGCTTTTTTGTACAGTAGAAAACCAGTATTAAACAGGAATTTACTGTAAATAGACTGGATAATCATATAAAATAAATGCCTAAAGCTTTTAAGATACTATTAATGGGCTGTAAAAAGAGGGTCATTTTACATTCATTTGACATGATTTCTGTGTGTTTTACATCCAGAAATCTGTACTTTGACAGGGAGTTCTTGTGGATGGATTGAATAATCTTGTGAATTTACCAAAGAAAACAGTATGAAAACAGCAGTTTTCATTCAACTTATGTAATTTTAAGGTATTCTGCAATATTTGTCAGTGTTTGTACAGATTTATACATTTGTTTAACATTCTAAATATGTTTTATGATTACAATTCTTTTTAATTTTACAGTAGTTGGACGGAAAAAATACAGAAAATGTACAGTAAATATCTGTATTTTAAAAAGAAGTTCTTTGTAGAATAACATAAGGTTTTTGACTGTCATTTTACGGTAAGTGTTTGGCAACTTTGCTGCCAGACTTTTTACCGTTTTTTCACGATTGTTTTTTAACGTTTCTTTATATTAATTTTAAGGTTTAACTGTAAAAAAACAGAAAGATGCCTCAATTTTACACTCAGTAATATTATGGTTATTTTTGTCTTTTTACATAAAATTCAATGTAATTTAACTTTCAAGCTCATTAAGCAATGGAATTATCCTGTTAAACAACTATATTTTCTCATTATATCAATTTACAGACTACAACCTTTATTTAATGTGTTTTTTTTTTAAATAAAAGTATTTTTCCGTATTTTTATGGCATTAACACTTAATGTAGAAAAAACGGAAAAAAACAAGTACAATTTTACAGTAAATTCCAGTGAAATAACTTTTTTTTTTTACAGTGAAGGTAATGGTTTTTAGATATTCTTTTGATATTGAACAATGATAGCTTAGAGAGAGAGAGAGAGAGGGGGAGAGGAGGGGGGGGGGGAGGGGAATGACAGCAGCACCATACATAGTGTGCATGCTCTACCAGGTGAGCTACCAGGATGCTCCCCTTGTTCCTTCTTTATAAAAAAAATGTACAGTGCATTTTTAAACATTTGCAAATATACAACACACATGCATAAATAGAAAGAAAGCAGCGCTTTGTAACAAACTGAGCTAAAAAGCATTGATGAAGTCCTTTTATAAACAATTATAGTAGTACAAGTACAAACGTGATGGCTCATTTTTTAACAAATGTCGTTTTATTTTAATATAAATCACTCCGAAACAATTTTGTACTGAACTAATTTTGGCCAAGATAATATTACATTTATGCTTGCCTTCTGTTTTTTTTTGCTTATGCCACAGATATCCCTTCAAAGTAGGGGTCGACCGATAACAGTTTGTTTGCAGGCGTGGCTGACTGTAGCGGAGTCAAAGTAGCACACTTTTTAATTAATTAACGTTGTTGGTTATCTGTAAAATAAAACACTGATACAGATAATCTGCAAATTGCTAAATATTGGCCCAAATAATCGGCCAGGTCGATAATTGGTCAATCCCTACTTTTAAGTATGCTTTACTGTGAAGTGGTACCTCACAAAGTCCTGTGTGAAGCCACTGAAAATGTCTAGGCTATTCCTTATCACAGTCTCATCAGTCTCTCCTATAATGAACATAAAAACAAAAACAAAACTTAATCAAATACATGTACAACATGTCCTACAGACTGAGTAGGAGTATAGCAACAATATAATGATTCCAGTGGTTTGAAAAACTGTAGGTTATACATTTTGTATCGAGTATCAAAAGTAACTAAGGGAATAACATCAACAGACTCAAAATGATACTCCTTAAAGGGCTACTCTAGGAAAGAACAAACAATTTTGATGGTAATTTTACCTTACCAGGCTGCCTTAACCTTCTGAAGAGCTGCTGGGTTTTCCGTCCTCTTGTCTTCACAGCATGTCGTACTGCTCCTCTAACCCCCTGCATGAAATTTCCACTCAACAGAAAAAAGTACGACTTGTTTTGCATTATAGGTGCAGTGCAATGATTCATCCCCAGCTCAATAGTACTTCAAATATAGGCCACTAGACCTCATTGGCTTAAGTTATGAAAGTGACAAATGTATGCTATATTGTCCCAATGCAATAAAGACTGTATGTCTTTATATATAATATATATATATATATATATATATATTTTTTTTTTTTTTTTTTTTTTTTTTTTAAAAGAAAAAAAATATTTTTTTGAACCTTATAATATTCCTGAACCTTCTTCTATAAGATGGGCTTCTTCCTAAAAATAGAAAATATTTACTGATGCCTCACACTGTGAATTGATAGCAATTCAGCTTCTAAATAATAAAGCCATTGTGGATTTTTAAGTCTCCCCATTTCTCTCCAAATCTAAAATTACATTACATACACAACTTTTGTCTCGAAATGATTGTCACCAGGTAATAATCATTTAAGGTTAAACCATCATAAAAAGCAGGTCCTAGTTTGAAAAAGTGAGATGCTCTAACATCCATGATTTCTGAGAAAGCTGCTGAACAGTTCTTGTTTGCTTTGTGGGTTTGATTTCGTAATATATTTTATGAAACACTTTGAAGCAGCCAACCATAACACTGGGATTAAATGTAACTTTAAAGGCACCACCAATTACTGTTTCAGTAAAGTCCCTGTTTGCATCTATAGTACTACATGGCGATTATGTTAGTTGGACACAAATAATACCAAAGTCAAGTACATTTTTTGTCGTCTTCGTTGTCTATTTTCATAGGGTATTGAAATTAACTGGAACCAATTTTGGCCACATACGTAATATGTACGTAAGGTAAAAATATAAATCTGAAATTTGTAGGTTATGGGCTAAAACATGCAAAATCATTTATTTTTTTGAGGAAAAACAAACAACTTAAATGAAAGAAGCCTTCCACATTTTCATTTAGAAAATTGCATTTATTGACAGAATATTCAAGCAGAAATGGCTGTCTACAGTCAATGCTAATTCAGAACCTTTTGCATTCTGCTAAGAAAATTTTAACCTAGCACTTTTTGCATGAAATGTGCCTTTTTATAAATAACATTTATTAAAAATAAATACATTTTTATTAAATGTTTTCATCCCTTAGCTTTTGCTCTTCACAGTTCCTCTAGCTCAACAACTGTAAATAAATGGCAGTACATTTAATATAAAGCTCAGTTTGCTGCCTGACCTCCTATATACTGTAGAAAGGTATTTTACATATTTACACTTTTCATCATACATATGTACATTTTACAGTTACACATGATAATTCGGTTTATCAGTCCTCCTTTGTCCACATTATTCTTCAGTTTCTACCTGCCAGGGAAAGTCAACAGTTTATATACTGATGCAGGGCAAACTCAGCATAGCCCAGACGCTGTGATGCACGTTAGATGTGAGCTGCTTCCACCTTTTTTTTGGATCAGTTACTCTGCCTTTAGCATGCGCTGTGGCTATCACAAATGTGCTAGCCTACTTGAAAAGTTGAGATGACATTTGCACCTGTGCTGTAACCTTGATTCGGAGCTAGGCCCGGAATGGAGCACCGGGGGAATTCACAGTGGCCTAGCTAGCTGATTGGCCTGGAGTGTGAAACCAGTGTTGCTGGAACCCTTAGAGACCTGCTGGAGCGTGGGTGATTTTGGTCGACATTACTGTCTTTATGAAGCTGTAGCGGGCTCTAATGAAATATTGGTATCATATGAAACTAGACGATCTAAGGAATTCATGGATACCAACAAGGTAATGCTAGCTTCCCCTGGGGTCACCTCAAACTATCTGGATAAGATGTGGGAGAATGAGAATGTATGGCTTTTGGAGGTATATTGACAATGAGGGGGGGTTTCTGAGCAGTTTCCAGAACAGAAGTGTTTGCCATCTAATCGCTGAAAAATGCAATTCTTGCAGAAATCTCCAAATGTTGAAAGTTTTTGATTCCAAATAACAGCATGGATTTTTCATGTGGTATTCTTCAAGGTCTTGGTGTGTTAATGTGGTCTTTTGGAGGGATTTCTGATCATCGGTGTAATAAATCAGGAAGCCTCTGTATTTGTCTGTGTGCGTGCATGCACGTGTTTGTGTGGTCTGTCTTTGAAATATGTCATGAACCGTTTATCCAATGTACTTAATACTTGGTTTCCTGGATACTCAATTAACTTGGGGTTTGGATTTTGGAGCATTTTGAGCGATTTGGACAGCATTGGATATTAAAAACTGAATAAAACTAAACGGCCGAGCAATAAAGGTTGAGGAAAAACTTACGTTAAAAAAAACAAAACAAAAAACCTGCTGATGCAGCCGGCTGTGGGGGGGTGGGGGAGGTTTACTGGCTTTGACTGCGGTTCACTTTTTGCTGCTTCCAACGTTACATGATTGGTGGATATACCAAGCAAACTTTTCTTCACTTTCCTGGAGCACAAGCAGATAGCTGACAGGACTGTTGTGTTGAAAAGGGGGGGAGGGGCTTTTCAGTGTCTAACCCTTCACAATAAAAGCTTAAATTCACTCAGTGCATTTTGCTAAGAGGGAACGCTATAAAAAGCCATTTGCCAACACTAAATATCAAACAAGCCAGACACTATATCATATTAAGTTGCTGTGAGCTGTAAATTCACAACTAAACTGAAGCAGAACACAACCTAATCTTGGAGCTTCCTCCACAGTGCTGTGCAATGCGACACTAGCTCGGAGATGACCGGGCAAAGGCAGCAGTTTTCATCAGATTCACCCTGGGTCTGGTTGTTTTAAGTGTACTGCTAACTTATAGCACTAATAACATTTAACTTTGAAAAAATACCCCCGCGAGTCAAATTCATACTTTAACCCTCAAGTCACTAAGCCTGTTTGGAAATTCATCAACGATAACAATGACGACAGGACCGCAGCCATTAAACGCTGACTGTGGTGATATCAACATGCAATATCATTGACGAAAAAATATTAAATAAAAATAAATGCTAAAAAGTATTTATTTGTATTGCTCTCTCTCTCTCTCTCTCTCTCTCTCTCTCTGTGTCTGTCTGTCTGCACACTCACAGTCCGGCTAAATGTGACATTGTCTCTGTAGCCTACTCCATTCAGTTTCTGGTGGTTGATGAACGCAGAAATGTGCTGTTTAGCTCTCATAACGGGCCAGGTGGGTAGCGCACTGCCATGAGTCCATGAAGCTAATGTCTAAATACTCCACATTTTCATTGTGATATTTTGTGATTAAATTCAGAATCTGCAACGTTCTCTGTAAGGTAAATGAAGTAGTACAATGTAAGTTAGTAGTAGGCTATACAGTGGAGTTGCATGTTAAGTGGTTTGAGGTCCTGTAAGTAATTTTGGGGTATAATTTGGTTCTGGAGAATTCTACAGGCCAAGCAAATCACCCGTTCCAAAATGGCATTTTTGAATGGGCACTGTACTAGTTTTTGTTAATTCTCAAGTGGTCAAAACGAGTATTATTTTGCACCATATCTCTGTAATAAATGCTATCAACACAAACATTGCTGCAACAACTTAATATACATAGACTAATTGAGCATGATAATGCCCATTATAAGAGTACACAGCAAACAAGTTACAGTATACTTGGGCTGTTGTGAATGTATTGGCCTGGACTTCTGTTAGATTCCCGGCCTGAATTATTATCCCAGTAGGACTACTACACAGCTTCTGGTCAGTATTTCTGAATTGTCTGTGTGAGAGGGCTTTCTCTACCAAACACATTTGCACTGGAAACCAGCTGCTCTCTGGTTCATATTCCCATCATAAGTTCAACAGGGCAGTTTTCTCAGGGTACGCTGCCCTCTTGCCCCTTACCGGCATACTATATCTCATCTCCTTCCAAAACCTAGAGGAAGGGGAGAGGGAAGGGGACAGCTGCGTGTCCTGTCCACCTTTCTCCACATTCTCTCTCCTCCTCGCACATGTCCTCCACCTTTGCCTCGTTCTCAGGTTCTTCCACCAACACACGGCGCCCTGCTTCTTCCTCAGGTGACGTACTGACTCTGGGAAGAGAGCCAGCTGAGCCGGGCTGATCTCTTCCAACTCAACAAGAATTACCTGTAAAGCACAGCTTAAATTAGAATCAGGGTGCTGTTTTGAGCATGTGGTCATGAATTAAAAACATCTGAAATGGAACTAAAGAAATTTGAACATTAATCAAATCATCACAGAATTTACACTGAATGGTTTTCTTTAATTTAGAGCACTTACGCTTAGATACAAGTTGTGTTCTGTGAGCGTTCTAAGGGAAATTAACTGGTTCTCCACTATGATGTTCACACAGGTGAAACCATAAACCTGCATTGATATTTTTTGGCAACAAATCTGCCCAGGAAATCTTCTATCCTATCAATTAATTAAGCTTATAAATGGAACATTTTTAAACCAGGAACTTATTTGGATCAAGTAGCTTGTGGAAAAATAAGGTGTGCCAGATTCAGTAGGCTACATCTGTTATTTTAATTTGTCAGACATTAAATTTCAGTAAATAGAAGTCAGATCGTACTCTTGATACGGCGGAAACCCATTAAACAGTTTGCTAACTTTGTCTGCTGTAGTGTACAGTGGTTTTATATAGGGCTAGGTATCGTTTAAAATGTTTCAATACCGGTACTGTGACTTCAATACCGGTTCCTGAACGATATACCAATTTTCAATTTCAACAAAAAGAAATTACAACATTACACATTACTGCACAAATCTTTGTATTTATTTTTCAGCTCCTTCTAAGTGAGCCCCGTCTCTGTGAGTAACGTAGAGCTTTTCCCGCGTGTCAATACGGCTTGTAACGTTAGGCAACCAATCGGCAGTATTATTAGATCTTGGTAGAAAATCACTGACGCTGATGAGCATTTTTCAATACTTGATACTAAGGAGACAATTTGGTCGGTGCCTTAAAAGTATTGAATTCGGTACCCATCCCTAGTTTTATAAGAGCTTGTTTGCTGAGAACAGCGGCCTGTTGATGCTGGAAATGGATTGATGAGATCGGTGAGATGAAACCATAAAGTAAATATTGACTAGTGCAGCCTTAATGGTAAAATGTATCAAATCAAATGTGACTGGACTTTATGCAGCCTATGCATCGAATACGCAAAAACAAGTGTTTTCTCACCTTGAGAGATCCCTCCAGAAGTGCTCTGTGCATTGCTGCCACACACTCCAACTGCTGTCTTGAGTCGGGATAGACTTCTTCACTGCCATCAAAACTCATGCTGCCACTGCGGTCATCTGTCTTCCTTTCATTGTTATCACTGCTCTTAGAGATGTTGTTATTATTGCTACTAGTGCTGCTTGTGTTTCTTTTGCTGATGAAAGTAGAGGCGGTGTAGAGCAGAAGAAGGCGGCGACTGGCTTGTATGTTTTCTTCCACTGAGTCCACTATGGCTGCAGGGAGGAAACAGGATGAAGAGACACAGTGGAGTTGCATCAGAAAAACATGAGCTTACAAAGTAATGAGACCTAACGTAGGGGCTTTAAAAGTTTATGCACTTGTGCATAAACTTTTAAAGCCCCTTTTACACATGCACTGCAAACTTGAAATTATCTAGCTATGACTAGGAGCTGCATGTGAGAACGCAAATGTCTGGATCAGCTGAACCCGAACAGACTTTACCTTGCCAGCTCTCTAGTACAAATGGCGTGTTGATGACGTTTCTATCATTGGGCCTAACTAGAAGAAAACAAACATCTAAGAGTGAAGAAGAGGGGTGATTTTTACGCAGAAGCCAATGAAAATGTCTAACTGGAGAGACGAGATTTGAGATCTTCTGTCAGTAATGGCCCACACCAAAATTGTCCAATAAATTCAAGAACGGCAGGAGACTCAGTTGTTTATGACCAAATTACAAAGCGGCTATGTGACCGTGGTATAATTTGGGTCATGTCCTGCCTCCTGCACGGTCTACCCAGGCGCCACCCCTTGCCTAAACCAAACTGATTGTTTCCAGTAAGTGAGAACACGTCTGACACGGACAATCTGCTGTTTATTATTATATTCGACTTTCGGTATTCGTTCCAATATCCCTAGCCTGTACTGTTTCTGTATGTCGAAATATGGCACTGACATTCATTCAAAACCAACATTACCTTCGGTCACCACCGCTATGACAAAAAAACATGCGTGATGATGTATGATAAATGCTGTTGTAAGTAAGTAAATAAATAAATAAATACCAGTAGTGATGACTTAAGAAAAGGTCCCCTACATCAACTTTTCTATATAACTTTGAAACTTGAAAGGCTTTTTCAAATAACATTTCGTCAGTGCAGAGCAAAAATAATGGACACTTATCACCCCCGTATCTGAGGAAAGTAATACTAGAATGCTGTCTACTGCCATGTACAGTAGGTGACTTACCCTTCCCAGGTATGCAGTCACGGCCTCCTATGAAGAGTTTGTAGCCGCAGGCATTTTCCAACACTTGGGGTAGTGTGCAAAGAGCAAACTCTTCCACTTCCTTGCTAAATCCAATGGCACAGGGCTGTGCGTACGCCACATAGGCATCATACAGCTTCCCATCCAAATCTGACACAGGAAAATGAGAGGAGCTTATTAGGGGTATTTTTAGTGGTGGTTCGGTCTGCACACATTGCTCTACTCTTACAAGCAAGGTGCAAGAACAGATGCAAGTCAGATTCAGCAATGGAGATTTGCCCCTGTAATGCTAAATACACAATACTTTCATATATTCATTGTGACCTTATTACATTAAAGATTTTGAAGACTTGATACCAATGGTCTTCAAGCTAAATGGTAACATGAAGTCCTGAATGTTAAAAGGTTACTCTTTTGCATACTGTAAGCTAGCAGCAGATGACATTTCCTTAGAAATACTGCAGGCAGCCCTGTGGTTAGTTGTTTCCTTTGTTTGCTCTCACTGTTGACACATGCGGTCAGGTATGGGGTAGAGCTTAAGATTCTGTGAGTTGTGATATAAGGTCTGTGTGGGTTGCAATGTCAAAGCATCACTGGGTTTTTCCATCTTTGAACATAGTGTAAGAATATTTTATTGTGAACTGGCATTATCATGCATATAATAAAGAACACATAACTAATGACACACCTGCTGTGAAATATTACCTGTATTTGTGTAGAGGACAGGAAACGCTTTCCTGAACCACAGTACAATGTCAACCTTAAAAAGGTAATAGATGGTGACACTGATGATGAAGAGAACCGTCACACCACCGAGCACAGATCCAATGGGTAGTATGATGTTGGGATCTGAAGAGATACACATCACACATAGCAGACATACAAGTTTAAGTAGGTTTCTTTGGGTGTCTAGTTTGCTTATCTTTTCGTGAATGTGTGTGAAGATGGCACATCATTCTTTCTTATTCCAAGTGTCAAAAAAGTTATTCAGGCTTTGGTGTTTTTTGCATCAGCTTTCTCTGGCTGAGCCATTTGACTCCCCAAACACAGTAATGACATGGAAATAATGTACTTACATTTAAATAAAGTTTGTGAAAATTCGCTTTTTCACATTTATTTTTACAGTACTTTCCTTTGTAATGACTGCATATGAGCCAATGAACTTCAAAAGACCTGCAATGTTGATTGTGGGCACTTTGTCTTCACCAAGAGTCTTTATTGAGGTGGGGAAGAAAAGTGTAAAACCTACACCCTCTACTGGTCATCTTTCTACCAGAAAGCTAACCGTTGCTAGAGCTAAAAAGATTAGTAGATTAACTAACTAGTCAGATTGGCAACTATTTTGTTCACTGTTTAGTCATTCATTATTCAGTCCCTCCAGAAAAACGCGATTATGCGATCGCAGAATTCAATGCATAATCAGCCAAAGTCCGCATATATATGCGGGGGCCGCATTTTTTAAAATACGCCGCACTTTCGCTACATAAATTGCCAATTTCTGTGCAAAATATGCGGGGCTTGCGTGATTTCATAATCCCCGCATTTTCGTTGCAAAAAAGTCACATATATCTCAGCAGAAAGTTGAAAAATGTTGGGTTTACTTCACACAAGAGCAGCCATTTTCCCCTGTTGCCATGGGAACGTTGTGAAGTGACGTAATTTCACCTACCGAGAATACGGTGTTGGGGGAATCTCCTTTTTTTCTCTTTTTCATCAAACCGCAGTTCTTGCAAGTTCCCGCAAGTTCCCGCAATTTTTGCAAGTTCCCGCAATTTTATCGCATAAAATGGCATAAATATCCCGCATATTCCATCGCATTTTTTAAGAAAACGTGACGCATAATTAAGGATTTTTGCCCGCAACAATCACAAAAAAACTCTGTGTTTTTCTAGAGGGACTGATTACTGTAATTTGTTAAAGATGCCATATTATGCTCATTTTCAGGTTCATAATTGTATTTTAAGGTTGTACCAGAATAGGTTTACATGATTTAATTTTCAAAAAACACCATATTTTTGTTATTTTTGTTACAGCACATCTCTCTCTCTCACTGCTGCAGCTCCTCTTTTCACCTTGTGTTCAGGTCTCTGTTTTAGCTAGAGAGTGAAGCATCTTTTCATCTTTTGTACTATCTTTGATTACATTCGCACATGCGCAGTAGCTCAGATCGTAGATCATATCAGTTAGCTCCATAGACAGTAAAAGAAAGGTTGTTTCTCCAACTTTGGTCAGTTACAAGGCAGGATTAGCTGGGATACTTCTTCTAAAGGAGGGTGCACATGTAAGTACTTCTTTTGTAGATTATGGTGAACTTGTGTGTGTTGTAGCAATGCTTTGTCATTGAGAATGAGCAAAAACGATAATATGGGCACTTGAAGCAAAAATGCCTCAAATCACTGGTTCCACCTTCTCAAATGTGAATATGTGCTGGTTTTCTCAGTGTATAATATTAAACTGAGCATCTAACAGTTTGGGACTCTTAGTTAGGTAAAACAAACAATGTCAAGTCAAACTTTATTTTTGTAGCACATTTAAAACAACCGCAGGTGACCAGTGCTGACTTTATCGTCAATGTGTGGTGTGAACTTTGTCTCTGGAAAATACAAGATCCTTCAAGATGGCTGCCATACACGTGCCCAAACAGCCCAAAGTAAGGTTTCATATTTTGGCAGGCTTACACTGTGTTTTTACCTACGGGTAGCAGAGTAAAATATCCCTCAGGAGAGCCCCTGTCACTGACTGCTCGACAAGTGTAGTTGATGTGGAAATCCTCCTCCCTTAGCTCAGAAATAATAAGGAAAAGCTCCAACCGTGCACCTTTAGGATTATCCTCCATAGACAAACTGTTGAGGACAGATAGATAATAAAATGTTACAGTACTGTGCTTTTTATATTTTACAAATATTCTCTTTTGTGCCTGTTGTTCTAGATTAATTCTTTATTCAAATAACTACTGTATGTTAGCTGAAAAAGGTTGTTTTAAAATAAGTAACTCAACTATCATTTTTGTCCAGCTTATAAAAAAAAAAAGCATGCATGTTCTGCCATATTCTCCACATGAATTTGTATGTATTGAAGACATTAAATCATTAAAATATCAAGCAGAGATCCTACTTTATTTACAACTACTTTTGGTGACGAACTTCTTTGTACAAAACATACAGTGATTTCTGCAGTGTTATAGCTTATAATTAGAATTATGAAATGTCAGCAGTAGATAAAAAAAATAAATAAATAAATAAATAAAAGGAAAGGGTGCTGACCTTGGTTTTGGCACGTAGACACGGTGAGAGCGTTTGGTATTGCTATGATGAAAGTAATTGTTTCCGACCCACCAAGCCATAACAACTGAGGGCTTCCCGACACCTGGCACAAATACCTGGCACCGCTTGGTGAAATTGGACCCTAAACACATGGACAAACAATAACACAAATTATATTCAACAGAAGTATTTCTCTTAATCTATAGCTCTACAGCTCAGCTGTCTTTTCGCCACAACGGTGCGGTAAAGCGAATGCAATAGTACCCCCACTGGTCCGGCCCACTCCGTTGTTCCCTCACTCGCAATCAAGACCCAAGATAATTGAACTCCTTCGCTTGTGGTAAAAGCTTGTTCCCTACCTGAAGTAGGCAAGCAATTCCCCATACAAAGTAATCTACCCGAAATGTGCAGTAGTTACTGCTGGGTATTGATACCGGTTCCTGAACGATCCTTTTTTCGATACCAAAAGACAAAACAACACTACACATCCTTTGTTTTTACAGCTCCTACTACATGAGCCCCGTCTCTGTGTAGTTTTTCCTGCGTGTCACTTTTATGACGTGTAACATTAGACAGCCAATCATCAGCATTATTAAATCTTGGTAGAAGCATGCTGCTCATTGGTTTACTAACGATGAGATTTTATCCTTAGGTATTGAAATTTGGTATTAAAGTAAGAGGCATTTTTCAATACTCGATACTAAGGAGGCAATCAGGCGGTGCCTTAAAAAGTATTGAATTTGGTACCCAGCTCTAGCACTGGTATTTACTCACCTAAAATGAGAAAGGGAGCTGTGCTTTTCGACACAATGCAAATGTTGGTCCGAATATAACATGAGTCAGTTTAAACTAGGGCTGCACGATATGAGGAAAATATGCGACGCAATAACGTTGTTGAATATCGTGATAACAATATTGCATTTCTGCTGCTTTCAGTGTTCTGCTAAAATACAACAAATTGCTTGTTGAATTTAAAACAAATGAAAGGAAATCATTTCTAAGTTCTTTTATTAAACAAATTGACCATTGAATTGAATATAAAGGCTCCACTAGGAAAAGAATAACGGTTACATTTTTAAAGTGCAGTTTTCTGCTGATATTTTCTTTCAACTAACACAAAAAATTTACACTTGTGATATGTCGCAGTGTTTCACGGTATGGTTATTGCGCCAGTTGATATGATGACAAATTAAAGATATGTTGTGCAGCCTTAAACAATAGATGTTAAGCTGCAAAATACTGTTTCTCTGAATATGTTGAAGACAGGGACTCACCCATCTGTGCCTTGATTATTTCACTGGCTGGTTCGCACACTTGTGGAGTCAAAGAGTACCTAGCTGAAAAGACGGACAAAATGAAATACAATAAGGTTGAGGATATATAATCACGAAAATATACTGTATATGGAATGATACCAAAGAATTCTTAGACTTAGAAAAGTGAAGTGCATTCCACTGTAGGAATATAATATTAATCATATTGTAGACAAACAGCATTCTAGTCCCTCTTGCACAGTCAAGCACTGATGTTTGTTCTAACCTGAAACCGTTGCTTCAATGGTCTCTGACACTGATCCCTTAATGCCACCAAGAGTGAAGCTCAGAGTACATGTGTATAAGTTGTTTGCAGCTTCCACCCCTTCAATTTTCAGGATGGCCTTATCCATGTAGGTAAACTTGCCTGTCCCATCCATGATGAGGTCACAACCCTAGATGAGGAAAGGAAACATAAAAGTCAAGCTTTTTCTGACAATATGTAAAAACTACTTTTTAATGAGGGTATACAGCCATGTGGTTAACGGAGTAGCGTGGTAATCAGAGTTGGGGGGGGGGGGGGGGGGGGTCTGGAGATACTGTAGCTTTTAATTTTTTTTCTATTTATTATCTTTTTTTAAATGTATAAAAAAAAATATATATTTCATCCAAAAGATAAACAATAAATAGCCTAGATCAAAATGTGTTTCTATGAGCCGCAGCCTTGTGATCGCTTAGCGGCTCATTAGTTCTGGACCTACTGTATGTATCTGACTGGACTGCAGAGTGTGGTGCAGCAAAGGTGTAATGGTGAGTGGGGCCCAGCAAATGTCGGTGGCCTGTCTCATTGCGCACTGTTCCAGTTAAAGAAAGGTGGACGCAAGTCAAGCTTCAATCGTAAATAAGAAACCTCATATATGGATTTACAGCAAAATGCGATTCTGTGGCACCAAATCCATTGTGTGTTATTTATGGTGAAATCGAAATGAAGCCGTCAAAACTTGGCACTGAGTTGGACGCTCAGTGGCAAGTTTTGATATCTTCTATCTGCTATCTGTTCTTGTGGCTGCCAAGCAATCTCTGGGGTCTCACTGATATGGATATCAGACTGTAAGTTGTTTTTTATTTATATTTGTGAAGCAGTCCTTTTTTAATTTTGTTTTATCATGTCCTGGAAGTTGTGTACATTGTTTTGGATGCATATATGGCTTTTTATCGAAGCCCAGGAAGAACAGCTTGTCTTGTGCACAGCTAAAAATACAGTAATATCAACTAGAAAATTCCGCAAGAAATTTTGACGATGAGCAGGCCAACACCTACAGAAAATTAAACTTTAAAGGACGTTTCCAAAAAAGAGCTAGTTGAAATAGTGGCAGTAGATACAGTAGCAGTAAAATTCCCTCAATCCTTTTATTAAGGTAACTTGAATATATTTTAGGTCACTTTGTCATAGCAGAATACACATTTTTAATTTGCACCAATGTTCTATCGTATATATCTACTAGATAGAGTGAAGCTTTTTACTTAATTTAAGCCCCTTCAAAATGTCTTATCATTGAGTATTTGGTGTTCCAGCCCCATTTAAGACAATTGGACAGTTGTCTCAAGATTGTTCTGCCTGATATGTAGATCTGGTCCAGCAAAACTGCACTACAACATCTGGAGTAAGGTAAATGAATATTTTATGTCAGTAGCAGTGCTCATCAAAACTTTCCCATAACTCACTCTGTACCACTTGATGGAGGAAGTGATGTTGTAGCTGTCCAGTTTAGTGATGTAGTCCTTCAGAGGACAGCTCACTTTGTCAGTGACTCCCAATGTAAGTGTTTGAAAGGCTTTTATTGGTCTTCCACACTGTCCAGCAATGGGCAGATCAACTACTAGCTTGATCCCCTGCCTGTAGCACCGAGAGGGAGTTCTGTTGAAAATTAAGAAGAAAATTAGCTTTTTTTCTTCTTCAGAGATTTTTTTTGTTCATGTTTAGCAATGAGCAGCTGAATAACATGTTGAATAAAACACCGCAAAATGAAGTTGTGATAAGCACATACGTGATAAGCTGTGTTTTTATTTTTTTGTTTGCATCTGCTGTAATTATTTTAACACTAGCTTCAGATTTACCTGAAGAAAATGTGATACTACATTGTCAGTTGTACTGTATATTCTTAACATTAACACACACGCATAGTATCGTGCAGACATGCACTTATCCATAGCACTGAAAACTTAGTGTATGCCAATGAGTTGCTAACGTCTGAAATGTTCAAATCTTTTAAAAATGAGGTGCTACTTTTTCAGTAGTACACAATTTCTAGTGTTGACTGGTTCTTTCCTTTACCTTCTATTGATATTTCAATTGATGCTACTGTACCTTAGTATAGATACATATTCTGCAATATCGTCCACCGTTGTGTTAAGAAACCACAGAGTCTCCCTGTGCACCAGGATTCGACCGGTCTGGTTGCTCATTTCTCGGCCGGTCTTTGAGTTGTACCAGGTGATGTTGTAAGGGACAGTTGTGAAGTTGAACGCTTCTGAAGACACTAGAGTGCTATTCAGCATAGCCATATCCCCGGGAACAGAGTAAACGCTCTCAAACGTTCCGTTGTAGTAGGTACAATTCTCTGCAACACACACATCAGTGGAGAATGGATTCATCATTTATTCAGCAAGTCAACGCTGCGCAATTCACTTCACCCTCCCAAAATCTGAAACAAATAAAACTTAATTTGTAATGTGCCATTATAGTTACAAATAATTTCTGAAGCCGTATTGCTGCTTCATGAAGATTTAAACTTTATAGGTTGTTCAGGTTCTAATCCCAGCTAAGTGTCCTGGATTAGAGCCAGCAACCTTTACATCTCACATAAATCAGAAACACTGGGAACTGACTAAACACAAGTCACTGCAGTTACACCAGTTACACCAGAGGGCGGCTGTGGCTCAGCGGTAGAGCGGTTGCCTGCCAATCGGAAGGTTGGTGGTTCGATCCCCGGCCCTGCAGTCCCATGTCGAAGTGTCCTTGGGCAAGACACTGATCCCGAGTTGCCCCCGATGCTGCGCATTGGAGTGTAAATGTATGTGAATGTTTATCTGATGAGCAGGTGGCACCTTGTACGGCAGCCTCGGCCACAGTGTATGAATGTGTGTGAATGGTGGATGGTTCCTGTACTATGTTAAAGCGCTTTGAGTAGTCGTTGCGACTAGAAAAGCGCTATATAAATACAGCCCATTTACATTTACATTACATTTACCAGTTGCCATTGGAGGGCGATACAATGCTTCTCTACAGACTGGAGGCAGATGTTAGAGTTAGACCTGGCAAAAACATATTAAATGTAGACATAGTATGTAGGTAGTCTCAGAGCTCTAGTAGTGTTTATGTTAAAGAATACAATGTGACTCAGCTCACCCAGTTTAAATCCTGCACAGATCCCATTTAGCCAGAGGAAAAACAGAAGGCTCCGCACTGTTGATCGCTGGCCCATAGCTAAAAAAACATATACAAACAGTTATAAGTTATAAACAGTTATAAACAGTTGGACATGAATGTATACTACAAGCCGGGATAAAAGTGTTACTGAAGAAAAAGCTACAACAGACTGCAATCATGACAAGCAAACAAAAACTCAATGGAACACAAATGCGCAGTGACACCGACAGGTCACAAGAGGCTTTAAAATACAGCAAATTCTTTCTCCTCTATGCCAAACTTTATACTTTATACTCAAAAGTTATGTCTGTCTCTTCGTCTCTCTGCTTTTCCCCTGCCCTTTTCCCCACCCTCACTCTACCTCTTTCTCCTGCAGACATGGATGACAAATTTGGTATTTGAGGAGTAATTTGTTCAGAAATCTTTTCCAAAACACGGAATGTGTAACACCAAGGAACTGGAACGAGGCCCAGCATTCCTAAACGCTGCTTAATGCAAGTTAACGTTCCTGCTCAGCCTTGCCTGTAAATCTATGAATGAACACGGTAGAGTTTTCCCTCAAGGGAAATTTGTGTCCTGTTTCTCTCAAACTTGTACAACTACTATCGTTACTGTGCTGATTGGAGTCAGAATGTTATTTGTATGGTGTTCTTATATTTTAAGTTTATTTTGGTCTCCAGTCCAGTTACGTTACCTTTCTTTTTTTTATTTGGTGGCTCCATTGTAATTAGCAGCACCAGTCACATAGATACTGTTGTTTTAACACACATAACATTTTCTGATGTAAACGCATGTCAGTTTTGATGTAGTCGGATAAACAAGGTGTAGGTCAAAGCATATTTGTGGTTTGAGGTACTTGTTAATTTCGGTAACTTGAGGTGTAAAAACTGCAAGGCAACCACACTGCTGAGGTTAGGGTTAATTCATAACCTAACCCAACCTGTGTACAGCACCGTCACTATAAGGGCTAGGAATCTTTTGAAGGTTTTGGTACGTTACTATTTTTCCCATACATAACAGTTTTTGATATTTGGTAAACCATTGGTTCCAAAAAGCTACAAAAATTCTACACTTACCACTCCTTCTGGTACCAAATAGCAATATAAAAGGAGCTAAAAGTTACGTTCCAGAAAGGATGCTAGTGAAATCTTGAGAAAGCAAGTAAATGACCTTATTAAGAAAAGTGCCACAGGAACTTTTAACTGCTTCAACAGAAAAAGCTAAAATTTCATGGTGAGCTCTTTATAGAAATCTATGTTGTTATTGTGATTGCCTAATAACAACTAGTCACTATTGGTTGTTTTTATAAATGACCAGTACCAGCCAAGCACCTTAACCAGCACTGTATGTCATCTGGATGGACTGTAATTTATGTATGTGACTAAAGCTGAAAACAGACACTGACGTATGTGGGTGTGGACTCACTCAGTTAAACAGAACTTGGGGGGGGGGGGGCCCGGACCCAAATAGGCCTGAGGATAGTTAGACTTTAGAAGTAGTCAACGTTAAACAGACCCAACCAGAACAGCTGCAGGATGGTAATGCATGATGATTTGTCATGTTTTAATATAAAAAAAAACAAGGAAGACATAAGTGTGTGTGTTGAGAAACGGGATTGCGAAATGGCATAGGTTTGATTTTTACTAGTCTCGCTTTGCCAGACCATCCTGCACACGCTACGGAGGAGGGCCTGGCTAGTCCACAGAGCATTCCGGGATGGCAGAAAAACATGCTCTGGTTTATTGCCATTTCTTTAAACTAGGGCTGTCAGTTTAACGCGCTATTAACACGACAATTTTTATAACGCACGATTAACGCATAGAGAGAGCAACGGAATCTGTTGGATCTGTTAGTCCATTTCTTTAACTGTCTATGGCCACGCCATGTCCCGCCCTACGAAGCAGCTCGATTGGTTGGGGTTAGGCATTTCACCTCGAGTGGTTAGGATAGTGGATTGGTCAGGGGATAGGACCTGAACAAATGGGGTTACGTTACCTTGGACGCCTGGCCAATAGTAGGGATTGAAGGGCGGGTCGCAGACCGGAAACAAAACAGACACAAGCCGCGGACGGTTTGGGCTTGCGAGCCGCGTAGCTTGTAGGCTTGTGACAGCGATTAATTTCGGAGCGAGCGAGTAGCAACTCTACAGTCAGTGAGAGAAACAAAGTGTCTCCGCTGTTCTTTCTGACCACGGTGGGAAACCTGGAGCAGGAGAAGTTAACCCTCTCCTTGATTTTACGTTGTTTATGGAGAAGGACAACCAGGAAATGAGTCGGGGGAAACCATAGTCGCTATGACAACGAGCCATGCTCGCCTCAGGCATGAGGCGGTACTATCTGCAATGGAAAATCGAGGTAACAGTGTTACATTATGTGACAGATTATTAGCTCCAAGTGTGAATGTTAGTGTGAAATTGAACACTACGTATATGCCAATGTTGTTTTCAATAATAAAAACATTTGCACAAAGCAGCTGATCCATTTTTCCATGTTGATAAGAGAATTAAAATGAAAAAATATAATGACACAAAAAGAAATCAAGGGACATTTAGAATAGATAAAAATGTGCGATTAATTGCGATTAATCGCGAGTTAACTATGACATTAATGCAATTAATCGCGATTAAATATTTTAATCATTTGACAGCACTACTTTAAACCAATCACAATTGTCATGGGCAGCGCTAAGAGGAGACGCTGCAAAATAGCCTCGGGAAGTAACGTTTGTTGCGTATTGTTACTCCAGATTCTATGAGTATAGGCATAGCCCTCTAAGAGCTTTTGCTATTGGGTTTATCCCTCGCGCATGCATGCGCAGTCGTGAAGATTTCTTTCACGCCCTAGTGCCCAGCACGGGCCTCCCTTAGATCCACAGTTAATGTATATTACAGCTGCGAGACCAGAGATCTGCTCCCAACATCAGCATTTTTCTTCAGCCAGTGTTAGTGGAGCATGTGGCCTGGATCTTAGGGCTATGCCATATACTCATAGAATATGGAGTTACAATACGTAACTATCATTCTATTTCGTATAGGCTTCGCCCTCTAAGAGCTGTTGCTATTGGGTTAAGGGCGAAGCTGATGTAGTCAATGCCACCTGTGACACCAAAATCCACAAGCAGATAGCATAGACTAGCTCCTCTTCCTTCTCACACTGTACAGTTTTTTTTATATGAAAAAATGATATTGTTTGCTTAAAAACCTGATATCTATCTATATCTCCATGACTGGCCTGCTTATCGTTGTGACATCATCATAGGTGAATCAAACGGCACAATCATAACATACAGTTAACATACATGGTTAAGGGCAAGTGTGCAGCAACAACAGCAGCTGTTGTATTGTGTTTGAACTTGGTGTTAAACCACATTAAGATAGCCTAGTCTTAATCAGGTTGCAACTGATCTAATCTAACCACATCTTTCACCACATGCATGCCTAATACTAAAATTAAACATTGGCATTTCCCTACACGTAGCTCTTAACTGATCTTTCTAGTATATTTGGCAGCAGTGCTAGTGCTTTGCTTGCAGTATTGGTAATTCTACAAATGTAACATCTTAGCACAGGTGTGTATGTACTGTAGGATGTCTGTATTTTTAAAATACTCAGCATCACCAGGAACGTTGATCTAAACATTGCTATTGTTACAAACTCATCTTGTGTAGTCACGCATCTTTCAAACCATAGAGCCTTTTTTAAATTGAAAGATACAAGATGCGTAAAGCTGAAGTTGGGGAAATGTTCATAAAATGATGCAGACATTACATCCTAGCCCTTTGCTCAGTATGTAGGCGTCGTATAGCTTTAATGAAGTGTTGTAACAAACATAAAATATGTACGTATTTTTCTGATTTAATAGTTCAGGAGTTATTTAATGAGAAAAATTAGGTGTAAGAGGAAAACCCTGATTGAGAAGTTTTTTTATGCTATAAAAGATTGTTTTTGTAGGAAAACTGGATGAACAAATCTTAAACAGTCAAATTTGAAGATATTAAATTCTCATAGAATTAATTGGCAACTTTCGGTTGAAGATAATGATATTGGCCCTCTCTAAGCAACAAGTAGAACAGTTTGTGTGCTGTCAGCAGAGTGTTAAGACAAACAGAAGACTTAAAAGAAAACGGTAGTAACAAAATGTGTGATACTGCTGTGGAAGAAAACTTTATACCAGAGGAACATTTTCCAAACCGCAGTATCTGTACTTCTCCATTTCACTACAGGAAGACGTGCTGCTGAAGAGACAGAGGTGCACTGGCGGTTTAGCAGGCTGCAGTGAATATGAAGTGCTGCACTGCTGTGGTTAGACTTTCATTACCAACTTTTCCACTTACAACTTTCAGATACTTTCAGTCAAAGGACAGATTAAACTGACATTGCCCTAAAAATAGTAATCTTAGGCCCCTTTCCCACCTTTTAGTTCAGTTCATTTTGTCCAGACCAAAACAATGTTGCATTTTAGTTCTGGTCCAGTGTTCACACAAGCTTCTTCACAAACAAGTAAATATTAAGTTATATAGACTGACAGGTTACTTATTGGTTAGACTGTCATCCTACATCTTCAGGACCCATATATACTATAAAATATTCTGTGGTCACTATCTATTATAGATTATATTTTTGATTAATCAATATGTCTCAGTCTATAAAAAGGCATAAAAAGGTCAAGGTTAGGGTTGGGCTTTCGTTTGGATTTTAACGATTCTGATTCCAATTTCGATTCTTCCTTTCGATTCCGGTTCTCATCAATTCTCGATTCCGATTCTTTAAAGGCTGGAGTTGAAACGCGTCACATGCCTATTTCACAAATAAGAGGAAAGTTTTATTTTGATTCAATGGTGGGTTACAGTTTTACCGGGCATTTTCAAGGCAAAATAAAGCCACACTAGAGCGCTGCTTACTGTGCTCCATGGCTGCAACACAACAAGCGCCTAGCCGCTTCGGAAACCAAAACTTTCCGCATGTTAAATTTGGAACCCATGATCAGATTTGAAACCAAATCCTCCAAACGATTCCAATAAAGAAACTATTCCATTGGAATCGGTTCTTGACGCCCAACCCTAAGGTGATGTCTTGAAATTGTCTAAAAACCACCAATTTCACAATCTAAATGATATAAACAGGGAAAACCATCCAACCCTAACGCTACAATAGCTGGAACCAGCAAATGTTTGACAGTTGTCTTGATAAACAATTTACAAGATTCATTGTTTATTAAAACTAACAGACTAGTGGTTTCTAAGTCTTACCAAAACAAAGAAAGCATTTGAAATGGTTGAGAAGTGTTTTAACTTGCTTGGTGTATGGGCCCAGGAATACCAAAATGGATAATCCAAGACAGTGTTCTTCAAGTTAAAATAGGTTAAAATATGTATTCAAAAAGTTGCATGCTGTAGCTTTAAAAGCTGGAGGATAAGTGTTTCTTGTCAAAGCACATTACCAAATATTACTTGATGCGGTTAGGGGATTCAGAGTCTAAGAACACATAGTTTTACTCTGGGACAAGCCTAGGTGGGGGGGAACGTGGGAAGAGCTCAGCCGGTTCAGCGGGCCGTGGTAACCGAGACATGGGAGGGCAGGCTGAGGTGAACGGAACTGACTGAGTCACATGCAGAAGAAAAACGTTTGGCATGTGCTTTCGTTTGCTACTGGAGGCCTGGAGGTGTTGGTGGTTGGTTGTGTAATGCCTTGAGCAGTGAGTCAGACAGTGTTGTTTTATCCCCCTTTTGTTTTCCAATGGTTGGGTGAAAGATAACACATTTTGTTTTTACTTTAATCTCATTTTATTCAGTATCACACTTTCACACTTTGTAAAATGACTGGATACCACTTGTGGCTACAAGCAGCTGGTCATCTTTAATATTTCTCTTTACAGTACTTCTGAACATCTTAACATATTACTGTTAAACTACTCAGCACTTAACTGCAGACAACAGCTAATGGAAATATGGCTTCCTGTCAGGAAACAGAAAAGGGGTTGTCCGTGCCAAGATTGTAGTGTTGTTGATATAGTGTCTTTTTATATCCATGTCTGCTTTTTAAACCTTGAGGCTACCAACACTGACATTGCTACATGAACGTGAAGATTCAGGTTGCAGTTGTGTACATATTTTTCTGTTATTGTAAGAAAACAAGGCCATCACGTCAAGAACTTGCATCCTTTTTCAGCTTCTAATCTACACTGGCTGGATCCTCTAGAGGACCTGGCCCATGAAGGTGTCCCCCCCAGAAGAACTGAAGGCCAGGCTGAGCCTCCCCCCACCCCATACACACGAGACGGTCTAAAGCCTCACATAGACCCAAACTAATAAGGTATTGCATTCAGGAACTCCCTTTCAACTTGTAAAGTCAAGTTTATTATTAAAAAACTAAAACTGTGCAGTGTTCAACAAGCTAAGTGCTGCTTTGGTAGGGTTGTGTTGTTTTAGGTACTGAACACACAAATACGATTCGGATGGGCCGGTTAGATTTATAAGTCTGAAGGCTTTTCCTATTTGATTGGCCAATGCAGTGTGTGTGTGTTGCTGCATGATGTCACATTGCCCTGTTGATTGGTTTATTGGTTCATTGCGCCCTTGTCTTGATTCTGGCAGTACAAGCCCCATAAATATTTCCCATCGACAATGTTGCGTGAATTACAGTGAAATAAAATTTTTTAAGGTTGAACCATCAGTTTAAAAGATTAGCATTTGTGTTAAAAATATAATTTATTAAAGTCTGGATTTAAAGTATTGATTGAGATTGGACCAGCCTTGTGAGCATGTTTAATCTATTTGATCTAGAAATGTAGTCTTCCATCCAGTGGATCCAGCCTCTGGAATGGGATACAGGTATTATGAGCCACAGTGTCAGATTTGGAGAAAACTCTGCTGGAGTCAGACCAATCAATGCTGTAACTTCTGTTTTCTGGTGGCAGCAGATGGTGGAAAGAGTGAGAGGCAGGGCTGGACTGGCCATCGGGCACACCGGGCATTTTCCCGGTGGGCCGACGCACTTTTGGCCGAATTGCCGATATAATTTATAGGCCTTTGTTTTAATTTTTTTGGGCTGCGCGGCCCATAGATAACTGACAGCGGCCCATTCGGCCGGGGGGGTAGCGCGGAAACGCGCCTTACCGCGAGCGGGCGCACGCGCCACACGGAGAGAAAAGTGGGGAAAGAGAAAAGAGACTGTGTGCGTCCAGAGATAATCAGTTGAGCTGGCGTGTGTGCGTCTTTGAGAACTGTAAGTCCCATAGCTTACGTTGTCAGTTCATTTGGGCCTGTTGTTGTATTGGTCTGTAGTTCTTTTACATTTAAGTAAGTTAGCTGGTAATTTCGATGTTTGTGTTAATCACCTGTTAGCTACTTTGCACGTGGCTGTTGATTTATAATGCAGATTGTTGGAAGCTCTTGCTCACGTTTGTATTTAGCTACATTATTGTATTATTATTGTATTGTATTATGCTGCAGTAGTTACATTACATTGATATAGTGTAATTAATAGTGGGTTTGTTGTTGTTTGCTAGCCTATATGTATACTTCATATGCATTGTGTATGGTAGCCTTCACAATGTTATTTGTTTCTTTGCAGAACCACACACAAATACACAGCCATAGCAGAGCTACCCACGCCCATTTTGTACTGTTGCCTTATGTAATAAAGCGTCAAGAGCGATAATTGTCTCCGTCCGTGTTTTAACTGACATCATGGGGTGAAGTTGGAAACCGGAATCAGCTCAACTACAGTCCTAAGCAAGACCTAACCCAATCAAATCCAGGAACACCCTTCCCCACTCCCGGCCCTGAGACACGAGCTGTAAACGTTATAATATGCTGGAAGTTTAGCATCCACGTTAAAATGGACAAACGACCACGGAACCCCATACGCAAGCGATGTGTACAGAAATTACGGGAGAAAAAGATTAAGTATCTACAGGCGAATGCCTCAAAATGTGCCAACATGTCTGACATGTTTGGGGCTGTAGTAGCTGCTTCAACATCAGCATTAGGCTACCTGAAGTAGAGGAAGGAGGAGAGGTGGCTGGCTATACAGAGAAGCAGAAACAACATCATGATGACAGGGAAGAGGCCGAGGAGGAGGAGAGTGACCATGACAGGGAGAGAGGGAGAGAGAGGGAGGAACAGATGGAAGAGAGAGTAGGCCTAGTTGACGACGGTAAGAAGTACATGAATTAACTGTGTGTGTGTGTCTCTCTACATTGCCCAGAGATTTAAGCTAAATGAATTATACTTTAATTTAGCTGACATTTCTCTGTTTCCCACTCTTTTAAAGGTTACCTTGTTAGAGTAAATCTTTCTTGTTCATTGGTGTGGGCCATGGACAGGAGGGGACAAGGCTGCTGGGAAATGTGGCAAATTTTAAGTCATGTTATTAAAGCAAGAACTGCTCTACAAATTTGATATACTTAGGATTTAGTTGACACGGTGATGTTGTAAACCAAAACCTAAGGCAGTGTTGTGGAGAATGCTTGCATGGCAGAAACCAAGATAAGCACTTTTGGGAAATGAGCCTCACTCACAGAACACATTTGTGCAATGTTTGCTGTCACTTACAGCAAACTGACAGAAAGGAACAAGTGTCCATTTGTTTCTGTTTGCATTTGGTTAAGTGCGTTGGCCGACAAATCTGCTCAGTTTTGCGAACTTTGTCCATCTGTTTGTGGGACAGTGGTTGCAACACAGAGTGAATGTTTACAGGTTCAATGTCGTAACTACAGAAACATCTACAGAACCGATGAATGCTTGATAAACAACATGAAGTCAGAGTTTTTATTGTCAACCTCATGTCATGTTAGCAATAAAGTATACAAGTAAAGAATATGTGAATGCTGCTTTTACTGTCACTGTAGATGGGTAATGTAATAACCTAGTTTGCTTTATATTTGCACTGTTTTCATACTCAGATTAATGTGATAATGTACAGTATACTCGCAAATCCTCACACCTTAAAGTGCGCATATTATGCTTTTTGGCTTTTCCCCTTTCTTGTGTTATACATCTTTTTTGTGCACGTTATAGGTTTACAAAGTGAAAAAGCCCAAAGTCCAGCCCAAAGGGACTTACCATCTCCAACAGAAAACACTGTTCACAAACTGCTCCAAACAGCTCTGTTGTAGTCCAGCCTTTACTTCTGTGATGAATGTGCGTCACTTTGTAACACACGTTATAATGCTCGCCTAGCTGCTAGCGTGGCACACCCTCAGACTAGCTAGCATTACTTACTACGCATGTGCGACTCCCAACAAAGATGGAACAGACGTGAGATGCCTCACTCTGTAGCTAAAACAGAGAGCTCAACACACAGGGTAAAAAGAGGAGCTGCAGAAATGTGTAGTACAACAAAAATATGGTGCTTTCTGAAAATGAAACCACATAGATCTTTTCTAGTACAACCTCTAAATACAATTATGAACCTAAAAATGAGCATAATATGAGCACTTTAAGGTTAAACTGGAAAGAAACAAAGAAAAAAACAGGTGGGAAGCAACAATAGCAGTGATTTGGTCTTTGGTTGAATGCAGCCCAGGTTGAATAAGCTGTAGTCCTGGTATGAGTCACCATAAGCAGCAGCAAAATGCACTTTAACCTGCTGTTCTTCTAAACACTTCACACTGAACAAGTAACAAAATGTGCATGAGTGGAACAACATTACAACAACAGTGTGAAACCCAAAGATATTTTAAATAACACTGGTATTCTTGCAACTAACTATTTTCATTGTTGTTTAATCTGCTGTTATTTTCTTAAATAATTGAATTACTGTTTTGTCTATTAAATGTCAGAAAATAGTGGAAAATGCGCATTACAATTTTTCAGAGCTCAAGGTGGCGTCTTGATATTTTTTAACCAAAAGTCCAAAAATATATTCAGTTCAGTATCTCCTGATAAATAAAATCTGCAGATTTTGTTTGGCGTTTTAGTTAAAAAAAAAATGACAAAACATTTATTGATTACAAAAATTGCAGATTAATTTGATTAGTTGATTTGACTAATTGATTAATCCACCAATAGTTTCAGCTCTAGCTAAATGACATAAAACATAATGCAAAAGTAAAGTCAGGTCAAGTTTCTATTTACTTTTACCTTTCTAAATTGAACTTTGGATATGAAGAGTTTAGTGTTCCAGCTCTGTTCATCCATCATCATTTGGGTCCTCACTAGGGATCAGTTTGCTCCGTCTAGATTAGATTTGTGTCAGCCTTCTTTTGGCTCCATCTGGATTCGAACTCAACTGAATTTGGTTTTGGGACTGATTTAAACTCAACCAAGTTAGGGCCAGTCTCTCAAAGGTACATTAACGATCCTTCAAATGCTTTTGGAAAACGGCCCATGTCAGCTACGGAGTGTAATATTCTCACGTTCCTAGAGTGATGGAGAAGTGCTAAGCAAAGCAAAAAAACATGTTTTTCATAAGGGGATGAGGATGTGATCCCAAATGATCATGGAGAATTGAAACCCAGAACCTCTATGAATGTCCTCAATGTAAGCTGTAATACAAGCAACAACTTGTTCAGATGACCGACCCACCCTGTATGCCAGCGTACCAGTAGCACAAGGAGTCAGAGCCAGTAAATCTTTATTAGAGCACATAACTCATTATTTGCAAGGACTTGCAATGAATTTCACTTTCTATTGATCTACATATTATTTTGCATTACAGTTAATGCACCTTGACTCTGTTGAACATCAGGTCATGATTCTTCTCTCTGTTTGTTGAAAGAAAACATGCTGGCCTCTGGAGGAACACTTTATGTCTGATTCTCATGTTCAGCCTCTATACCAGTTTATTTTTAACCATGTCTGAGAAAATATTTTTAATATTAAAGATGCAGTATCACATCAGGCACCGGAAGGTTTGAGATACAGCAGTTAATACTACTCTGCTGTAATTATCGGGGACAAAACAACGTGGGAATAGTCCAATATAAATGACAGATTTCAGCCCCTAAGTGAGGAAATGATAAAACCCTACCACGGGAAGCTTGAATTAGGATTGATGGAGAGTTGAAGCCATTTAGCCTGTGTGCGTTATCATACCACATGCGCTAAAAAGGGAAGACAATGGGAGTCACCGTTCCCACAGCAGAGCCTGACAATATGACTAGCATAACCAAATTTGTTGTTTCACACTGAGGACTGTTGTTAGTGTGAGAGACAGTACATTTTTCTCAGTAACGAACATGTTTGTTCTTTTTGGTTTTGTGGTGAGATGCTCTACAAGACTGCTGCAAGCTTTATTCACCTCTGCTTTTTCCACTGTGGTTCTGTTTTTTTTATAAACCACACCACAATAAGGACCGGATAACGGTAGCGCTGGAGCATGCATTTCCAACATGCCATAGTGGGTTGCATTTCCAACTCAAAAGGCTGTATAAATTAGCAGCAAGTTTTCTGACCTGTCAAACCAATTAAACCCACATTGAACAACCATCCAAAATGCACCTAAATTAATCAGTTGTAACACTGAATATTGAAGTTTTGTAATTTGGTTTTCCAAAAATGATTTCAATGCCATGCCACTGATTTGAGGTACATTTCCGATGGTTTAATAGGAGAAAAAGAGCATCAATATTACTATCTATCAGTAGCTTAAAATGAGGTTCTCTTTATTGGATAGCAGGTGCCTCTAACACAGTGTAAAAGGAAGTGTGTCTTCTTTTTATGATTGGACTTACACACTTCTCTAATCTGAACTGATCTGAGACATGTTTTATTTGCCTTCAGTGGCATAGTTATTATGACAAAAGTAAGAAATTGGAAAGAAAACAAAATTTCTCATAAACAAAAGTAAGCTATATATATTGACTCACCTCGGAGAAAGCGACACAGAGGCATTGAACAAACGAAGGAAGGATGAGAGAGTTTACATGGAACAGCAGTACTAACAGAGGAAACCTCAACTGTGACCCTCGCGTGCAGAGTGGAATCTCAACCATGCAGCTCAGCCAATGAGTCAATAGCTCTGTCCCACCTCCATTTGACGAAAACACAAACAGCACAAAGAGAAGGAAGGGTGTTTGGGTTGCACCTCTCAACTGTCTGTTCACCTTCTTTTGTATTTCAACACACTGTTAGGCCACCAGCAAAACCCTCCCCTAACCAAAATAACTTTTACCCTCACCCTATTGTACACGCTACCCATAACCAAAATAATTAAACACAAAGTTATGACCAAAAAGTTTAGTCACAAAACACAGTTCTCGCTGCAGTTTAATTTACTTAATGACATGTTTCTAGAAATATAGAAATGTTTAGTAATGTTAAGAAAAATAAGGCTTTTCATAGAATATAACTGAAAAGTTGTGCTTTTCATATGCTATCTCAACTGCTGCAAGAATACATTTCTCTGATGTATTCTTGCAGCGGCTGAGATAGCATATAAAAAGGGGAACACCACCTAAATTAAGAATTCCAATATGTTATTATCATGGCCTAAGAAAGTTCATTCAATATTTGTGAACATGAGCTAATCTCTCAAAGCCAGAAACCAGAGAAGTAAGTCTCACTAAAAAGTCTGGAGGTGCTCCATAGACATGAATAGGAAACTGATTTTGTGGACCCACAGAATGTTTTTTTTTTTTTTTTTTTATCAGACCCAAATGGGCTTTATTCTATTGTCGTGTTCTCTCATCTGAAAGGAGCATGTTCCCATATACTCATTTCTCTGGGTGCTCTGTCTCATCTATAACATCTTTCTATGGAGCAGTTTAGACTTGATACTACGATTTTGACTTTGGGAGAGAATTGTTCAAGTTTACTAGTATGTTTGGACTGTCTTAGTCCATAGGGATAACATGTATGAATGTTAAGCAACAAAGATTTCGACAACATCCACAGTCATGTGAAAATGGGGGTTTGGGTTTTAAAGTTTAAAGAATGAATCTTCTAAAAAAATATAGCCTGTATATATAAATTAGCAAACTACTTACACTTACAAATGTTACCAACCATTTGATAACAATAGTTACAATCTCATTATTTCAAAAACTAAAGAAACAAAACGACTAAAATTGAGCATTACATTTATCTAAGTTTTGGTTCCCATCATTTTAATGTTAAGCCTACCCAGGGCAATTCTGGCAACAAAAAAAAACCCACTGTAAAAGCAAAGTGTGTGGCCATGCAGAGGCATAAAGCCACACATGGGCTTCCCCGCTGGATAGAGGAATCCCCTGAAGACACAGGCATTTATTCAACTATAGTATGAGTTAGTCACCATCAACCACAATCCCTGAGTAAATGTCACTTTGTCAAACAGGATGCTTTTGCGGAGAACGTGAACTACATTAGTTAGAACGCACTTCCAGACATTACTAAGTGTTTCGACCACGTTTTTCATTTATTCCCTACAGCTCATCAGAACTTCTGTGTTGTCATTGTGTTTTATTATTAGGATATAATACAGAGTGCAATCTTAGTTGTTTGCTAAATGATGATATCTTTTTTTTTTTCTTTTCCTTTATCTCTTGACTCTGTGGATAGCTAATATACTGTACTGTATGTACAATTCATTACTTATACTATCATTAAAAGTCCATTTTTATAATGTAATGTAAATTCATTTTTAATGAATTAGTTGATAGTGTCACAGAATAACGAAAAATCCCTCAATCCAAAATCCTTCAGTTTACTATCATAGAGGACTAGAAAAAAACTGCAAATCTTTCCGTTTGAGAACCCACAACCAAATCATTTTCTTTGCATTTTGCTTTAAAAAAATGACAAACGATTACTTGATTGTCAACAGATTATTTTCTGTCAATCGATTTATTGTTTATCAACTGATTATTTCAGCTCAAGTAAGAAAATACTGTTGCTCATAATAAGCATTAATCAAATAGCTGATCAAAAGAAAATTAAATGGAGGTTTTGATCACTAGTTATGCTATGGAGCAGTGTTATGATGACCACGTTCTGGTTATGTTTGCATTTTGTGCTCTACTAGCATGTGCACACAGACATACGTGCACGTGGGTGACTCAATATGACAACGCACACGTAAACTTGAGGTTGAAGGCCAATAAAGAGGCCTGCTAGCGGCTGGGAAATGGCACACGGGAGCTTCTTGGCTATGCAGGAGCTGCCATGTTCATTCATGGACAAACTGTACAGTGTGCATTTACTGCCACTAGACAACTTTGCTCCCATCGCCACTACCTCCCTGCCGCTCAATGCTTTAAACTTGGACGGAACCAGTACAGACATTCGCTTCAGTGTCCCATGAACACTGTCGGCACATATGCATGACGCTGATTTGACATTTGAGGTCGTTTGATGGTGATGATGATGATAGTTGTGGGAAAAACAATGTGGTCAAAACATCCACTTTGAATCTGTTGGGTTACTGAAAAGTTACGTTATTCCACCTTTTCATTTCACCCCTGAAAGAACACCCCCCACTTCAAGGCAGGGGACTCTAACAAATTGAGTTTGGGTTAAAGAAAAAAACGCGTTGTGTTACAGCCAGTAACGGTTATGTCAGGAATTTTGATCAGAGTATTAAAATGATTCCACCTCTTAGTTAATAGTGTTCAAGAAAGATAACTCACCAGCCTGGTGTTATTCTAGTCCTTCTGTAAAGGCAACAGCCTCCTCAGGCCACATGAAAATCCTGTAAAAACATCTTTAAAAAAAAAAAAATCAAATCTAAGCTCAGTCGTGTCCTCTTCAGCTTTTACTTCCTCTTTTAGCAAGACTTTAGCACATGTTGCAATTTCCTTTTCAGGGATCTTTTGAAAGCCAGTGTGTGTCCTAATCTCTTGAGCAATAAGTGGGAGGAGAGATTCCCGGACCCTGCTGTTGAAATGATTCATCCCATACTCGGATCTCTTACTCTGCTAAGAGCATTTACTTCGTTTAGAGGACACAATGAATTCATATGACATACAATTTGTTCTGTGCCCGCACTGTTCTGTCAGATTAATGCTTTCCAGCACTAATGATCCCAGTTTCAAAAGTCAACTATCACTGATACTTATGGTTTACTGTATGGTGTGTTGTCATTGGAGGCTCCATTTAAAACACTGTCATGCTGAGACCTCTTGTGGCTGCACAGGGAAGCAACTTGAGATCAATACCTGCATATGAACATGTTTCATGTTTTATATCAATATTTATTGTGCCTCAATAACTGATTTTATTCACTAATCACTTTGATGATACCGTTAGTGCTGTGGAGTAAACTAGAAAAATTCTATATATGAATAGTTCTTTGTTTCTGTGAAGGGTGGCTCAGACGTTGGGTGGAGGCCTTTCTGTGTGGAGTTTACACGTTTTCTCCATGTCTGCGTGGGATTCCTCTGTGTGCTCCTGTTTCTTCCCACAGTCACAATACAGGTAAGGTGAAGTAGAAAATTCCAAATTACATGTTGGTGTGACTGTGTTCTGCCTTTTCCTCAGTGCACACTGGGGCAGGCCATTCCCACACAACCACAGAAAGGATGTGGTTTAAAAGATGGATGGATGTGAGTCTAAAGGCCTCTGTGGTGCTCAAGAATTTTACTTACTGCACTGTATTGATGATGAATGATGTTTCTTCGACAATGGTATATCATGCAAAAGAGGATCAAATGTATTTAACAGTTACTCAAGTAGCTTCTATGCTTCATTAGTTTAAAGTTATGGCATTTTATAAGTCATCATATATTTATTCAACTGTGCTTCAGAGGAACATATTTTAACTTAAACACAAAATGTCTTGTATGCAGTAACCAGAGACAATGATGCATTGTTAGATTTTAGCCATCAGACCATCAGCACTATTATATACTTAATATTTAACTATTGCAACAATTATTTGAAAGGATTATAACATTATAAATGCTACATTCAAATAAACATACACATCCACACTGTTTTCTCACACCACTTTTTTTTTAGTATAGCCAGATTTGCCATGTTGATGTGCAGATATTTGCAAATGGACTGAACATTTTCTACTGTACAAGATGCTTAGCTGAGAACATTCATTACATTTTGACACACACACACACACACACACACACACACACACACACACACAAACTCTTACACACAGTCACTCAGTAGCCACTTTATTGGGCACAGCTACACAATTTATTGAAATCCAATGCAACAGCTCAGATAATGTTGAGTTTTGATTGATACATTCATTTAACTATGTTTATCATTGAGGCAGTGGTTGTAAATTGGACTAACACTGAACTGTTTCCAATAGTCTTCCCCCTTCGTGTTTGTAAATGGGATAGACAAAACGTAAGAAACCTCTCTGACGTTGTTTGACTCAAGTGGCCACTGAGTGTATTTTATTTGACGGAGTGTTTGAAAGACAAAACAAACAAATGAAATGGCTTCACGTTGAAATTTATGTTGTATACATGCAGGGCCTGAAGTTAACATTTTTGGCCACCAGCCACTGTGGCAGGGGGATTTTAAAATCCACTAGCCACACAGGCTTTTTACCAGCCAATTTGTTTTTTGCCTCATAAAGGTGAAATACAGGAGATGCACAAGCATCGTTCTTGAACTTGTTATGAATACACATTTAAGTGTTGTCAAGTTATTAAAAAAAATAATATAATCAATAACTCTTAGAATACATATTTTTAAAATCTTTTTTCTATAGTTTTGTTCTAGCTCAAATCCATGGATGTATTATATTTAGGCACACCAATACGAGATAGATGTACAACTTGCAACTTGCTGCAACTATATAACCAAATGGATGTAATTTGCCACATAAACACATCCAATATCATTCAAACAATGCAGCTACTGGTTCTAAAACATTGAACCCCTGTAAATGGAGTGTTGAACAACAAATACGACTTGTGGTGCACACAATGCATGAAAGACTAATTTGATGTAACCGCAAACACATTAAAAAAGGTCTTGGTTTGTGGAGTTAGAAGGTGCTGTTCTGCCGAGCCAGAAAGTAATCCATTTTCTTTTTGGGTTTGAAGAGGACATAGAGGAATACAGAAACTACAGTCAGGAAGCAGGACACGGCCACCGCAGCTACCACCAGCCATGTAAATGTGGAGTCTGTGAAGAAAGACACCAAGGTAAATGAACATTTTTATATAAAGGCTTCTGGTTGTCTTGATCAACTCAAAGGATATTTCAAGTGTATTACAGGGCTCGAGAGTGCGACCAATTTGGTCGCATATGTGCCCAAATTTTGTAAAGGTGCGACCAACATTTTTCCTAGGTCGCACCGGTGCACCTAACGTCCTCTCCGCTGCGTTACATGACCCATCCGCGCAGCCGCACGGCAAAAAACACAGACGAAGTTATTGAATGCAACTAACTTCAGATGGATACTGCTGGACCTGGGCGAGAGATGTGGCCAGAATATCATATTTCATAAAAATGCAGCACAGTGACGATACAGACATTTCATACACAAGACATGTGTAACGCCGCTGACCCGCCAAAGCATTCGCCCCGTGCTGGACCCGTTCATAATGAGTCAGCCGTCACTCTGTGAGTAGCAGACGCTAAAAGTCCATCACGCTCTCGCTCTCTCTCTCTCTCTCTCTCTCTCTCTCTCTCTCTCTTAAAACGGAACATTTAGCCCACTTAGTCCACAGAGATATAATCTTTAGGCCTGGACTAGTGGAAGATCTGATAAGAGTGTGTGTGTGTGTGTGTGTATGGGGGGGGGGGTAATTTGGAGGATTTTGATGCTAGGGAGTGTGGCAAGCTGGTTTAGCAAAGGCTAAAGGGGAAGAAGGCCAAATTACAGGTGTTGCCCATCTGAGGGGCAGAGGACAGCAAGGGGGAGAGGGGGGGGGGGCTATTAGACTTTGAGCCATGAAATGTGAGGTCTCAGTTCAGGGAAGCAATTTGAAACAGTAGCACTTTCTATTTTGAGATGTTTTACTTAACATGTTTTAGTTTGGCAGCTCAGCTTTTTGTTAATATTTTTATTTTTATATGCAGTATGATTGTGCTTCAACTAAAAAGTATTTACCTACACCTTATTCTTGTTTAAAATCACTTACATAATATATATGAATGTATATGGAGCGTGATAAAAAGGTAACCTTGAAATTGTGGCGTTAACAGCACCCCAAGGAAAAATTTGGGTACACCTAAATTTTGTACTGGTGCACCTAAATAAAAAAGTTAGGCGCACCAGTGCAACCAAGGCAAAAAGTTAGTGTGGAGCCCCCATTTGTAGTTGGTTATTTGTTGAGATCTTGGAACATAGCTTCATTGTTAAAACCGTTTTGGCACAAGCAGTCAGACAATATGCTGACTGACTGGTTTCAAACAAACCTCCACCTTAGCCAAATTTAGGTAAGGAAGGCAAACCGTAAAATATTACCCATTATAAACACATTATAAACATCCATCACAGTTTAACATGGATACTTTGACCTTATATGCTTGCCGTAGTTATCCACACACAACTGTGCAAAAATGGATTACTGCCCCACTCCAAATAAAGTGGTTTAGAAAATCTGGCTAAACTGCTGTCTTGTTTACAGTCTTATTGTCTGATAGTCTTTCTTGTCCTGTCAGGCAATATCCATATTGCTGTAGTCCCAGATCTCAGCAATTACTTCAGTGAGTACAGTGTCATGTTATCATAATCAACACCGATGGCCAAATGAAAGAAATATAACATACTGGTTAATATGTCCTTGATTCCAATATACTTGGTGACAAACATGTTTTGTAGGGCTCTCTCATTTACACACTGCATATACACACAAACACACAACTCACCCTCTAGTTGAAGCTGTGTGACCACTTCCTGTCTACCTCCTTGGTTTTGAGTGACACACTTGAGCTCTGTCTTCACGTCTTGTTCTGTTATCGCTACAATAACTAGCCTCAACTCAATCTGGCAGCCTTCAGACACCCTGGTTACCCTGGAAGTTTGAGACAGACACTTGTTAACATGGTATGGGTTACATGGCACACAGCTACTAACTCTAATCTGATATACCTCATGGCTGAAACTGGGCAAAAAATTCTATGGGGGGGGGGGAGGAGCGGAGGAGCTCTGGCTTGTTTTCTATTTCTTTAAACCAATCACAATTGTCTTGGGCGGTGATAAGCCCAGCATGCAGCTACGGTGCCTTTGCAAAATAGTTTCGGGAGAGAACTTGTTTTTGGTGGAACATTTGCACATAGGGAGGCAAGCCCTTGCATTAAAATGGCTAAATCCCCACAAAATATATACATATTCTTTGTATAGCCTTAAAGAACCAATTAGGCCAGCCTTATTGCATGATCCAAATCTTCATCAGTTCAATCACGTGAAATACGCGGACAATTGCAGGCTTTTACCCACAGTCTACATCCTGTTTGTCAAACTAGGGGCAACATACAGTAATGCCTGACACTTGTTAAAGTTAGATTACGTTCTTATTCACTTTATCCTAAACCATTACAGACCTGGTTTTACCACAGGTTTCAGTACTGATCAGAAATATTTACCAAAAACAAATCAGCAATTACCTCCTTCCCCCTTGCAGAGCCCGTCCGTCAAGGTATGAGGACTCCACTGATTGGTCATTGATCAGCCATGTGACCAGAGTGGACTCTGTCATTTGACATTCAGTGAGCACCTTGCAAAATAGCTCCACTCCTGAACCTAAATGGAGGTGAATCAACATTAGACCTTTGCATATTCTAAATACGCTTTCTATTCATTAAAACATTTTGCATATAAGCATCAGATTTGATATATTAGTAATCATTTTTATTACTCACCATGCAGACTTTCAAAAATGGTTCCATTCAGCGGCGAGACGATCACAGGTGGTTGCATTACTGGACCTAGGACATTAGAAAACACATCAAAACAGTAGGATCAATCTTATTGTCCCTACAGGGTAATTCATATTCTATAAAGTAGAAGATAAGCTCACTGTGAACGGTGCTGTAGCTGCTGCTGCTGATTAGCCCTGGGTTAGACGTCATGGAGAGGTCAGGCACACTGGTAGTGATGGTAGTAGTGATTACAGGATCTAGACCTTCACACACATTAAGACAGGTGTGAACACTTCCAAACAAAAAGCTCTTACAATGACAGCAGTGACACACGTTAATAATAATAAATCAGGCCAGGTAACGGTGTTTTTTGTGAAGTTCTGTTTTTTTGCATGTTGTGTGAGATTGAGTTGTATGGTCCCTGTGGCTAAGCTAAGTCAGTGTGTTGCACATATTAGGCCAGTAGAGGGCAGGCCACGCTAATAATCGATGGTGTAAAAGCAAGGAAGTAAACTAATAATATATCCAGTTGATTAATGGATATGATTTTTTTAATGAACCAGTAATCACAGTAGGATTTGGTATTATTTCTATGTTTAAACATTTGTTGTTGTCTGACTCAATTTGTGGATTCTTTAAAATCAATACGTAATAATTTTTTTCAAAAAGATTTTAGTTTTTGTATTTTTATGATTAAACAGAGCAGAAATTAAATATGACTGGAGAGGTATTTACATGAATCCACAAAACATGTAGTGCGGTATGTGCAGGCTGTATGTACTTTTATAGCTGGCGCTAATAAGTATTATTCAATAATGGCCAACCCTCATTCATTTATATAGAGTATTCATAATTAGGTTTCCAAATAAAACCTGTAATGTTTCAGATCTGATTTAGCCTACACTCGTCAGTTGGGCCATTCATAAAAGAGTGATATGTGTCGTGACATCACCCACCTTCCACATTGAGCTGGATGGTTCGGCTGACTTTGTACTGCTGGCCAGTGATGAGCACTCTGAGCTTGCAGGTGTAGACGCCTGCATGGGATCGCTCCACAGCACGAATTATTAGTCTACCTCTGTTTTGGAGGAAGGAGCCCGCTCTGCCTAGCTGATGGGGGGAGTCCTGTCAGGAAGCAAAATACTGCGTCACTCACAGGGAGGGAGCGAGGGACTAACACTGAAAGGATTTAATCTTACATAACTGATGCTGTATGAGTTTTTAAGTTTGAAGTATCCATAAAATGGGAGGAAGTTTAGTGTGTTACAGTATTAGATGAGGTAAAAAGAAGCTAGTAAAAAATAACAACTTTAATGGAAATAATCTCCTTATACCTAAGTATACTGTAATGGTGCGTTCTCGGAACTCAGAAGCCGGAGCTGGGAATGATGTCATACCCGAGTTGAATGCGTTCCATTTAAAAGTCGGATTTTCATTGTTTTCATTAGCTCTAGCCCGGTTAGCGATTGTTAGCTATACCATTTGATAAAAATGCATTACGCCGTTTTCTGTGCATGCAAACAGCGTAACATGTCCACAGATAGAAGTTTAACATGCCTGTGAACTGATTTAGTGACACAAATAACACAGAAGTGCTTATAACTTTATGTTACTGCAGCTTTCACAACTGTTGATACAGGGGGCAGCCATTTTGGATTTTGAACTCGGGCTACTGCAAGGTTGTCCGAGTTCCGACATTGACCTCAGAAAATCCGAGTTCCGAGGTAAATGGAACGCACCATAACGCCTCTCCCCTTGAGCTTCCCGATGACAGACATCACAATGTCTCACTATGGTACCGTTAACATTTTTCTGTTGAGACTACATGAGTTGTCGCACAGTTTTCCATAGGAAGTGGTTCAAAATATTACAATGTGCACATGTAAAGCTCTTAAACAAACCTGCGATTCTGAGCAACATGAATAAAATTGACAATGCTGCAAAAAATCTTTATCTTAATAAGTAGTTTTTGTCTTCTATTAATTAATTATTTATTAATACATTATTATTATTTTGAAAAGTCTTATTTTCTTAAAACAAGTGGAATAACTTTCTAAAATTGTAATTTCCCCACTGGGGATTAATTAATTAAGTAAAATGAATTTCAATATTTGGAGAGAAAAAAAAGAAGCTGAACTAAATTAAGAAAAATTATATTTGATTTTAGAAAATCCTTGAAACAATTTTATTTATATTGGAAATCGGTTAAAACCAGTTGACAGTAAAACAGTTCACAACACACTAATTTCCAGTCAGCCTTTTGTTGAAATCACACAAAGTATAAATTGTGCAACAGCGTGAAGGGCAGAACATTTGTTTAAAAAAAATGTAAGTGTCGGCAGCTGACCGACTAATCGTTGAACTATTAGTGCTGAACAACAGCCAGTATTTTTCCTCTCACCTTGTGCCACTCTACCAGTCTGTCTGTGTTGTTGAAGTCATTCAGAGATGGACACGAGAGGCTCAGACTCTCTCCCACTATGGCTTGGTATGGATGGATCAGTTTCTCCATGTCAACAGAACTGGACTCGTACACTTGTAGCGTGATACTCCCAGTTACACAGTAGGTTTCATTTCTGGAGACAAAAGTGATGACCAAGGTGTAGTAAGTAACTCATTTTCTTTAATTGGAGGGTTTAAATCCTCATGATGGCAAGTATTTTCTCCGCAAGCAAGAACACTAAATCTCTGCTAGTTTCAGAGATGCAGTTTTGTAGTTCAATTTGTAGTTAAGTTCCTTAACCTCTATGGAGGGAGGCAAGACCAAGGACAACCTTTTTTGGAAAATGAAGAGAGGGTAACAAAAGAGATATTTGGTGCATTTTCAAAGGAATTTAATTTTCAAATGTCCTACCATGTAATGTTGTTCAGCATAACAACAAGCAGTTAGAAAAAGTAGTAGACAAAAAATAAAACTGAACAAAATACAAATGGTTTGAAAAAAGCTATTTTATATGTATTTTCTTTATTAGAATACTTATTTATTCAGTTGACACACTGTGCTTGTCTTGTCATTTACTGGTAGCAAGACTGTAAAGTAGAGCTGCAATGATTAATCGTTTAATCAATTAGTTGTCAACTCTTAAATTAATCGGAAACTATTTTGATAATCGATTAGTCGGTTTGAGTAATTTTTTTAATCCAAATTCTCTGATCCCAGCTTCTTAAATGAGAATATTTTCTAGTTTCTTCTCTCCTCAGGGACAGTAAACTGAATATCTTTGAGTTATGGACAAAACAAGACATTTGAGGACGTCATCTTGGGCTTTTGGGAAACACTGATCCACAGTTGTCACCATTTCTGACATTTTATAGACCAAACAACTAATCGATTAATCGAGAAAAAAAATCAACAGATTAATCGACTATGAAAATAATCGTTAGTTGCAGCCCTAATATAAAGTTTTTTTTTAAGCCACTATTTCCAAATGAAGTTCAGATGAGCATAAAGAACATGGCCATACTCAGTAATACATTTTAATGCCTACCTGTACGTGCAGATATATTTCCCTGAGTCTGAAGCCTGAGCTGGGAGGATCCACAACTGTCTGTTACGCTGCTGTACACGCCCTTCACCCTGATAGGCCACACCCTCTGTCCCATTGTCCTTGGTGATGAGGAACGTTGCTGTTGGGGGGGCGATTTTCCGTACTTTAAGCACTCTCTCGAACATTGAGAAAGAGAGTATTATGGCCTCGCCCTCCAATCTTAATATATTCACCTCTGGAGACACCAGGTAGCAGCCTTCTGCAGGGGAAACACAGTTATTACAGTTAAAGCAACATTTTGGTTAAAGAGTTGCTTGTTTAGTCAGTGTTTATAATGCTGTGTAATTAACAATATGTGCATCTACATAATAGACACCATGCTTACCTTTCATGGGCAGAGGAGGGAGAGGAGGTAGTGGAAGTATTCCATAAACGTATTCGACGACGACCACAGCAAACATCAATACCAAGCGGACCATGACAGCAGTCTGCACGGATACAAAAATCTTTAATAAATGGCCCGCCAACAAAATGTGTAGTGGTGTCTAAACTAATGGGCCGTCTGAGAGAGCTGGATTTGTTCAGTTGCTTTCAGCTCTCAGTGAAAAGTATTTGGTTTAATACTAGTAGGTAAAAGCTGTAGAGTGTAAGAGGAGAACAACCACAGTAAGAATAACAAAATGCCACTTTTCTCAACAAAATATGAAAGCTCTTTAAGACTAATGGAGGTGAACTAAAATATTAAAGTCGAGAGACACGTCTGGTTCTGAGGTTGTTTCCTCAAGCAGCTAAGAGGTTAATGATGTCTAGCATTAATTTGAACTCTTTTTGTAGTAGAATGTAAAACTTGTGAAATCGCAAGAATTGTCATCGAAACTCATCCCGCCCCCACGCTGAGCAGCCAAGTTTAACCAAGCGGGGTTTACCAACAGCAGCACATGAGATGAGTCACCTTTTTTAAATGTTGGAAAGCCGCTGATATCAGAGGTCAGCAAAATTAATAACTAACAATAATGATAGAATCAAAAATAGAGTTATCAACTAATTATTTCCAATTCAAAAGGCTTGTTTTTCCTGCTGCTTAAACAAACCTTTAAAGGATTCATAAAACATGAATAACTTAATAGATTAGAATAGTTGTCTGGTGTCAGGCAAAGTATTAAAGACGTGTCGATACATTTTAGGAGTGATGGCAGGTTTCACCCTGTATTTAGATTTTTGGTGGTGGGGCTACACTTTGATTAACATGAAGATCTGGGCATTAACGGGATAGAATATATTCTGTTTACTAGAGCATTATCTAATCCATCTAGTCAGGTATATTTACTGTATTCTACTAATGTATTCTGTAGTAGTAAATATATCATTCATAACAAATTATATATTCTGTCACATCTTAATTTTAAAATATTCTATTGTATACAAAATTTGTTTTTACTCCACATTATATCTGTTTGGATACAAAGCTTTGGATAAAAGCGTCAGCTAAATGACATGTAATGTTTTTATTCTAGTCCTTCTCAGTTTTAGCTGGGTTTTCATCCCTTGGGTTTGTGCAGAGAATTTGTGTCGCAGAGTTAAACCATCATTTCCATGATACAAGCTAATTTTCACTTCTGCTCTAGTTTCTCACACGCACTAGTCATAAATCTTTTCCACAATCAAATCTCTGGATCAGTGTGTCATCAAAAGGCAATCCCATTCATAAAACCTATGGGAGTGTCACACATTGTTGTAATTGGGTTTGTACGTGAGTCACAATGCAAATGTTAACATTATCTGGGATTAAATAGAAACTTTGGCTCATGGATAGTATTGATTTAAAGTAAAGAAAAATTATTTTTGATGATCAAACTCCTGACAATCACACATGATCCACTCATAATGCTGTATGTAGGCGTTTAACTCAGTTTCTGACTAATACGAGAGATAATGACAGTTTCCAGTACTTTGGCTGCCTTTGCATTTACTGTTAACATTACATTGCTTTATGATTAAAAAAAATAGTTATGTGTTCACAGATAATATAGAAATGTATACAAATAATTAGCTATGAATTATGGATGATTATGTGGAAATATTGACTGATTAAATTTAGAAGTCACAGGCATACCTAAATAATAAATATTTGAAGTTTTTTCACAGATTATTTGAGTATTTTTGGATGAATCTCAAGCCGCTGTAAATTAATTGAAGATGCCCTCGGATTGTATACTGTATACAGTATATGCACAAACTAAAAAATATTAGCAGTAGTGCAAAAGTAAAAAAAAATACTACAATGTAAAAATAATGCATTAAAAGTATGTATAAAAATATATTTTGTATATAAACGGCAGACAGTATTACACTAATTATATCAACAAATACACACATTCAGTACATGTACATACAAATATACTACATACGCACACACACACACACACACACACACACACACACACACACACACACACACACACACACACACACACACACACACACACACACACAGTATGTATCCATACTCACTTGCATATAACACACACAAACAGCAGTCGGGTATACTGACGGTGTACAGGTGAGATGGGCGATCCTGGCAGTGTGACAGTGATGGTGTGGAGACAGCGTGGACTCTGGCTGCATGTGGTCAGTCGGCTCAGGGGGAACCTGTGCTCTCTTTTCAAGGTTCCCACCCCTCTGAGATGGAAATTTCTGAGGTTTCCCAATGTAACGCAGTGAACTGTACAGCTCACAACTCACATCGTCTGACTCGACACAAACATACACAACATATACACACACTTACTCACACACACACATAAAGGGTCATTCTATATAGGTTTATTCTGAAAAAAGGCAGTGGTTTAGTTTAAGTGTTACAACTGTTGTGGCTGTTCCTCTGGCATCATGTGCCTCTTGCGTCAGTGGTGGACATCTTTATGTTTGTTTTAGCACAAGTACACACACACACACACACACGCACAAAAGATAATTAGTAATGGGTTGTTTTTCACCACTAGCAGCCAATTTTTTGCACACAGACACTAGAGTGCCTCTAATTCTTAGAAAGAAAGTGAACAATCATATTCCTTTTAGCATTAAATTTGAGACAAAGAATTTGGGTTAATGTTTTGTTGACCCCTCTCTAAGCCAATTATTATTATTTTAACTCGTTTTAATGTTGTCATGAATACAAAGTTTAGTTTCCATTATTCAGCTCATGACCTAACATTGGACATTTGTTGTATTTTAATGAGTTGTCAGTTTCAACCAATACATTTTGGTTCCCTCATGACTTTTGCTCTGTATTGTCATCTATTTATGTTATTTTAAGCTCCAAAGCTGATCATTTGATGATCACTTGATGTGCAGTGGCCTTTTAACTATTTCCAGAGCTACTCAGTCATTTGACCAGAGGGCTAATTAGTTAAACTGGAGTAGCAGCACAGCTCACAGGCTGTGGGGACAGCTTCTGTGGTGTTTTGTCAGCTTTTATACCTCATGATTAGTGAATAACAAGCCAGCCATACTGTAATGATGTGTCCGGCAGCCACACTTCCTAATGTCTCTATTAAAATAATAGGTGACCATGCTCACATTTACCAGGGCAGTTTGTAGAGAAACTTTATCTGACGATAGATTGCTTTTACCAGGCCTGCCATTTTGTTGGGAAAAGCTTTAAGTTTGGGCTGAGTTTAGATTTGGTTATTGTTGTGGTTTATTAAAGCGGCAGTGTTTTCGGCCTTTATTTTGATAGGACAGTTGAAGACATGAAAGGCAAGCAGTTATTGAGTGTGTTAAGAAATCATTCTGTTTTACTGTACTTAAATTGGCAATTGACAAACTCCATTTCTCTAGAGACTGAAGCTGTAGCTGCAGCATGTTGATTGACATGTTGTAATTATGTAAAGACATGTTCAAGGAGTTCAGATAGAGCCTGTATCAGGGCCATATTTAGTTCAATGTGTTATATGTCACTATTTTTGGTAGCCTACTGTACTTAAATGGCCAGTACGTACTTTATTTTCTTCATTCATTGAAGCCTCTATGTTTACAGGCTTGTGGTGATGCGCAATAGTGCCAAAAAAAAATCTGTTTGGTACTGCCAATTTGTTTTGTTTCGTCATGGTTCATGTGTGCAACAAACATTACACTTCGTGAGAAAAAAATCGTGGCAGAGAATCGTGATATCAATTCTAAGCTAAAAAATCGTGATTCATATTTTTCCCCGAATTGTGCAGGCCTAGACGGTAGACAATTCCCCAATGGGAAGACAGGCAAGGACAGAGCGTAGCCAATAAGTTGGCTAGCTAACAGCTTCTTTTGTGAACCTCCCTGAATTTGTGTGGGTGTGCGAAGCAGGCTGTTGCTAAAAAGCAGTAAAATACATCATGTAAGCAGACTGTGCCTGAAGAAGAACAACTTCCCTGTATAAACGCATTTTTAAAAACAGCTGTGTAATAGCTGTGTGACTCACTGTTCTGGCATCTCCCTGCGTAGAAACTATGGTGTCCCCCCCCCCATTGTGCATCATTGTGGATTACTCGACGTGGCTGACATAATGATTGTGATTGAACAGTTTCCATTATAGACAGACTATGCAGATGACATGAGTACTCTTCAGTCAATCATTCAATACACTTTTGTCACATTTAGACTTTCTAGTTCTGCTCAGATTTCCGTTTTCCATTTCCACAGATGAGTTTCCATATTAAACTAGATTTAAAGGAATACTCACATTGATTTAGCATACTCCTATGACATTGTTGACAAGGTAACTCAACCACTAAGAGTTTATTCGGAGATTCAGCACTGTTATGCTAGTAGCAGCTAATGTAGCCCCCTCTCTTAAGCCCCAAGCTTTTTTGCTTTTTTACATATGCAGTAGTACTCACCAATACCTGAAAACAGACTTTGACCCCCCTTTTTGTAGTTTACCTGGGAAAAAAAAGACATCCATATTTTTAGGAGTTTCACAATTAACTGGAATTATTGTTGTTTTTGCTAGGGGGGATACTACTTGGTACAAAATGAACAATAAGCAAGCAAAAAAAGGCCTTTCAAATGCAATAGCTATAGCTTATGTTCTGCCAGTATCTTTGAAGCATGCAGGTTAAAAGGTGACCGAAACGGAACATACCATTCATTAAACTAATGGCTGGTCATTGAGAAAGCAAGAGGTGTTGCATGTTTTAGGAATTCTCCAGATGGACTCATTACCTGTTGTATCCGGATACTCAGTAACATTGGACAGATGACTAAACAGTTTAGACGGACCTGTTTTGTTTTTGTAGCTAGGGATGCATCTAACTATTATTTTCATTGTCTATTAATGTGTCGATCATTTTCTCCATTTATCGATTAGTTTTTTATCACCATTTTCTACATTTTATAGACCGATCAGTGTTTTCCAAACCCCAATATGATGTTCTCAAATGTCTTGTTTTGTCCACAACTCAAAGATATTCAGTTTACTGTCACATAGGAGTGAAGACTCTTGAAAGTTATTATATTTAGGAGGCTGGAATCAAAGAATTCTTAACTTTTTTTCATAGTAAATAACCCCAAACGATTAACCGATACCAAAATAGTTGGCAACTAATCAATTAATTTTTGCAGCTCTACTCCCAGCCACTCAACATATCAGTATATTACACTTTTGGGCCAACTGAACCCATTTCTGTTCAAGAGCTGTCAATCAACTGGAGAGAAATACATTTTGTGAAAAAAGCAGTTCCTCTTGGTGACAGCCAAAATGCAGCAGCAAGAATTAAATAAAGTTTGATATCTACATCTTTAACATCTTAAATTTTAAATGAGATACAGTAAGGCTTACTGGGGAGATTTGAAGCTAGCCTACAGAAATCTGCTCTCACGGTAAATGACACAGAAAATAAATGCCATTGTTTCGTCAGAAAGTTATGACAAATTCAGGCTGCATGGACTCAACCAGAGTAGTTTTTAATATTAAAGTAAATAAAAACCTAACCAAAGACCTTTATACCCTAATGATCTTACCCTAAGTGGAACATTTGTACAACACAAGCCAAACACTTGTAGATTGTTTTTACTGCGAATTTTCAGCACGTTTTAATTTTAAACACACAGAAATTGTGTATTAAAACCCTGTCTTTCAGGGAACAAACTTCACATGCCAATAAATGGCCCTTTACATAAGACATCCTCATGAAAATGACACTCTCTTCAGCAGGGCTTAGACACCCACTCATAGCCAGAGCAAACATTTGAAAACAGGATGGATTTAATTTCCAACACATTCATGGCAAATTCAGCATTACTGTATTGTGAATGACTGAAGAGTTTCCATGTTATAATTTCAGTTTAGTAGTTAATTATTGTTTAACTGAGTTGTTTGGGATTATGTGGAAACAAACAACTTTTAAAATGTTCAAGGAAATATGAAGTAGCAGTTGTTAAAAAGAAAATCTGTTGAAATGGACCTGAAACATGCAAACTGACGTGTGAAGTGTTTCTGTTAACATGTGTTACAACATGTCTCTTTTCATTGCATTTGTGTGTTTGGGGAACAAACTGCAGCAGAGGCCTTTCAGAGATAGGACAAACTCTTCTTTTAAAATTACTTTTCAAAGTTTATTCGAAGAAAAAAAAAAACTTCAGGAAAATACATGACTTCCTGTCATACACAGAGAGGACATAAGTTAGAGTAGCATGGCAGAAACAGCAGAGGAAAAACACGTCGCCTCACGTCCAAGCCTGCAGGGAACGTTACTGCAATGTGTCCAGGTTGAAGCAGCGCTATGTGAATACCTGAAACGAACAACACTTGTGTTCTTTATTGTTTTGTAAGTAGGTTATTTAGTGGGGTGACAAAAGAATGAAAATATCCAAACAAAGAATTAAAGAACCAAGACGCATATGCATTAAACATAAATATCGTGATGCACATTAGTGTAACAAAACATTGCCTCTGTAAACATTTTCTCCACCTAAGGTGAGCGTAATAATATTAAACCACCGCAGTCGCATATTTACGTGTACATAGACTTACAGAAACAACAGAAACTATTGTTAAGCTTTCCGACTAGCTCTAAAACTTAAGAATACACAATGCTTCAAATGATTTTTTTTTTTTTTTAAAGGATTTCCAAGTAGTGGTTTTCATAACAATGTTTACACGTTTTAAATGCTGCCCACTTGGCACTTTTTCCAATGTGAGTCGGAAATCAACTGCTTTTTCTCATTAGATATAGACTTAGCTCTCATCCTTTTTTAGCCCATTAAGAATATCAATAACCATGAAGTCAATACAGCCACTCATCAAGGCCTTGATGCAATAAGAGACACACACTGGGTACTACTGCGCACACAGACCTCAGACAACACAGCATTGGGGCGGCGGGCAAACAGCTTTTCTGTTAAGAGGGTTAAAAGTTTGTGACAAACTGTCACTGACTGACATTTCCACATGTCAAAAACACTGCTCACGTGTGCAATTGTTGTCGTCAGAGGAAAAACACACCCAAGGTAAACTTGTTTGTGATCTGTTTGGATATGAAGTGAGAGCACAAATTGAACTCTCCTTTGCCCCTTTTTAGAGTGAACAATGTGCAATCTTTGAGTCGCTGTGGAAATGGAGGAAAATCCAGCTCAGCAGAAGGCCTGAAGGACACTGAAGCTGCAGTTTGCTGCCCAGTCTTTCACATATACAGACAACTTAAATAACAGCTGTAGCAGAAAGTAAGTGTGTGTGTGTGTGTGTCTGTCTGTCTGTCTGTCTGTCGCGAGTGAGGAAAAGTTTTGCTCCGTGTTGCTCGTTTTGTGACACTTTATCACAGTAATACTGAAATCCAGAGTCTGAGTGTTGTACTGTTAAGGTTTACATCCGTGTTTGATAGGAAAGAGTGCCTGACGTACGCGCCAGAAAACCCCCCTCAGCTCTGATGCACAGATTCTCACTGCTGTGGAGAGGTTGCAAATGCAGAATGCCCCCCTCCCCCCAGAAAATATCTACACCTGACGTAGAGTCTCCACTGCTGTAGCTTTCAATCGTCTATATCTCGAAATTGAACATCTAGGATTGATCACTTGTGACAAGATACAAAGCAAAAACATCATCTCATGCCTTGGACCACCACACAGTAATAAGTCTTTCTACATTCTTAACACTTAGTGCATTGCATTCATACAAATGATACAAATGAAAAATGTTTTGAAATAATGAAATGGAAGATAGAAAACCGCCTTCCAGAAAAAAATCCTCTGCTGAACCAAACCTGCTGACCATGCGTTCATCTCTCTGCCACGAAAATCCAATTTGTCGATGACACTGAACTCTCCGACCGCGCGCACACACACATACTGAACTTTCTTCTCTACCATATCGCTCCATTATCATCTTTTTTCTTATTTTATATCTGAGTATTCACAGCAGTTCAAGTTTCTCCAGTTGAGAGACATTGGCTGACCTCCCTACCCGAGATGAGTTTAGGTGGTCATGTTTGACTGGTGGGGGAAAAACATGACCCCTGACACTATCTGGAAGATTCAGTGAACTTTTTTATTGTACATAGACACCTTTTATTCTTTTGGACCACACCCACATCACGTTTTTCTTAGACAAACACACCTTGCACTTCTGTGGGTTCAGAGTAAAAGCAAGCAAACTGGGTGGATGTGCGTAAATCTTAAAAAACAAGGTAAAAGACATGTTTTACTCCACATAGTTACATTTATCTTCAAGGAATAATAATAATAATAATTCAAAAAATACTATTCTGAAATCCATCTGCTTCAGCGTCTTTCTATAATCCTCTTTTTTTTTTTAAAGCACATGTCCAAACAACACAATACTTCAACGACACACACACACACACCCCCACCTGTCGATTCCCATCGTTCAGACTTAAAGAACCTAACGCTATCAGGCCCCTTTCCCCCGCTTGTCACCATGACAAGTCCAACTGGCTCCGGGTGTTTGTTTGTTTTACAATTTCCCCCTGGCTGACAGTCTCAACCTCTATCCAGCATGTCAGCAGTAATTGGACCAAACAGAAGTACATTTACACACACTACTGTAGCATTAATACAACAGACTCCCACTCCACCGGCCCCATGAAGCGCTCATAAGAAAGGGCGGAGGGCAGGAACATGGGGCAGAGGGTGAACTCTCTTACAAGAGGCAGACCTGCAGAAGGTAGTAGCAGTAGTAATAATAGTGGTAGCAGTACTAGTAGTTTGAAGACCTTAAGCTTACTGACCTGCCCAGGAGCATGGAAATGCTGCAGAGGTAAAAAAAAAAAAAAAAAAATATCTATCTTATCGCAATCTGATAAGCACCAAGAAAACGGAGAGGGAAGCAAATGGTAATTTGCCCCCTTTACCTAAATTCACATTTAATTTATTTTTTATTTTCTTTCATATATTAATTCATCAATGATGTCATCACTTCAGGCATTTCAGGGGACGATGACTGCGTGACGTGACTGGTTGTCGCTGCGTCACAGGCGGCCCCGGAGCACTGATGCAGCAAGGCTGCAGCTCCAGAAGAAAGGTGAAGTCATTGCTGTTGACTGCTTCAAAGGGCTGGTTCGTTGTTGATTTTGTTCTCTTTTGGTTGTCCGAGGGCTGACGAGACATCGACGGTGGGTTCTGAGATCCAGTGTTAACGAGGGTGGAGGACAATGAGGAGAAGGAAGAGGGCAGGGTGTGGACCTCTACCAGCTGAGCAGGTTGCTTCGGCCCAGAGTCATAAAGTAGACCTGGCTGGAGCCTCCAGACCGAACGGAGGCGAAGAAAACCTGAAGAGGAGGGACAGACAGATGGAGATTTCACTACTAGGTACAATAACACTCTCACAGTCTCCATTCACTCGTTTTCAGGTGCAGTTTGAATTTGAACACAAAGGAAACCTGAATTAATACACCAGCCATTTTTTTGTGTCAATACTAATTATATTCTGATCAAGCAACTACTACTGTACTAAATCAGTAAAACTAATATAGTATACATTACAACACAAAAATATATAATAAACCTTTGTACATTTTTTCTCATATGGTGGTTGTTTATGAATGCTTTTTTCCCCCTCATGTCTGTCTTGAAAGTAAATCTAGATCTCAGTGAGGGTAGGTAGTTGTGTTCAGAATAATAGCAGTGTGTTTAAAAAAGTGAATAATGCTCAAAATCCTTAGCATAGCTTTTAATTCCATAATATCAATGCATTGGGAACACTGCACATTCAATTCCAAAACATGACCAAAATTGATCAGGTTTGTGTTAAACTTTTACAGAAAGTGAAGAAAAAGGAATATTAGGCTGTTAAACATTTACTGTATAAACTGAAACAAATGTCTCAAGGCACTGCACTAATATTTAGTTGCATAACCATTATTTCTGAGAACTGCTTCACATCTGTGTTGCATGCAGTCTACCAACTTCTGGCACCTGTGAACAGGTATTCCAGCCCAGGACGATTGCACTACATTCCACAATTCCTCTGCATTACTGGGTTTTGCCTCAGAAACAGCATTTTTGATGTCTGCTATGGGAGTGAGGTCTGGGGATTGGGCTGGCCACTCTATAACATCAATCTTGTTCATCTGGAACCAAGACTTGGCTCGCTTACTGGTGTGTTTTGGGTCATTGTCTTGTTGAAAGACCCATTTCAAAGGCATTTCCTCTTAAGCATAAGGCAACATGACCTCTTCAAGTATTGTGATGTATTGAAACTGGTATGCGATAAATAGGCCCAACAGCACAGTATGAGAAACAGCCCCATAACATGATTTTTGCACCACCATGCTTTACTGTCTTCTCAGTGTACTGTGGCTTGAATTCAGTGCATGGGGGTCACCTAGACCCCAAAAGAACAATTTTGCTCTCATCAGTCCACAGAATTCTCCTTTGGCCAGTCAATGTGTCCTTTGGCGAATTTCAACCTATTCAGTACATGTCTTTTTTTAATCATTGGGACTTTGCGGGGGCTTCTAGCTGATAGCTTTGCTTCACGTAGCCTTCTTCTGATCGTAACAGTACTCACAGGTAACTTTAAGTCTTCTTTGATTTTCCTGGAGCTGATCATTGGTTGCGACTTTGCCGTTTTGGCTATTCTTCGATCCATTCGAACGGTAGTTGACCGTTTTTTCCCACGTCGTTCAGTCTTTGGATGCCATTTGAAGGCATTTGAAATAATTTTGGCTAAGCAGCCTATAAGTTTATGCACTTATTTATATGTTGTCCCCTCTCCAATCAACTTTTTAATCAAAGTCCGCTGTTCCTCAGAGCAATGTCTGGAACTACCCATTTTGCTGAGTATTTCAGTGTGAAATGCAATATAACCAGCATGCACAACATTTGCTTCCTTCCTTCCTTAAATATGGGCCATAATTGACACCTGTTTCTTCACAGAATCAATCACCTCACTAAGTGAGCACAACACTGCTATTACTTTGACCATGCCCCTTTCAATTACAGATTCAATTACACAGAATGAGCAGCATGACTGTTGGGTCTGTTGGTTTTCTATGACTCTACAACACTAGAAATATCACTTCTACCAAAAAATTTGATTTGAGGTTAGTGATGTTGGACTGCTATTATTTTGAACACAACTGTACATTATGGAAAGTACTGTTATTAAAGTGCCCATATTATGAAAAAAATCACTTTTTCTGGGATTTGGGGTGTTATTTTGTGTCTCTGGTGCTTCCACACACATACAAACTTTGAAAAAAAAATCTATCCATGCTGTTCTGAGTGAGATACGAGTTTCTGAATGTGTCCTGCCTTCAGTCTCCTGGTGAGCTGTTCAAAATCTGCACGGCTTTTTACGTCACTAGCCAAAACGACGGGTGACGTCTCCCGGCTAATCCTGCCTTGTAACTGACCAAAGTTGGAGAAACAACCTTTCTTTTACTGTCTATGGAGCTAACTGACATGATCTACGATCTGAGCAACCGCGCATGTGCGAATGGAATCAAAGATAGTACAGAAGAAAAGATGCTTCACTCTCTACCTAAAACAGAGACCTGAACACAAGGTGAAAAGAGGAGCTGCAGCAGTGAGAGAGAGATGTGCAGTACAACAAAAATATAGTGTTTTTTTAAAATTAAACCATGTAAACCTATTCTGGTACAACCTTAAGATACAATTATAACCTGAAAATGAGCATAATATGGGATATTTAAAGCTGTGGAAAGATACTTTGTTGATGTCGTTGGGCAGAAAAAAAAATAACTAGACTTCTGCACCTCCTCTTGGCTCTGTTTAAGGCTTTAGATAATCTAGCGTGGCAGGAGACTTTGGTCAATAACAGCTCATTTCAGAGAAAGAGCGCGTTCCTATTGGCTGTTTTGTGCGTGCATTGCCCATGTGACAAAGAGGGAGAGCTGTCACACTACTTCAAATTCTGGCACTTTACCCACTGCAGCTTTAATGTAGACAATATTTAACTGATAATAAAAGAAATGTTGGTTCATGTCATGCGAATTGAGCAAGGAAATATGCCATGTCCCGTTCCCATTTTTGTATGGATGAGGGAAAAGAGTTGCAACTTGGGAAATGGGTTTAAAACCAGGAGTTTGATTTACACAAATTATTTATTATTTATGAATGAATAAATAAAATGATCTCCAGTGTTACTGGCCCTCATAAATCAATGCAGTCATGTAAATTAGAAGGACCTCTCAACATAGTTGTGTTTTTTTATATTACATGCCCACTAATGACCAACAGCTTATTTCCCAAAACTATATTGAATGAAATTGACAAAAAAATGTCTTAGCTGAACAAACCTACTCAACAGATTAGTCAACTAACTGACTAAGAAAGGGCATACTTAAAATGTTTCTGGAAAGAAAACTTATTCCCATATGCTACAGTAATCATTTCCTATATAAGCACAGCTAAAGAACCACAGAGAGAACAAATGTCCTTTCTCATTGGCCAGCAAAGGGAGAAGAGATATTAGAGCTTAACATCTATCATCTAATTCAATCTGAATGGCAAGGGGATATTTGAACTGGATCCATTGCGTCCTCTTAAATGTCAGGATCAAAAAAATAATAATAATCTCTTAATGTGTAGTGGATGGTTTTTGCCCCCAATCTCAGGTAAAGTAATTGACGCCAGTAATGATGAGCAACTAATCCCACTTTACAGATCAGCTCAGAATGTGTTGTTGAAGGCATACATGGAGGTCTCACCTTGTCATTTCTTTCACAGAGGAACTTGAGTCTCTGGGCTCTCTTGTGCATGAAGACGCCATCCAGATGGCCGGTCTCCACCGAGCGGATCTCTATGGCCTTCTCTCCCCAACCCATGATCTGGTTGGAACGAATGTAAGCTGCAAAGAGGTATTTGAGTTAATCGATATACTGATTGCTGTAAAGCAGTGGTTCTCAACCTTGTTTGTGCCAGCGCCCCCCCCTATCCATTATCCAGGTCCCGAAGTGCATATAATAGAAATTATATATATTTACAGGTTTCTTTTTTTAAATTCAAACATTTGACATTCAATTTAAATAACAGACTAGATATGTAACATTCAAACTATAATTAGGTATTATCAAAAGGCCTGCTGCATGTCCCTGGTGTAAACCTCAGCACCTTTATAAGATTACTATAATTTGAATGTCCTTTTTTGTTTGTGAAGTTACCTTGGGTGTCATGAAAGGCACTTTAAATAAAATGTATTATTATTACAAACACTAACAGCAGCCAATCAGAAACAGCAATTTAACATTCAAATCTATTTTTCATTCAAATCTAAATCTATAATTGAATTGTTCCAACCGAAAACAAGCTAGCACTTATCAAGGGGTGAAAGCAGGATTACAACCACACGCACACACACACAAAAATATTTTGGTGACGACAAACGACTTGAAGAACGACACCTACTGCAGAATGGAAATAAGTTTACAACATTTCAAAGTTAGTGAGAGCCCTTTGTTGATGCTTAAAAGAGTATAGGTTAGAAGAGTATAGGTTTGCTATCGCTTGTCTTGCGAGTAAATAGCAGAAAAAAACTTTGGCGAAACGCAACCCCATCGCGCTGCATTTTGAGGTGTGAGAATCCTGTAGCCTGCAGTAAACGGTTATATCACTGCCTCTATCGCTTTAACAAGAAAGTTTTAACACACCAAACACAAGCCCTGAACTGCCCGGGAGTTTATGAAACAGCTAAATGTTTGCCAAACAACGAAGCACAGTCGATATCTCAAGCTCGTCACTTTTCTTTCTCTTTCGCCGTGAAATGAAGCTGCCTTCAGGTGCAGTAGGAAACATTGTGTTCTATAGACAAGTTTACGCGCCAAATCATGGGTGGCGACATTACTCTACACAAATGCATTTCATTTCCGCCGGAAGTGATTTGCGCAGCGTCTGCCGGTGTAAACACAGCGATGTCGGTGCTAGCAGTGCTAGCTTGGGAACACGGTTCTACTACTTTGACTGGATATGGCGTTACTCTCCCCCACCCGAATTCAGTGCAGAACTGGGAGGATAACATGACGATGTGGCCCAGCATAACGTACAGCAAGATTTGCTCCTACTTCGTGCAATCCACGGCAATAGATGGAAAAGCAATGGACTATCTGAAAGCCTCCGAGGCATATCAATATCTGCACAGCAACAAAGTCGGTTGTGTCATGTCATACAAACATGATCGTTTTGTTTATCTGAAAGCAAATGTAGAGCCCAGCCAGTGTTTGAACAATGCGTGGCATAATGCTTGGGTGCTGGTAACTGAAGCTGGAGAAGACAAAACTGCGGGATGTACGTGTGTTGCTGGACCAGGGAGATCTTGTTCCCACTCAGCTGCGATCCTGTGGAAGGTAACTAGATTATTTGACCGTTGTAGCCTAGGCCTATCTCTTTATTATTATTGTTATTATTAATTAATACTGTTCAGTCAGATCCTTGATTCCCAGTCGGTATCAGGCTTGCGTAAAAAATGTAAACAATGGAGCGCATGTGCATTGCGTCTTCGTAGCTGGTTTGTGGTCGCAGCACTATCTATCTAACCACTCGTTCTGGTGCTTTTTCGAGCGTTTGCAACCAACTACCGCACACGTCATTCCCGAACCACTTATCTTCATGTTGTAATTGTTATATCCTCTTTGTCACTGCGATATCAGTGCTTTGTCGGCACAACGGAGCTAGCTAGCAAAACAAACCCGCCCGCCAGAACGGAAGTGGATTGCATCGACAGGAGGAGTTTAGGAAGTAGAGCGGAAACGGCTCAAAAACTTGTCTATAAAAGATCTGACTAAAAACTGTGAAATATAAAGTCTACCTGTGCTACATTGGGGTGTTAAAGAACACAACAGGACGTTGCAGCAATTGTTTTTTTGTTTTTTTTTATCTGAACGCAGCTTCACGTAGTACAGAGCTCATTTAAGACGGTGCTCTGACGTCCCATTTCCATGAAGGCAGCACGGAGCTGTGCCAGACAAAGCTGACAGAAGCACAGAAGAGTAATAATCCACCGTCTCGTCCAGCTGCAGTGCTGTAAACTGGCAATGTTGCAGACCACTAGTGTTTTTTAGTAGTTTAAAGTGTAAACATGTATTGGTATTATGAATCTTTGCTTTAAACTAGCTTTAAAACTAGGGCACCTCAACGCCCCCCTTTCCAAAATATTGCTTCCAGCGCCCCCCATCATCTTCTGAACGCCCCCTGGGGGGCGGTACTGCCCCTGTTGAGAAACACTGCTGTAAAGCTTTCTCTCTCTGTGTCTGTGTGTGTGTGTGTGTGTGTGTGTGTGTGTGTGTGTGTGTGTGTGTGTGTGTGTGTGTGTGTGTGTGTGTGCGTAGGGGTGTGACGATAACCGCGTCACCGCAATACCGCATTAATGAGATGCCTACCGCGGTGTGAGGTCATCACCGCACATGATTTCTCTTTTTTTTTTTTTTTTTTTTTTTTTGCTGAAAGTTACAGGACTGCATATGGTGTGTGATTTGAACTATAAACACATTAATCTTTGCTTATAACTTACTTTTTCCGCGAGTCCTATGTTCAAGGGCTTCTGGGGAAAAAAACGCTTCATGCGCAAGGGAGGGACAGTCCATTAAACATGGGGGATTTTTTTTGTGTGTGTCTGATTTTTAATTAACTGCTAGCCAGGTTTCAGTACTTGTAATGTTTACAGATAATGTTAAATTAAATACACACAAACATGGGTATAAAAGACAATAGCATAACGTAAACAGTTGGAGTTAGTTAGATTTTAATTGCAAGTAGGCTACCGGTAGCTATCACTTCATATGGTATAGGCAATAACCGTTGACACTGACAGCGCTAGCTGACATTATTCAAAAAAATGGCCACGAATTTAGTGTCTAAACCAACTACTGTCGCCTATTTGGGCACACTTTGGCTTTGAGGCAGATGACAAGGGACAGCCGGTGAATTTGGACAAGGCAGTATGCTGTATTTGTCGCACAATAGTATCCGTCTCGCGAGGAAATACAACTAATTTAAGATCACATCTGAGAATTAACCATCCTGTGGAGTTTGCCGAACTTGGGAGCAGCAGCACACCAACCTTAGCTACAACCTCAGGCCAGCAGCGACAGTTGGGAGTCTCCGAGGCCTTTGCGAGAGGTGCGAAGTACCAAAGAGGCAGTAATCGGTGGCGAGCACTTACTGATAGCGTGACTCGTTACTTGGTTGAAGAAATGGTGCCATTCCGTACCGTTGAGAAGCCAGCATTCAAAGCCATGCTACATACATTTGATAAGCAATATGTACTTCCTGACCGAAAGTACTTTTCTCAAACAGCGATCCCTGAAAAGTATCTGTCAGTGAAGGACGGCATAATACGGGACTTAAAAGACGTTGATTATTTCTCAGTGACAACTGATATGTGGTCAAGCGTAAACATGATGCCATACATGAGCCTGACCATACATTATCTCAGCGCAAACTGGGAACTAAAATCAAAGTGCCTGGAGACTGTGTTCACGCCAGAAAGCCACACGGGTGACAACCTGGCGGAAGCCCTCAGGTCCTCCTTCCAAGAGTGGTCCCTGGACGAGAGGAAACTGGTCTGTATTACCACGGACAATGGAGCAAATATTGTGGCTGCGGTCCGAAAGCTTGGCTGGACATGGCTAAATTGCTTTGGCCATAATCTACATTTAGCCGTCACAAATTCGATGAAGTCAGAAAAGGACCGCACTGCTCGAGCCATGGGTGTCTGCAGAAATTTGGTGACGGCTTTCTCCCAGAGCTGGCAGAAGAAGAAAAAGCTCCAGAGAGAGCAAGTTGAGCACAACCTGCCCCAACACTGCTTAGTTCTGGTGAGTTGTGCTAAACTTCGATTCTTCTTTCTATAATTCATATTAAACTCAAAAGATATAAAAGATTTATAAAATAAAGAAATGGAAAATAAGGATAATAGCATCATATATAGGCCTATAGGGCATAGGCTACAAAATACAGATTGATGTGAACATTGCACTGGTCGCGAAAAGGAGACAGTGGCACGGTGTATAAAAAAATATATTTTATTGCACAGGACAAAAAACATAGCCTATTTGGGGATTACAATTGTGTTTAAAATGTTTTCACAGGATTGTCCTACCAGGTGGGGCACTAAGCAGAAAATGGTTGCGCGCGTTCTCGAGCAAGTCCCAGCCATTAGGCGGGTTTTGATGGATGACCGGCGCAGCCAACATTTGATACCGACGTGGCAGGACACCGAAGTCCTCGAATCCATTAATGCAGCGCTGAAGAAGGTTGCGGATTTTACAGATGCGCTGTCTTCCGAGAAGACCGTTACAGCGTCCTCTGTTAAACCAGTCCTACAGTTGTTAACTGAGGATCTTTTGCTTCCAATCGATGAAGATACGGAGTTGACGCGCAACCTGAAAGAAAAAATGGTTGGAGTCTTGAAAGACAAATATAGTGCACCTGCAACACAGCAACTATTGGCAAAGGCCTCATTCATTGACCCAAGACACAAGGACATCAACCCAGGAGATGACGTTAAAGATGCGCTCCTCGAGGAGATGCTGGCAATTCCCGAAGAGCGGCGTGATATCGGGGATGGAGAAGCTGCAATGAGTGCCGCTGCGGCTGGAGAGGGAGAAGGAGAAAGTGCGCCATCTTCTCCTCCAAAAAAAAAATAAAAAATCTTGCGGACCTGCTTGGAATGAGAAGAGCACAATCCTCCAATCCGGTTCCAAAAAGAATCCGTGCAGACACTGAAGTCGCAAGGTATTTGCAGGAGGAAGCCCTCGATCTGCACTCTGATCCGCTTGCCTGGTGGCGGGATAATCAGGCTCGATTCCCTCTTCTGTCAAAAGTTGCCAGAAAATATATGTCTATATGCGCTACGAGCACTCCATCGGAGCGTGTATTCAGTGCGGCTGGCAACATCGTGACGCCGTTAAGATCCTCGCTGAAACCTGACATGGTTAACATGTTGGTTTTCCTGTCACGCAACATGAAGACGGAAAAATAAAAGCAGCAGCACGATTCACTTAAGCGGCCCAACAGCCAAACACTTGTTAACTTTTTGTTTTGTTATTTTGCACTTTAAAAAAGGTTGTTCATGTTTAGCCTATATAGTTAACTATTAATATTTAGCTACAATTTAATATACATCTTAATTTGTTTATTAGTTTAGCTATAATAGAAAACTGCGTTATAATTAAGAAAAAAGTTTAACTTTAGCCTAATCAATAGTTAAGTATTAATATTTACCATTTAATATAACTGTTAATTTGTTTATTTGTTAATAAAGAATACTGCGTTATAATTATTAATTTCCATTGTATTCATTTCCATTACAAGCTGCATGCGTTTTTGAGTGTGTGACGCGGCCGCTGGGGGATTTGGGGGGGGTCGGTTAACCGCCAAATCGCAATTGCTGTTGCTTCATCACCGCGGTAAGAAAAAAATCCCATACCGTCACAGCCCTATGTGTGCGTGTGTGTGTGTGTGTGCGCAGCTACAGGGCAAATGAATAATGCAAGTGGCTTGTGTAGGCAAAACACATTAGCTGTGTGCATGTGTTAGCTATCAGGGATATACAGTATTAACCAAACAATGTGCACAGTTAACATATTAGAGGAAGAAACAAACGCATAGTAAAATTATTACATAATAGAAAATGTATGAAGAAAAACTGTAAGCTATTTGTTAGTGTAACTTTTGCCCTTGACTCACCCACTGAGGTTGGCATCTCCCCCCACTGCAGCACCACATCCTTGGTGATGCGCCCATAGGTGTTCACGTAAACACCCTCGTCCTCGTAGCACACCAGCAGCTCGATACCATCAGTGTTGGGCAAGATGATGATGGCGTGAGACTGGATATTGGTCTGGATCTGCAGGGACACACAACACCAACATGGTATGCTGAGGATTTTCTTTGAGACCATTTTAGAACCATTATTTAACTGCACCTTTGGCATCTATAATCAACTACAGCAGCAGAGCAATACACAAGACAACTAGAAAATACATCTTTTCAAAATGTTGAATTTAATGCCTGGAAACTTAAAAAAGTGCTGCACGAAATGAGGAAAATATGCTACATGCAATGAGGTTGTTGAATATCACTCGTGATAAACAGATATAAAAGTATACTCAGTTCTGGATTTCTGCTGCTTTCAGGACTCTTCTAAAATACAGCAAATTGCTTGTTGAATTTGAAAAACCAGAAAAAAAAATTGTTTCCAAAATTATTTTATCGAACAAATTGAACAGTGGATTGAACATGAAAAGCACCATTAAAAAAGAATGAGAGTTGTAGTTTTCTACTGATACTCTCTTATCTCTAAGTGTCTTTCACGATGCGCAAGTTAATATCGCGATAACGATAAAAAACCCTACTGGAAACTCAAAGTTCGTAATTCAGGCCCTGAAAAATGTAGCAACAGTGAAAATGAAATTGTGTGTCTGAGAAACTTGACAAACTCTTGCCATTAAATAACTGAAATATCATTTGAGGCACCAGCAAACATGCATGTGAGATATTATGCACTTGTGTTCTTACGTGTGTAGGCAGGTAGATGTCATAGACTGCCCCAGAGTCGACATCCACAGCGTGGAAGCCTGAAGATGAGCCGTAGATAACCTTTAACCTCTGGCCCTCCTCCACAGTCAGGTCCACCAGCAGGGGCTTGTGCACCAGGTCACCGAAAGACTAAAGCACACAGGTCAGAAAAACAGTTTTTTTTCCTCTTGTTTAGTCAGCCAGCAAAAACTTGAGCATCAGATTAGTAAATATTTGCCAGGGCAGAGGTTATCAATGTTGACAGCAAGCTGTACAAACAGTTTGAATAATGCAACTGTGAATTTACTTGTTGACCTGTTTTAAACCTTGGCATCAACATTCATTCTGGATAATAATACAGCACAAAGAAAATACATAAATTCTAGTATAAATACATATAACAGTAAAACTGTGTTTGTCATCATTAAAAACAAAGGATAAGTTCACACATGCCTCAGCTAACAAGCTTAGCCAGTTGATTGACTCACCTTGAAGGCCATGAACTTGTGGTAGGGCTTGGGTGCCCAGGCGTAGACCTCCACTGAGTTCTTCAAAGCCAGAACTAAGAATTTGATCCTCTCATATTTCACTGAAGAACAAAAATCAAAACAAAACATTAGAACAACACAAAAGAGTATAATTGGCATCAGGGTCGTAAACCAAGATCCACTGCACACTACTGTAAAAGGTTGGTTTGTTTGGCCACTGTTGACTCTCCTAGCTACTTTGGTAGTTTATACACCATCATTTTCATCAACTTCTTATTCGTTAACAGAGTTTCACTTTTCAAAAGCAAATTGATTGAAACTGATGTTCATTTGGATTTCGTGACCCCATGCATGATTAGGTGATTTCCTTCCCTGCTGCAATATTCAGTGCACAGAAAAATGAGAAAAAACTGTCAGTCCCTGCAACTCATGAAGAAAAACAGTCAACAGTCCAACTACAGAATGCTTCCATTGCATTTGTTATTTGAATAGTCTTATTTTTTTCTGGATTGTTACCAAAAACATTTAAAAAGAAACTGATTCATTCATGCCATATAATCTTCTCTCAAACAGAGCTTGTGCATGGCAGTATCTTGTTCTAGGGTATCAATGATTAATTTACTGTACACTGTAAATAAGAGGATTTAAAGGAAAAGAAAGGGTTCAACTAATAGCCATTTAGAACTTTAAAAATGTATCTTAGTTTTCAAAAAGTCCCTACATTGCTCCTCCTTGACCAAACATCTGTACAAGAGGAGTTTTGAGAATCATTCAATTGCAGAAGTTATAATTGAAGAGTTTAGTATTTCTAATGTGCAGTAAAACTCAACCAAGATCTATCAGTGGGTGACAGTCACAGAAAAGGGTGCAGAGTTTTGACATTTTGTCAGAGTTTTCACACATTTTTTTCTTTGGAAAGTCTTGTACTTTCCACAAGTGTTGTTCAAACTCTGCCAGCTGTGATTCAAAATGTTTTAATCTGACAAGAAATCAATGGACATGCATGAATACAACTGTAAATGGATTTCCCGATTGACAGCTCTGATCAATGTTGAGGGATTTCCAACAGGAAGTGCTGGTCTTTGCTCAGTGGCACTACCATTATCAAGGACATTCTGAACTTTACCTTACCGCAATATTACTTAATCAAGGGCTTTCCTTCCTAGACTTTACTTCCATCCATTATCTGTGGCATGCATGTCTAGTACGCCTGCACTCACTCTTGTATCTACACTGAGTTTGTAAAGTTTGTAAACTTAAAGAGTCCCCCATTTGAGTCCAGATGTTACTGGGTTTAATTCTGATGGGAAACATGCACTCATAACAGTTAGCTGAGCAGATACCGTTTTTATTTTTAAGCTAAAAATACGACATAATTTAAAAATAAAAACAATCAGATGAATTGGTGATGAATGATAAAGGCAACGGTTAAACAATAATCAAACTGAACCTTCTCAAGGCTTAAAGCTTAAAATGATTGCCTTCATTTGATAGTTAACAGCAGAGACAGACAGAAGAAATGGAAAGAAAGAGAAGGGGACAGAACTGAACCAGGAGGTTGCCAATAATGGTATGCATCTTAGGCCACAGGGATGTCCAAACATAACCATTTCAGGCCTTCATCCAATTCACCATTTGCATTATATGTGCTCATAAATGTGGCAAAATTCCTAATATTGCTTTTTAATAACAGGCTGTGAGTATGTGACCTACCAACGTTGTAGTGGACACAGCCCTCCAGGTCTCCTACGGTGGTCCAACCCTGTTTCTTTTCCACCTCAGGGTCATTGTGCAGGATCTTGTTTCTCAGCCAGGACAGGTAGTACACACGGAGCTTGTTCTTCTTACCTGTCGTAAATTGAGAGAGGTGAAATCGAGTTAATGTCTACTTTAGGGATGGGCATAATTAATCGACGATCGACGATTGATCATTAAGAATTTCGTCGATCACGTTAATTTGTCATTGATTATACTAATGCAGGTTGCGTTGTGTAGTGTGATTGCAGCAATGTAATGATTTCCAGTGTGTCAGCAGCAATTAAACATTTTACCACCCGGGGGCGCCATAGGCTGCTCAGTTAGCTGCGTGTTACGTTTTGATTCGAAGTAAACATGAAGAGGTCACGGCGAAGTGTGGCGTGGGACCATTTTGATTTAAAAAACGACTTAGTTCACTGCAAACACTGCGACGCCGTGTAGAAGTACAACACGGCCACAACTCAAATGATGTACCACTTAAACAAAGTGCATCCGCTGGTTAATGTCGGTGGCGGGGCGTCGTGCTCTCAGTCTCAACCTAGCATCAACTCGGCGTTAGCACGGAGGAGCTGAGATGCACAACGAGCAGAGGGAAATTACCCGAGGGATCTGCACGTTCATTGAGATGGATATTGGAACCAGCATTTCACATTCCGTCACGACGTACCATCACCAGACTGGTAGAAACTCACTACGAAACGAAGAACGGAACGAGGTTCCCTGGGCCGGGCTGGCCAAGTTAGCGCGGAGGTAGCTACCTGAGTCCAGGGCTGGACTGGGACAAAAAATCGGCCTGGGCATTTTTGACCCTCAAGAGGTCTCAAGACTTATCTGTTGATCTTACACATTCTTAGAGTTATGATTTGTATATTTATGATATTTTTTATTATTATTATTGATATTTGATATTGTATTGCCATTATTGTTATTATTACTATTTTGCTTAATATTGGCTTAGCAACTTTTAAAAACTGTTTACTGTTAATTTTAACCATTTGTAAGATTCATATTTTGTCGCTTTGGATAAAAGTGTCTGCTAACTACAATAACCATAACCCTTCCCAAAAGCTACAATAAAGCTGGGAGTAGTACATGCCCTGGAAAAGAGAAGCAGTGTACTCACTCACTTTAGATTGGCGACCTGGAGGCCATAGGGTAGCCTACACAATGTCCATACTCAAGTATAATTTCAAATTATTTAACAACATTTAAGTATACAAGTGTATTGTCAGTAAAGTCAATCAAAATGTTGCCTTGGCCCACACCAATGAACAAGAAAGATTTACTCTAACAAGGTAACCTTTAAAAGAGTGAGAAACAGAGAGAAATGTCAGCTAACTTAAGGTATAATTCATTTAGCTTAAATCTCTGGGCAATGTAGAGAGACAGCTGTATACATAGTATACATGAGCCTAGTAGAACAGGCTGTATACATAGTATACATGAGCCTAGTAGAACAGGCTGTATACATAGTATACATGAGCCTAGTAGAACAGGCTGTATACATAGTATACATGAGCCTAGTAGAACAGGCTGTACATAGTATACATGAGCATAGTAGAACAGGCTGTATACATAGTATACATGAGCCTAGTAGAACAGGCTGTATACATAGTATACATGAGCCTAGTAGAACAGGCTGTTACATAGTATACATGAGCCTAGTAGAACAGGCTGTATACATAGTATACATGAGCCTAGTAGAACAGGCTGTTACATAGTATACATGAGCCTAGTAGAACAGGCTGTATACATAGTATACATGAGCCTAGCAGAACAGGCTGTTACATAGTATACATGAGCCTAGTAGAACAGGCTGTATACATAGTATACATGAGCCTAGTAGAACAGGCTGTTTAGATCACAGACTTCAGCTTCCCAACAGGCCAACCCTTAAACAGTTAGGTTACCTGACAGCCACTAACTTTAATGTTACTGCCAAACTGCTTGTTGTCATTATGACGTGAGGCGCGCACACACACACACACACACACACACACACACACACACACACACACACACACACACACACACACACACACACACACACACACACACACACACACACACACACACACACACAACTTGTTAATTCACTACTTCTTACCGTCGTCAACTAGGCCTACTCTCTCTTCCATCTGTTCCTCCCTCTCTCCCTGGCCCTGTCATGGTCGCTCTCCTCCTCCTCGGCCTCTTCCCTGTCATCATGATGTTGTTTCTGCTTCTCTGTATAGCCAGCCACCTCTCCTCCTTTCTCTACTTCAGGTAGCCTAATGCTGATGTTGAAGCAGCTACTACAGCCCCAAACATGTCAGACATGTTGGCACATTTTGAGGCATCCGCCTGTAGGTTCTTAATTTTTTTCTCCCGTAATTTCTGTACACATCGCTTGCGTATGGGGTTCCGTGGTCGTTTGTCCATTTTAACGTGGATGCTAAACTTCCAGCATATTATAACGTTTACAGCTCGTGTCTCAGGGCTGGGAGTGGGGAAGGGTGTTCCTGGATTTGATTGGGTTAGGTCTAGCTTAGGACTGTAATTGAGCTGATTCCGGCTTCCAACTTCGCCCCAGGGATGTCAGTTAAAACACAGACGGAGACAATTATCGCTCTTGACGCTTTATGACGATTTATTATTACTCTGCTATGGCTGTGTATTTGTGTGTGGTTCTGCAAAGAAACAAATAACATTGTGTAGGCTACCATACACAATGCATATGAAGTATACATATAGGCTAGCAAACAACAACAAACCCACTATTAATTACACTATATCAATGTAATGTAACTCCTGCAGCATAATACAATACAATAATAATACAATAATGTAGCTAAATACAAACGTGAGCAAGAGCTTCCAACTATCTGCATTATAAATCAACAGCCACGTGCAAAGTAGCTAACAGGTGATTAACACAAACATCGAAATTACCAGCTAACTTACTTAAATGTAAAAGAACTACAGACCAATACAACAACAGGCCCAAATGAACTGACAACGTAAGCTATGGGACTTACAGTTCTCAAAGATGCACACACGCGAGCTCAACTGATTATCTCTGGACGCACACAGTCTCTTTTCTCTTTCTCCCACTTTTCTCTCCGTGTGGCGCGTGCTCCCGCTCGCAGTAAGGCGCGTGTCCGCGCTACCCCCTGGCATGCAGCCACAATCAGTCCTGACAGACGGACTTTTGTACAATTAGTAAATTACCGAATGGGCCGCTGTCAGTTATCTATGGGCCGGCGCGGCCCAAAAAAATAAAAAAATTAAAACAAAGGCCTATAAATTATATCGGCGATTCGGCCCAAAAGTGCGTCGGCCCACCGGGAAAATGCCCGGTATGCCCGATGGCCAGTCCAGCCCTGCCTGAGTCCCGTGCCCGCGGGTGTGTTCGGCGGCTGAACTGACGATCACCAGGTAGCGGTCGCGCCTGACCCATGGATGTATTAAGGGAACCTGAGATCCCAGATCATGTCAACCTGCTTATTTTTCTCAACAAAAACCAGTAGACTGGTGCAGAAGTTCTATGTGAGTAACTGGTTATTTTGTATTAGGCTTTGTCCGTGCCTTGGATAGTTTTGAGTTACATTTTGACAAAACCTGTCAGATCTAAGTAGTATTATGTTTTTGGTTAAATTGTGGTTAAGTTATTATTGAACATGATTATTTTTATTTATTATTTTGGAACAAACGAGGGTCTCTGTTTAACAACGCCGGCTCGCAGTAACTGTTCCGCTGCTAAATTAAACACCGTAGCGCATATATCTTTAAGTTTAGCCAAACCTCCAGTTTAACTGCCACACGTTGTTCTTCTTGTAATTAAGATCTCATCGAGGTAAAAACATGCTGTATTTTTGTATTTTCATTGCGTTTTTAATTTATAAAAAGTGAAATAAATAATGAATTTTAATATAAAAATATTAATGATTAATCGATAATTGATCATTAATTCTCCCGACCGACGAAGAAAATTTAATCGAATGCCCATCCCTAGTCTACTTTATCAACAAACTTCTTAAGAATGGGTAAAGAGGCACAAAACAATTAGGTGCTGTTGGTTTTTCCTCTAAAATTAAAAAACAAATTCTCTCCTAAATCCTATGTTTGCATTTGTGATTTTAATGTTCTAATGTGGGTATGGTCAGTCTGTGCATACCCTGATAAAGGCTGCAAGCTGAAACATGTTGGTCTCTCAATAAAGTTGTTCAGGAGTTTTGGCCTCTTTAGACTTGGACTATTCAAAGTAACCCTAAAAGCCACTTAGAATGTCTTTATTGGCTGCTGAGTGCTGGCTGAGATGTTATTGTACTGTAGTCTGCAATGATTCTCAATTTTTTATTTAACATACGTCTGAATGATTGCATTCTCATCTTCACTGCTGCTAAGATCAGTATAGAAATAATACATTAAATTTATTCAAAGACACTGTGGTGGGATTTTTCTCCTCTGTGCTGTATGTCTGCAGTGTTTGCAACATTTCGGGAAGTTGTGGCTGTGTGGGTCAAGTTGTGACAGAACATGTAACAACATGGAAAAGAACATTGTGTTTTGGTGTGTGTGTGTGTGTGTGTGTGTGTGTGTGTGTGTGTGTGTGTGTGTGTGTGTGTGTGTGTGTGTGTGTGTGTGTGTGTGTGTGTGTGTGTGTGTGTGTGTGTGTGTGTGTGTGTGTGTGTGTGTGCACATACATATAGACAGAAAAACAAATGACCAGCTGTCCCTCTTTTTGGCAAGGCAGCTTTATTTGTATAGCACATTTCAGCAACAGGGCAATTCAAAGTGCTTTACATGAAAACGATTTAAAATACAAGAATAAAAGTTACAGTGCAGTATAAGAAATTAAACATTAAAGAGCCGTTAAAAATATAAAAGCAGATATAGTTTTAACGTTCTAGGCATTCCTTGCATCGAAGCGGCTAGTTTTTCGTGCAATAAGTGTAAAAGTGTAAAAAGATAGGTCTTCAGCCTTGATTTAAAGATCTGAGTTGCAGCGGACCTGCAGTTTTCTGGAAGTTGGTTCCAGATATGAGGAGCATAAAAACTAAATGTTGCTTCTCCCTGTTTAGTTCTGACCCTGGGGACAGAAAGCAGACCTGTCCCAGACGACCTGAGAGGTCTGGGTGGTTCGTAGTTGACTAGCAGGTCAGAAATGTATTTTGGACCTAAACCGTAGTGATTTATAAACCGGCAAAGGTATTTTGAAATCAATTCTTTGAGGCACTGGAAGTCAGTGTAAAGAACCGGAGTGATGTGATCCACTTTCTTGGTCTTAGTGAGGACTTGAGCAGCAGCGTTCTGAATCAGCTGCAGGTGTTGTTTTCCTGCTTCCTTTTAATCATTTGTAGAATTGTTCTATTGGTCCCTTATTCCTAAATCACATACTGGGCGCACACACTAAACTATCACCACTGTAGGTAGTGTCTTCTGACAATCAGTCAAGTCAAAAGAAATTCTGTAAGGATAGCCCCATAAAAAGAGTACACCTGGTCCCCTGCAACCACTTCCACAAGAAATTGTACATTTTTAGGAAATTGATGACACTGATGCCTTCATTTTATTGTTTGAGGCTTTTGTTTAGACTGTCTCCTAGTAATCTGATCACAAAAGATGAGATGCTGTCAGGATGTGGCGTATATTTTTTACATGTCGGCACCACAACCATGTTTCATAAAAGGAAATCGACGCGTGTTGCTCTGTGGCATTTACTTCCATCATGGAAAGCTCAAGTGTGTGTCACACACATATATTGTACACACACACGACGTGGTCTCAACCAGCCAAGATTTACTCAACATCCGTTTAGCTCAAAATATCTCTGTTATGACACACTGACTTCACAGCCTTAGTGTGTGACATTGAGAAAGAGAAGTAAGAATGTGGATGCACTTTCAATCTGAGAAATCTTGTGTGTGTGAAAATATTTATGCAACAACAGATGCAGACACGCACAATTTGTCTGATAATACGTCAGAGGAACCAGGTTTTAGTGTGTATTTGCAGGTGTGTGTGGTCGTGTGTGCAATTGCCAGAAGGAGAAGTGGACCAGACAAAACACTCAAATACACAAACATATTTTAACGTCACAGTGCACTATGAGCTAACAAAGCAGGATTAACAGAAGTGAAACTGTTTTTCATTTTCATAATTAACTCAAACTATATTTAAATGTATGTTTATGTATGTGCACTTATTTGTGCACAATCATCTGCATGCAGGATTTGTATACATTTTCATTGTAACAGCAACTGTGTGTCTCAATCTCATTGATGAATTTTTCTGCATGAAGTGTAATAAACCTATCTTTAAAGTGTGTGTGTGTGTGTGTGTGTGTGTGCGTGTGTGTGTGCGTGTGTGTGTGTGTGTGTGTGCGCGTGTGTGTGCGTGTGCGTGTGTGTACCCGATATAGTGACCAGGACGTTGAGTCCCTCCAGGACGTCCATCTGCTGGAAGCGCCGTCGGTTGATCAGAGGGTAGACTTTCCCCTGCCCGCTGCGATCCAACAGCATCAGACCACTCTCTGTGCCCACCAACAGGTTTACTCCTACGCACACACACACACACAGTTAGGAGAACGCCAACACTGAAAAACAGCTGGAAACACTGGCCCAATCCCAAAGTGAGGACTAAGGACTAAAGACTCACAGACTTAACTGATCTGAGGTGCTAAGTGAATGTGTGAGGCCACATGGGCTCAGATAGGTAGAATGGGATTGGGACAGCACTTCACGAGATCACATGTTACCTGTGCGACGTTTAATAACAAGCATGTTGCTGACATTTTCTGGGAATTTTCATTTTAAGTTTGTTGCTTTCCACGCGGCCATGCCACAGTAGACAGCTGCCTGATTCCACATTTATTCAAACTCTTGTTTTACATCTGGACAACAGGTCTGTTCCGTTCCCGTGGTCGCGCTGTTGTTTACCTTCGTTATTTCCGGATTTTCCTATCGTCTCCGCGGTAAACGTCACAACGCTTTCAACTGTGGGTAATTCCCTTTGGTGAAGTCTGCATCGATGCAGACTCACGGAAAGGGCTCGGTAAGTGTGTACTCAAACCCTCACGCCCTTTGAAATTCGACATTGGGATGACCCTAAGCCCTTACGAATTTCGCGAGAACGCGCACCAAAGTCCGTGAGTCCGGACTTTGGGATTGGGCCACTGTATCCAGTCTGCTCAGCCAGATGCAGTATGTAACTTTATCAGGACTTTGCTGCCACCAGGTGGTTAAATACGACATCTAAGAAAAACACTCAAGCTTTTCTGATGGACATTGACTATAGTATTTTTAAATATGTTGTTGTTGGCATTTTAGGCCTTTATTTGATAGGACATCTTAGATATGAAAGGAAAGAGGGGAAAAAATGACATGCAGCAAAGGGCTGCAGGTCAGAATTAAACCTGCAGCCGCTGCGGCGAGGACTGAGCCTCTGTACACACGCTCTACCAGGTGAGCTACCCAGTCGCCCCTGAATATAATATTTTTTACAAATGACTTAAACATTGGCACGTTGTATAGTAAAAAAGGTAATATAATATGTTAAACCTGGAAAAAATATAGCAGCCTTAGCTAATGATGAAAAATTAAAACTAACGTATCGTTGCAATCTATATCTTACCCCATAGTGCAGCACACAGGATCTCAGAGTTGAACCTCTTCTTGTATTTGCGGATCTCTGGCGTGTCGCTCTGCGGGCGAGTGTTGACCGGGTTAACGTTGACCACGGAGCCTTTCCGAGATGGGTCGGCCCTCAGCGCCTCTGCTAGCCGGGCGTCGTTCCCGTAGCCTAAAAGGTCAAAGGGAAGGGCTTAGGTAGGACGGTGTAGGATGTAGAATTTACCGGGCGGGGTGGGGGTCAGTCAAATGGTCAACATTAGAAGGATGGATCTCCTTCGTTTGCCACACATTAAAACATCTGTAGGAAAATCTAAACTCATCAAATCAGTGGTTAAATGCAGACTGAACAATCTTAAGAGGTCAATGGCTGGTCACCAGCTGCATCAGGTGAGGTAATGGATAGCATACCAAAGTCCTTAAGGCTGGAAAGATCTGGCCTTGATGATGGCCGATCCTCTGAGGGATGATGGGAACAGGGGGACTGCCTTGATAAGAACGCTTTGTTTAAAGGCTGTGACAGCTCCAAAGTTCAATCTACTGGGGCAGAGTTTGCAACAATCCACACTACTGTACTATGTAAAGTGTCCTTAGATAACGTCTGTTATGATTTGACACTATAAATAAAATAAAATGTAATACTGATTGGTCAGATGCAAGGTTAATGAGAAACTTTTAGAAAATTGTGTGAGAACTGAATTAAAGCAACAGTTAATAAAGAAGGTAAATGCTGTTGCCTATGGAAGCCGAGAACAGCCGTTGATTTTTTTCCATGCACTGTTATCTTGTGATAACGATTTATTAATTCGTTATCTCGATATAACAAAGTTTGTTTTCTCAAGATTTTTTTTTTGTTTTCTCGAGATGTTTAAACCGGGGAATGGGGCTCCATAAGCGGATAGAAATCTGCCGTTTCTCCCTTCTCGTCTCCGGTCAAATACTCGGGAAAAATCCCACCACGACACCCTTCCATTTAACCCGAGGAAGGAGCTCCATGAGCAGATAGGTGTCTTCCGTTTCTCCCTCCTCTTCTCTGGGTTAAATTGAAGGCTGTTTTAGTGGGATTTTTCCCGAGTATTTGACCGGAGAAGAGGAGGGAGAAACGGCAGATTTCTATCCACTTATGGAGCCCCATTCCCCGGTTTAAATGGAAGGGTGTCTTAGGCAAAAAACAAAAACAAAAACATCTTGAGAAAACAAAAAAATCTTAAGAAAACAAACTTTGTTATATCGAGATAACAAATGAATAAGTCGTTATCACAAGATAACAGTGCATGGGGAAAAAAATCCCTACAAAAAGAAAAAAAAAAAATCAATGGCTGTTCTAGGCTTCTGTAGTTGCCCACCCTAACTGTACTAGTTTTATTAACTTCTGATTTTCCAAAATGTAATGTTCCTGACCCTGAGGTGTAAATGGAAAGCCGCTCAACATACTAAAAGGACCTTTTGTAGTTCCTAAAATTTGTAGCTCCTGAATTTTTGGTTCTTCTAGTTGCTGGAACTTTGGATGGAACACATGGGAACTATGGAGGTCTGGGATAAAAGTTATAAATAAGTACCTAAAACTCCTGTGGCTGTGAACCTTTTCCCAGCAGTCAAAGGGGGGCGGGACTTACCGATGTTGTTAAGGGCGCTGCCGGTGGATGGAGAGACTTGAAGGAGGCGTGGGTCGATGAATGGAGTGAAGGAGGAGGAAGACTTGTGTTTCTGCATGTTGTTACTAGACTGGCTCTACGGTGAGATAAAATAAGATTTAGTGATTTAGCCAGAATATCACAACTCTGAATGTGCTATTTTTTACAGATCAAAAATGTATCTACAGCACCGGATGCCTAGAAATAAAAATGAATGTAAACAATTAACAAGACAATGTTGTCAAACCAGCAGGCAAACTGAGGTACTTCTGTATGTGTTGCATGCAAATACAATGGGCATTCAATTTGGAGGGTAAAATTATAAACACTGAGGAAAAAGGCAAAACCAACGCTGGAGGGTAAAACATATGGAGTGCTGTTTGCAAACATAACAAAAGGGGAACCAAAAATGCAGTAAAAAAAAAAAAGTATTTCCATGGGAAACATACTTGCCGTTGTGCTCCTAACTGCCCTTTTCGCTATGATCTATTGTCTGCGGAATGTGAGAATATGACTCGTTTGCTGAAAATAGGCAACATCAAGGAATAAAATGTTTGGGGGAATGTTTGTGAGGACACTTTAGCAAAAAAAAAGCTCATCAGTTCAATTTTCTAAACACAAACGGACATTTGGAAAAACAGAAAAATGGGTTCAAATATCCAATTTTTCATTTTTTTCCACCTTGACAAATTAAAAAATTGGATCTTTAACCCGTTTTTCCAATTTTCTGTTTTTATTCAGAGGATCAGAAATTTAGAAAATTACAAAATTGCGTCTGGGCTCAAATTATTCAATACTCCAATGATATTCTCTCCCTCGTACCGCCTATAGTTACCAACGATTGGTTGGCTGTTATCGTGGGTGTGTCTGGATGTGTTTAGGCAGGCATTCAAGACGACTCGGGGCAGTCATGTCAACGCTGGATAATTACGAGAATAAAATTCTGAATCTTGCTGAGAAGAGGGGAGATAAATGTTCGGATGGTGAATGAATGAACAACACACAGCATAGCAACAACAATCCCTTTTTTTCTTTTGAGTCTGACCATCTCAGCGCCACCTTTCCCTTTTCTTTTTTGGCTTCCCCATTGAAATAAGAGGCTGCTGCGGCCCGCCGTACGTTGAGCAGAGGCTGACCAGCAGGCAGCGGATGGTGTGGCTAAGAACTTGCAATGTAGCCTATAACTATTATCAGACCGGCCCTCGCGGCCTCGAAACAGACACTACCGGGAAAAGTCCCGACTCGATTGCCACTCGGCCTCTGAGTGGTCCTGTGTCTGGGCGGAGGATGACACTTTAAATATAGACACTAGGCGATCTTGATTCAAGTCTGTGCTGGATATTGACAAGCGTTTCACCTCTCGGTGAACGCTGAATGTTTTTCGTTAGTCGACTTCCAACACATTGTCCATTCTCATTCTGTCTTTCGGTCTGGCTGCTGAATGTGGGGGTGCGGGGTGGGGCGGAGCTAGGCGGAACGAGGGAGAGAATATCATTGCAGTATTGAATAATTGGAGCCCAGACGCAATTTTGTAATTTTCTAAATTTCTGATCCTCTGAATAAAAACATAAAATTGGAAAAACAGTGTAAAGATCCAATTTTTTTAATTTGTAAAAGTGGAAACAAATGAAAAATTGGATATTTGAACCCATTTTTCTGTTTTTTCAAATGCCCGTTTGTGCTTAGAAAATTGAACTGATAAGCGTTACACGGACCCAACATGTCCGTTGTGATCATAAATACAAAACTCACTGAGAAACAAAAGGGACTACAGCTGGAAGTAAGTTTGATGTTTTTTTTGTTTTGTTTTTTGTTAATCAAAGTACCTACAAATACATACAATAATCTCAGGACAAAAAAAATGAAAAACATCTGCTTTGTCCTACAATAATACTTCCAAATGATCCTTAAAATGCAGCCATTCAACAACACCACCACCATTTATCTGCAGAAAGTTTGTCAGTAGAGAAAAAAGCAAAACAAGAAATGGTGAAGGGGCCACATAGGGCTAGAGAAGGATCACCAGTACCAATGGTGACCAGCAGATGGCGGCCTACATGTGGCTGTTTGTGAAGCTCTGAACTTACACATTTGTGCCACCTTATTAGCGGGTATTTAGCTGAACTAGTTTATACTCTACTGCAGAGATCGTCAACAGGGGTCTGGGACCCCTAAGGGGGTCCTCAAAGTCAATGCAGGGGGGCTCCAAATTATTGTTAATTTAAAAAAATGTCTTTTCAAAAATGTAAGTCTTAATATGAATCCAACATATTATTAGCAAATATAAATCCCCACTGATGTTAGGCTTACTGGCCTATAGGTAAGGTAGTCACTAAGGTAGCCATCCACAGATACAGTATATCCTAAGGATTCACTGGGCCATATGTACTGTATGTTTAACATTAAAACATGATTTATAAAATCATGCCACAATAATTTTGTTAATAGCTTAGTATTCTATGCACTAAAAAGGGATGTATAAAGGCTTTAGGCCGCACTTCACCCAGTTTAATATGTAACTTAATTTTATACAATATTAGTAGTAGGGGGTCCCTGCTCCATCTCTTTCAGCTAAGGGGTCCTTTGGTTTAAAAAACGTTGAAGACCCCTGGTCTACTGTGTTCCTAATTATGGCAGGCCATGAAGATTTCCCACCTCTCTTTGCTCCTCTTAGTCAAGATTACACAAGAAATGGAAAGCAGGTGTCCATGTTGGGGCTGGGGGACATACCTCTATGAGGATGCTGAGCTTGTCCAGGGGACTCTGAGGGGACATGGTGGAGGGGCTGGCAAGGCTGGAAGAGGAAGGGGAGTTGGATGCAGAGGAGGAGGGGGAGGAATGGTGGCTCTGCTGGATCAGGTCTGGGAGGTGGTGAATGCGTCCAGCAAAACCATTCCTGTCCGAGTGCTGTGGTGGGTGATGGTGGTGGTGGTGATGATGATGATGGGGGCTGGGGGTGTGGTGGCCAAGGCCCGGGCCCGACACCAAGCCAGGACTTGGGGCAAAGCCTGCAAGCAGCCCGGGGGTTTGAGCTTGGCCCGGGCCTGGGCTCGGACGCTTTCTGTTGTCACCTGCACTCTGGAAGTAGAAAGAGGGGTAGACGACTGTGGGTCTATATGTGTTCCTGATGAGTTCAGGGGAGGGGAAGGTGTTAGCTAGAGCAAAGGGCAAACTACAGTGGCTACTCTACAGGTGGAAATACAACTCTTGTTAGTAGTCAATCATTTTGTAAGATTATATGGTAATTTTGTGGTGTTTATTGGTACTAAATGTAACTGATGCTATAACTTTTCAAAGTCTAAATGGATTGAAAATGTAACAAAAACTGAATAAATGTTTATCAATGTAATAAATCCCCATTATTGAATTAGCTACTGGTCTTTATGTAGGCATAATTCAACTCTGAGGTTTTATACCCAATCTACGCTTCTACCGTTTGTAGCACTGAAGTACTCACTACTGGCCAAAAAGTATACAAAAACAGAACATGGTCAACACAAACAAAATGGAAAAACACTTGGGGTATAAATGAAAAAATACACAACAGAACAACTTAAAGTATGTGGTAGATGATTGGTGCGTTTGTCTTTTTTTTTTTTTTTTTCTTTTTCTTTTCAGCCAGTACCTGTCTGACGATCAACGTGCTGTCTTTGCAAGGCGTTGAGCCTGCATCACTCTCGCCTTCATCATGAACGATCATGGTTTTCACTGACTCTGTTTCACCATTACTCAGCCTAGAAGAACTGCAGGAGAGAAGGAGAGCTATTCAACACAAACATTCTTTTTCGGCTGGCTGCAATTGGGAAAATAATTGTGCGAATGCTGATTCAGCAGCATTCACAGTATTTTTTTCAGATTCTTCCGTACAATTTTCGGTCACCTTCTACTTCTGCATACTTTCAGCTACAAAAAACATTCAAATATCAAAATGTTCTGCTCTTGCTTGTATTCAACATTTCTCCACCATTTATAGTTTTTAAAATATTAAGCTTTTGCTTTACATTGAATGTCAATGGAATCCTCTTCAGGCTTCTTACCCTTCTAAATGCTACTGCTCCCACATACTTTCAACTACAGATGTCATACAAACTTTAAACTATTTACAAAACCTTAAGCTATTAGAACATGATTCATGTTTTTGATATCTTTTACAGTTTTTGTGTTATCACTGTTTAAGTTTTTCTAAAAACTATACTGTCTTTTTTTCAACATACCTAAATATAACTTTTTAATGGCTTTTTTTCGACATACTATGCTACTACAGTTTTCAACGTAAAGTCTTTGGTGGCACCCTGGCTCAGTAGTTAGCACGGCTCCCAACAGGAAACCAGCAAATAGTCTCTGCAGACTCAAACTCAGGTTCGATACGCAGTCCAGGCTGGCACATGGCGTCTTTTTTGACATATACTATGACTTTTAATCACTTTTTTCAACATACTATACTATGACTTTTAATCACTTTTTTCAACATATTATACTATGACTTTTAATCACTTTTTTCAACATATACTATGACTTTTAATCACTTTTTTCGACATACGCCATACTATGACTTTTTCGACATAATATACTTATGACATTTTTGTTTTTAGGATATGTTTTGGGTGCATTTTAGGCCTTTATTTGATAGGGTTATTTGATAGCAGCTTAGACATGAAAGAGGATAGAGTGGGGGAATGACATGCAGCAAAGGGCCACAGGTTGGAATTGAACTGGCGGCTGCTGCAGCAACATTCTATACTATGACTTTTTTTAATCATTTTTTCGACATACTATACTATGACTGTTTTATCCCTTTTTTGATGAACTATGACTTTTTCCTTAACGTTAAACCTTAAAATATTCCATTATTGGTGTTATTCAACATTTCAATGAAATTCGTACTACCGGTAATTAAAACCATTCCCACTTCTTACGCAATTATGCCAGCAATCCAGTTTAGCTTTATCAATTTAGCTTTGCAGTCTTCACAAGCATTTTCTAGTTATATCTTGTTCCACACTGGAATTTCACATTATCCATTACCCTTATACAACCCCAAATCAGAAAAAGTTGGGACAGTATAGAAAACACAAATAAAAAAAGAAAGTAGTGATTTCTAAATGTATTTTGACTTGTATTTCATTGCAGACAATGTGAACACAAAATATTTCATGTTTTGTCTGGTCAACCTAATTTCATTGGTAAATATACATCCTTTCCTTTCATTCAGACCTGCAACACATTCCAAAAAAGGTTGGGACAGGAGCAATTTAGGGCTAGTAATCAGGTAAATTGGTTAAATAATGATGTGATTTGAAACGGGTGATGTCAACAGGTGATTGTAATGATGATTTGGTACAAAAGCAGCATCCAAGAAAGGTCTAGTCCTTTAGGAGCAAAGATGGTCCGAGGATCGCCAGTTTGCCAACAAATACGTGAGAAAATTATTGAAATGTTTAACAACAATGTTCCTCAAAGAAAGATAGGAAGACATTTGCTTATTTCATCGTCAACAGTGCATAACATAATTAAAAGATTCAAGGAATGAGGAGGAATTTCAGTGCGTAAAGGACAAGGGCGCAAGCCTAAGCTGAACAACCGTGATCTCTGATCCCTCAGGCAGCACTGCATCAAGAATTGTCATTCATCTATAAGCGATATCACCACATGGGCTCAGGACTACTTTGGCAAACCTTTGACAAGTACCACAATACGTAGTTACAGCCATAAATGCCAGTTACTGTGCCAAAAGGAACCCCTATGTTAACAGTGTCCAGAAGCGCCGTCGACTTCTCTGAGCTCGGAGGCATCTGGGATGGACCATCACAAAGTGGAAACGTGTACTGTGGTCAGATTAATCAGTATTTTTTGGGAGAAATGGACGCCGTGTGCTCCGGACCAAAGAAGAAAAGGATCATCCAGACTGTTACCAGCAACAAGTCCAAAAGCCAGGGTCTGTCATGGTATGGGGTTGTGGGTTGTTGGCGCATTTTGAAGCGCAAAATGCGACAACGAAGACCCCGTACTGTTGCCCACCTTAAGACTTGTTTGCAGCAAGAATGGGACAAAATTACACCTGAAACACTTCATCACTTGGTGTCTTCAGTCCCTAAACGTCTTTTAAGTGTTGTGAAAAGGAATGGCAACATTACAGAGTGGTAAATACTTTACTGTTCCAACTTTTTTTGAAATGTGTTGCAAGAACCAAAATAGGAATTTAGTTTTTTTGAAACAAAAACAATAAAAATCATGAGGAACACATTAAATTATGTGCTGTTGTATTGTCTGCAATGAAATACAAGTCAAAGTACATTTAGAAATCACTACTTTCTTTTTTTATTTGTGTTTTCCATACTGTCCCAACTTTTTCTGATTTGGGGTTGTATAATGGAGTTTGTTATTACAGACTGCTTCATGTTACAGTGTCTTTACAAAGCGTGTATGAGATCAGAAGTTAAAGTTGTGTACATACACAGCTTTGGAGTCCTCCGGGCCAGAGGTTGACTCTTCGCCTGCCTCCTGGTCTACCTCTTCATCGTCGTCTTCATCAGTGGTGTCTGAATCTTCACCACTGGAGGATGAATAATCTGTCACCTTATTTGGGGGGCGAACATCATCCACTGCACGTAGCTCCTTGGCCAGAGCCGTCAGGTCCTAAAGAAGGTGAAAGGTAAAAACCTGCGTCAAATGTCATTGTATCTCATGGTTTTCTATTTTCCGCCTCTGTTGGAATTTCTTTCCATTCATCTGGGCATTTTATATATAAGGTGTTAGCTAGGATGTCATAAGATTTCCGTTAATCTTCTTTTGAAAAAAATAAAGCCGGAAACAGAAAGCTGCAGGAGAGGAAGAGTGGTTATAGAGGTACGCCAGCCAATGAGAAGCCAACGTGAGAGCAGCAAAGCCAAGAGATGAAGCGAGGAACGAAACATCGTACAGCTGATGCTCTTCAAGCTACTGTAGGTAAGGTTAGTGAATTAATTTGAATAATGAGACAATTATTAGAGCTGCAAAGATGAAAAAGTATAACAGTTTACTTAGGTTAGAGAAGGCATGAGTTAAGATGGCCACTGCTTAGGTAGAAAGACCAGTGGAGAGAAAGCAAGCGATAAGAGCAGAAAACCCTTCAGCCAGTGAGTGCAATCCAAAGACGAAACAACCATTTCACAAAGTCTTATCACTTCACTCTATAGGATGATGTGCAGGTTACATGACACAGTCCAAATGAGCCAGTTTATTATCATTCACGCAAGAAGAAAAATCTTCCATCAGGCCACGCTAAATCATCACGCAGCTTTCAAACAAACCCAAAGCGTCATACCATCACGTAATCATGACTATACACACAGAGTTCTAGATCTAGATCTATCCCAGCTAGTGAGTTACAGTACTGGCTTGTCGGCTTTGAGTCAACTCTCACCGCTGGTCTGTTTGGCCTGACCAAGTCCTTCCTCTCCTCTGGTTTTTTCTCAGCATTCTCTGTCCGTTGGAGGGGCGAACCCTCTGATTTGGAGGAGGCTGAAGGAGGTGGAGGTGAAAAGTTCAGTTTATTCTAAAAAGTGATGAAAAAAATCCAAATGTGTATGCATGTTTTCACCTGAGTGTTTGTATAGCGTCTTAACTAAAGTGAAATTTACTTTAGCACAACATTTTATGGTGCCATTTCAGTTATATTGTCCACCTCCTGTATGTTTCTTAGTGTGGATTTGAAGTGTGTGTAGACTCACAGCGGGCCCTGAATCTTTCTCCAGAGCCGCAGTGAGAACCGGGCTGAGAGCTTGAGTTACTGGAGCTGCTGGAGGAACTGGAGCCTCCGCTGCCACTGTTACTGGTTGGTCTGGGAACCAGTTTCTCCACTCGCTCCCACAGCAGCCGAGGCTCTGCCGCACTGTAGGGCCAACAAACACCGGAGTCGAGAAAGTCAGAGATGAAGTCACTGTAGAGATACCGACTTTTAACTTGGTAGGGTTGCAGAAGTGCTGTTGCACCAGTGACTGTACTATGTAATCAGATTTTTAAAAAGTGTGTAGGTTCTTTATTCTGACAGAAACCAATATTTAATATATAATATTATATTATTATATTATATTAATATTTAATAGCTAATATTTTGGGCTGATATTCAAATTTTCTTGGCTTGTGGTTCAGAATGTCCCTAAATTATCTTAAAGTGAAGCAAAAATTGGGAGCCAGTACGAAAGAGCATTAAATCAGGAAATAAATGAATAATATTAGCAGAATAACCGAATATTTTGTTAAATATAAAAAAAACACTTAATAATGGCAATAGATTATATTTAAAGTCCATGATGAGGAATACAAATATGCTAAATAAGTAATAGTACAGTAAGAACAGAGTATATGTTCTTGATAAAATAAAATACAGCACCGCAGGGTGAGAGATGACACACAGAGAATCTCATGAGATGTTTTGTGGTTTGCAAATCAAAAACTGTATCACAAGGTTAGACAGCTAGCACTATTACATAAACCCTCCCACACAACTCCATAAAAAAGGAATATAGCAGCACAGACAGTGACGGCGATCCTGTGTGAGAGTTAAATCTAGCTCCAAACAAGGCAAGCGTTTGTTTTGCAGAGTTGTTGAGAAAGTCATTATATTTTTCATGTATTTTTAATAACATAGTTGAACACAGCAGCCTGGTTTCATACTGCTTCACAGCACTCAGACCTTTCTCCTGAAGGCTGCCTGCAAATAACTTTCTTTGACAAATTTAAATTTTGCTTTAGTTCCTGAAGGTCTCATTGTGTTAGAGCCCTGGACTGCTTCAGCTCCAATAAAACGTTCTCTGTAAACATATAGTAGCTGCGCTTATTCTCCTCTAAAAGATGCAACCAGCGGAGTCCCACAAGGCAATATTCAGGGCCCAGTTATACTCCAATAAACTTTCTTTTTTCATATGTAATTTTATGAAAGTTTTGTTACAGACTGTATTGTTTGAACAGCAGATGTAATGAATGTACATATTTAATAAGATATTGCAAATATACTGATTTGTTCTGTATCTCTTATTAACGCATATGCCAAACCATTTATATTTTCATCAAATAGTTATTTATAAATTTTATACAGAGTTATTTTTTTTTAAATAATTCCACTGATATCCTTTATATTCATACATACATCAGGCATGTTACACCATACAAACTCCATTCTAATTTCCAAAGAAACACAGAATCATACAAATCAGAAGGGTATGTCAGTTTACCTGGCAGAGGGGCGGTGCACAGCATGGCTGCCGTGTGAGGCGTTGCCATGGTGATGAGGCGAGTCTCGCCTTGACAACACCGGGGACCTTGATGTAGTCCTTACAGGAACCTTTTGTGATAAAGACAGTGACCAGCTCACACACAAAGACTGTGTGCAGGAATGTGCTTGAAAGTGCAGCGAATACATGAAATACACAAAACATACTGCAACCTATCATAACAGCTTCTGTGAAGGCTTTGCATCACAACAACCCTAGTTGATTCTATCCTGCTCAAGACCATTCAAGAAGTGGCTAACACTTTTAGCTTACCGTATTTAGCAAACAATCCATATTAAACAGAGGAACATTAATTTTCAAACTCAAAAGTCAGCGATGAAATTATCCCAATCAAAAACACAATTGAACTATGTCAATTTAATCACTGCTTCTAATGAGCTGTGCATGTCTAATATGGCTGCACTTTTAACTAAATGTAGAACACTGTCTTATCAAAGCCTTAATACTTGCTTGCAGAGTGAATCTGCAGACCAGGAGAATGCAGAACTTAATTCCACTCAAAACACATGTCCTCCACCAACTAAACCGCTTTCCACACCCCAGAGCACCATTGTAAAACAAAGCTATCACACCAGTAGTCACAGGTCACACCTATAGTCATACCTTTTCCCCTTTCAGAGTCACATGTAAATTCAGTAAAGCCAATGCAGAACATTTGGGAGCATCCAAACAACACAACAAAGCAGAGCAGAACAGAGCTTCCAGTTACAGCAGCCAACATTATTTTGCTTTGTTTAGAAGTTTAAGTTAGGGGCAAAATGGAAACTGTATGGTCTGATGTTAATGAAAGGTCAATCCTCCCTTGGTAACATGCTTCTCCTGTATTTTTTAGACTGAAATGACTCTTGTTCTGACCCTTGTTTACCTGATGCTTGTGGAGACGTTTATGTTGTATTAAAAACTATGTTCTACAGTTACAGAACGTCTTGACAGGGTTGTGGTTCAGGCTTGGCAGCAATTTTGTTTATAACTCAGGGTTTCTGTTTCTGGTGGGCAACTAACTGGCTCTGTGGACTGAATTTAGATCTGTCTTAGTCTTTTGGATTCTGACTGCGCACATTTGTGGGTTTTACCTCATAACTTTCCTGTCTTCCCTATATTTAGCTATAGCGTCTAACACGTTACATATTCAGGTGAGAAAAACTGTTTTCTAAATGCAGAACTCTCTCCTCCTTTGCTTATTTGTCTCTCCTTCTGCAGTTGCAAGTTAATCTAGTGAGGGAAGAAAAAGCAACATGGGAGAAATTGTCTTAACTTGTGCTAGTGTTTGGCATTGTCAGAGTACCAAGGACTGGGTTATAAAGAGGACATAGACTGATTGTTGTGGTTCATATTAACAGCGAGCTACCTCTCTTTATGTCAACTCTGATTCACCCCACACAGAGTGACGCTAACTTCCTCTTTATCTGGATATTCTGTGTATCGGGGGAATAGTTTAACACCAATGTGATTTTCTCAGGAAACCTGCTTACAGTATTTCAAAACGTATTAAATGTAGATTCAATTAAATCATCTATAATTCCGCTACAATCTTTTTTCTGCACCACAAGAAGAGAAAATCAATACATGAATTATTGATAGCATAAAGAATCAGGCAGATGGTTGGAAGCTAAAGTAATATGTTCAGGATAACGACAGTTTGATCTCTACTGCTGCCAGACTACACCAGGGATCTTTCTTCCTGTCCTTACCCTCGGCGGGACTTCTTCTGAAGATGCCGGTTCACGGGGTGAGGGCCTATGCTGGGAGTGGGGTTGTGGGTCAGTGCGTGCAGGCGTTGATGATGAGGAGGATGGTGATGAAGATGGAGAGTGAGGGTGTTCCTGGCTGTTGCGAAGGTGAAGATTTTCAAAGCTAGGGGCGAGCGGCTCGGTGAAGGAGTGCGACCGCGACACAGCAGGCAGGGTGGTAGCGGAGGAGTTTGACGCTGCCGCACTGCCACTGCTCTTTAAAGCAGCCAGATGGGAACGGACCTTACAGACAACAAAAACACATTTGGGGAGGACGGGTCAGTCTGCATGCAGTGCACTCTAACAAGGACAGGGCTTCTCGGTATCTTTAGGGGTTCGTAAGATTGGAGCCATACGGGAGCACAAACTGTTCCAAAAAGATTTACGACTGCTGACATGCAGCTTTGACATTATCCCTTTTCAGACATGGAATATGTAGCATCACTAGCTTCATCTATCTGTTAATGTGAAGGCTTTTTGTCATTCAAAAATAGCTCTTCGTTATGGTTTCTTTCAAACCATTGACAGCACTGCAACAGAAACAGCCACAATGCTTGTGCGATATTTGGCGGCTAGTTTGCAAAAGAGAGCCGTTCCAGCAGTGAGATGAAAAGTAATGATGTTAAAGAAGACTGAGTGTTTCCGGTCTTCTCACAGACTGCATCAGTAATGGATTTTAAAACTTACTTTGACATTGAAGTCTTAATAATTGATCACTGCTTTCCCCGCTCTCACTAGTGAATCCACAAATATATCTTATTTAGAGAGTGAATTTATCCTGCCTTTTTTATAATGTCCATCTGAGCATTGAATGACAAGACATTACGTTTGGCCTAATTCCTATTTGCTGACATACTGTATCTAAAGTGTTTGACTGGATATTCATACATATTAGCCCTGCAGTTGGCATGGATGAAAATGTAGAGATTATTGTTAAGTGATAGATTTATTACATATCTCTTAAGAAGAAGGAATAAGATGTACATTAAATCTCTTTCGGTGTATGTAAGTTCATGCTGCTGCAGCCTCTACGTTAATCGGACGGCATTCATGTTGATGGTGAAGGTGATGGAAATGTTACAGGTCAATAAGGTTGCCATCGTGACTTTTATGTAAAAGTGACTCAGACATAAGGCCGACATGTAAAATTGCCATCACATTTACAGAACGAGGTCCATGTCTGAAAGGGGTAGAAGCGATTTTTGTGGATTTTTTTTCTTTCAAGTAATTCTAATGCATTATCTCAGTCCTCTGTGCCCAGCGCTCTTCTGGTTAATATTCTAGACACAGAGTCACCAAACCAACTTAAAGACTAGAATATAAAACCAGCGTTGAATACAGGATTAAAGGTTAAGAACCACTGGCTGTGTATCAGCTCAACACTAGAGCAGTTGAATTAACTTGAGAAAACCTAACCTTTAACCTCAGGAAAACCTGAGTGGACAAAAAAGGTTTGGCCTCGGTAGCACAGTGTAGTGTAGCCGAAAGGTATGGCTCCAAATAGTAGCAGAGCCCTAAAGATAGAGAACCCACATTTTTAGAGCGCAATCAGACAGAAGCAACACTCTCAAAATCAAAGCACATGTACGTTGTACATTTTGTCACTGAGGCTGCACCTTTTGGGGGGAACAGAAAGGAGGCCAGGAGGGAAGTAAAAGGGTCAAAGTGAACTCCACTGTAAGAGCTATTCTGATCATATTTTAATGACTTATTTGGTCAGCCTGAGCAACAAAAGGCATAATGTCATACTTTTGATTTCTGAGAGTAACACAGAGAAAAACAAACAAAAATAAAATAAAAACAAAAAGCACAGGCAGTGAATGGAAAGACGAAGTGGATCCTGAGACAAATATTGGTCAGACTCTTACTGTTGACTCATTTTATTTCCTAAATTATAATCGTTAGTTATTTGATTATTTGGTTATACTGTATGTCATTTTTGTATTCAACGTGTTCAACTCCACATGAAACACTATGTGTCACTTCAAGACAGTTTAAGCCTTGAATTCAGAAGTGATTTAAGATGTTTTCCAGGGAGTCTGTACACATCTCTAATCTCTTACTCAGGTGAGATATTTATTTTGTATTAAAACATTTAAAGAGGGGCTCCTCTGTATATGTCTTGCTTTAACTTTAGTCTCCAATGCAGATTTATTTACATTAACACTAGACGTTACAGTGTCAATGTTTAGGGTTAGTCAACTTGAGTCTCACCCATTTTCAGCCTCAGGAGGATTCAGCTTCACCACTAGTGCCAAGCATGAAGATGAACTGTATTATAAGGCATGAACACAGGCTGGCATGCAAACATACAGTACATGTAGGCAGAACCACGCACAGGTTTACAGCATTCCGGGCTGGGGCAAGAAAGCTTATGACTTTGACACTGCGGTCCACATCCCGTCTTGGTTTCTTTCACAACATCCATGATCTACCTTAAACAAGTAGCTTAAGTTGTTTCAACGTAACCAGACCTCAACTGTGTTTGCAGCTTCTTGTCGTTTGGAAGTTAAAGTAATGTAGTTCAGACTGCAGTTTTAATTTTTTTTTAAATTAAATTAGCTCTAATCAGAACACCTCAAAATGAATCCATCCAAGTTTGACTCAGTACGCAGTGACGTCTGCACGTGCAACAATGTTAAAACACAACGCCACAACTGAGCCTGATGACTCGCAGCTAATCAGAGAAACTTGATTAATCTACTTTTAACATTATGCCAAATGCTTAATAACGCACCAGTGAATTACATCATCACCCCCATTTTACGAAGTTACAGCATCGTTTTTCTATAATTTTATCTGTGCGACATATTCAAAACAGATTGACTTCAATGAACTGTGATTATTCGTGCTTAGTAGTTTGAATCCTTCTCTGGGAAGATGACTAATACGGTCTGAGTCACCCTGCTGAAAATCTGGGTGCTGATGAATTATGGATGTTTTTAATCACCAGCACACAATGAGGAGATACAGTATGTGCTGCAGAGACGTACAAACCCCCTAACATACCACCGAACAAACGTTCTCATGTTCACACACACACACACACACACACACACACACACACACACACACACACACACACACACACACACACACACAGAGGGGAAAAAGTGACTGAAATAATTAGACATTTGGTGAAAGTGCTTTTGTTTGCTTTAGCGAGTGGGAGGACAACCTGTCAATCAAAGAGTTAATCATGGGAGAAGAGTGTATAATCAGGGTTGTGATCATTTCATTTTCATTCCACCAAAAAGTTGAGTAAAAAGGGAGATGTCTTTTAGATGGAAATAATAAAACCTTCACAAACAACCACTGGCTTTGTGTTTTCATAAAGAGCTCTTCTGTGTGAAAATGAGCATTCTGTCGTTAACTTGAAGATTTAATGCAGTTTCACAAGTTACACAATCAAATTGAAAATAGAACTGATGACAACCCTGAAGTTGAATAAGAGTCTAGAGAAGTTCAACAACAGTGGATAGTTGGATCCATTATCCAGAGGAAACATCCTGAAAGAGTTGAGCTAAAGAGTAAGACACAACCCAGGAAGGAGGAAATCACAGAATAGCAGCACAACTAGTTAACACATCTCACATATTAAACAAATACTAAGAAGCCTTTCACACCAGAACACAAGAACATATACTCAAGTATTTTGAAATCACCTTAAAGGGAGAACCTTAACCAGTGATTGAGAAAAAAGTATTAAATGCAAATATACAGGCAACATCCAGAGTAAATGGACTGCCACATGAAGGTGAAGCTACAAACGAGGCTGGTTTTCTTGTTTTCCAATAAGCTGGCATTTTGGAGATACAAGGTTTTCAGTTCACTTGACACCATGCAGTGAATGCTGGCAAGAAAATGAATGCATCATAAATTCATTAACTGTTAGCCAGGCTAGTCCTGGCAGGAACTGAGCCAACACAGCTGGCAGTGTAAGGCCGACAGCATCCTCGAAACACAATAACATATGGCCCATTCACATAGGAAAATGGCAGATTTACAACCAAAAAGAAAAGATTGCCACAGTGTGTGCAGCCTGGCCAGCTGACATTGAGTTTCAAGAGAGTTTTACTGTCATCGTCTGAGTCAAGAAAATTGCAGTTGCTACTCCAATCAGGTGCCTGTTGAGTCATCAAACGACATTAAAGTACCATATGCCAAATATATCATATAATATTGTTTTATATTAACGATACAACCTGCCAGTGGAAAGCCACAACAGGAAGTCTTAAGTTTAAATCTTGTGGAAAGGACAGTTAAGAAAACAGGAAGGCCGCTGGGAGTCACATGACATACAAGCCTGTTATATGACTCCATGTATGTTTACTTTAGGTTTGAGGAGCTTTTGAGTCGTGTCTCCCACTGAGTCTTACAACTTGTTCTCTCTGTTGTGGACACAATTAAACAAACATCTGGAGTTGAAGGGAGCGTACTGATTTTGTTGTTGTTTGTTTTTACTTTACAGCCAGCTTTAGTGTCTCTATCTGATCATTAATCCTGCAAGAGAAAAGGCACCAGCGGACTGTAACTAGTGGCAAACGACCCACTTGACAACAACTCAAAATAACAGCTGTTAAACAGCTGTTAAAGTAAAGAAGGAGGAATAATAATTCGAGAGGACGGGAAAAGGGTTTGAAGACATCAATGCTTACCTGTGGTTCCACAGGCCGATGCATGGCAGGCGGGTGCATGGCAGGCGGGTGCATGGCAGGCGGGTGCATGACAGGCGGGTGCATGACAGGCGGGTGCATGGCGGGTGCCTCAGATGCCGAGTTCCCATTGGGGTAGGAAGACTCGGAGCGCGGTGGCACTGGAGGCTGCTGTGGTTTGGTCTGAGCTGCCTGAGGAGAACCCTGGATGTTCTTCCGGTATCGCTCATCAGCCTAAAAAGGACAGAACGCACACAGGACGCACACAAATGAAGGACAGCGGCATTAGCAGTGGTCTGGGAGTACAGGTCAATGTGTATGAGGACATTAAGGGGAGAGTAAGTGGACAGAAGCCATTAGGCACTACAGTTAGTTAGTTTCCCCGCTACAGAGCAGACGTTTTTTTTTTTTTTTACTAGCGGTGGTACAAGCACATCAGAAAGTCATCTGCTAATACAGGCACGCCAGCAGGAACAACAAAGCACTTCCTCAAGGACAGCAGTGTTATTAGACCAGTGCCACAATTTTTCACACATCCCCTGCTAGTCAGACAACGGCACCATGACCAGCAAAGAGTGTCATGCATGTGGAGCGAAAAACATCCACGGGGAAAACAAAGGTTAGGACACACACCAAGACACTTATCCACAGTAAAAACTGAGGGCTTGTTTGCAAAAGAGTGTTTTTTTATTCTAAAATGTCGATTTTCAACCGGCTCCGTTCATTCTGCGGTCTTTTGCCAGCGGGTCCTGCCCGCGCTGCAGCGACACAGAGCCTGTTGAGTTTCCCTTTAAGGATTGTTGAACAATGATGGTCGAAAAGTTTGATTTGAGTTGTTTGTGTTTGAAAAGATGAAGTCTGAAAATACACCATCACCAATACAACTATCTCCATTAAATTGTGTGGGGGGGGATCTTCTTCTTTTGTTAGATTTCCAGCAGATTAGAAGTTTCACAGCGGACAGTACCACTTCCACAAGTCAAAAAAGTTACATTCTGATTAAACGCTGTGGGGCATGTAAATGCACATCTTATTGGATTACTTTATTTAGCGTCCATGTAAACATGGAATCTCTAATCAAAATGATTTCAAGAAATATTGTCCATGATCCCGCAGCTTAACTATTACAAACTGTAACAAACCAGGATTATCATTTCAATGTGTCTTAACCTGCTGATTTTTACTGAAACAGCCAGTGAACCATAGTAACTTCATTTATATGGTATATGGTATAATATTAATATTCTCAGACCTCAACAATTAAAGAGTCTCAAGTGGTTTGAATGTGAAGGTTAGGGTTAAGAGCCCCAGACTTTAATTAGTGAAATCTGCAGCCAATAACCCAGAAATTGTTTGGTATTTTTACCTACTAACTGCATAAAATGGTTAAATCAATAAAGATATTTAAAAGCGATCAACCCGCTGAGAATTGAGGGTCACATTCAGAGTTGAGCTCAGCTGTGACAGTGATTACAATTAACTGAATGTGCTGCCCAGAAATAGATTTAAGCACACATGCAGCACAAGTTTGAATGCATAAACTGTAATTTTCCTTTTATCTTTTGACTCGAGTTCTGCCCAACATAATCAAATCTGAAAACATTCCATATTGAGTTATCAAAAGTTCATACAGTGCATTGCAGCTATGTATACAGGCTGAAATTAGCATGTGAGTGGGTTACCTGATATTTTGCTTATGAAGTCTTTATATATTATTTTGTGGTTTTAATTTGGGTCTACGTCGACTTCATTGCAGTAGAAACGTCTATCGAGGAGGCCTTTTGCTGCTGGTCCAGTTTTACTGGAGTATATTTGCATCATGGACCTGTTTAATTATTACAAGTTTAGAAAGAGACATTAATACATTCTAGTCATTTAGTTTGTCTAGAAAGCGTCCACACATCCCACACCAGCAGCTAGCCATCACCATGTACACATTGCACACCCGAAGCAGTGGGAGTGAGTACACACAAGCAAAGTTAGCATTCTACAGCAGTCAGTGTGACGGGTTCACCTCTCTGATTGGCTCAGAGTCAGGGGTGGGGCCTTGCAGGTCAGCAACAGGTAGCTTGGGTTCTGTAGTTTTCTCCAGACTGTGATTTTGACTTGTCTTTTCAGAGTCAGCACTCTGTTGTTCCGTTGTATCCGGCTCAGGGCTCTGCGGGGGCTTTATCCTGTCCTGTTCAACGCTCTGTGGGGGTTTGGTGCTCTGTTGCTGGGCTGTTTTGTTACTATCCAGGTTCTGGTTTTGTTGGAGGGACAGCAGGTAGGCCTGCTCCTGCTGCAGCTGTCTCTGGAGCTTCTGGGCTTGGCGCTGCTCCTCAAGCTCCCGCCATTTATACTCCTGAGTACAGGAAGGGGCAAGTAAATCAAAACATTTGACAGAAAGACGTTGGGCAAGTTGTACTGTTTCCACAACATGTTTTTTTTTTTTTTTTTTAAACTTTATTCTTTAGGGGCCTGTTTAGATGAAAACTCAGCAACTTTAATTCCTTCTGGGATCCCCATTAAGAATCTCAAGCCCATCTGATCTTCATGAGACAAATGCACAAGGGAAGCTGCAAGTAAACATGTTCTTCTTTCTGAAAGTATCAGGAGTAACACCGTTTCACATTACAGCTCATTTTCCAAACTTCTGATGTGATCAGCACAAAACTGTGAGCCTCGTCATGAGATGCCAGGCCTAAACTGTTAAGGAACTGAATAAATATGATTTTGGGGGGGGGGGGGGGGGCATGGCCTCAGAGAAGGGAAAGGGTTGTGTATTTTCTTTCTTTTTGCTGAAGTGAGGGTAGTAGGTAGACAGGTAGACAGCTGATGTGGATCTTTGTAGTAAGTAGGGATTGAACATTATCTCGCTAAAGAGCCATTTCTTCACAAGCCAACAGTCGCTCAAGTGAAATGCATCATATAGAGTTAAATTATAATATAATGCATGCTCAGCACAACCCAACATGTGCTACTAATGGATGACAAAATTAAGTTTCATTAACAAAGTGAGCTTAAATCAGGGTTGAGAAATTAGAGGAGAGGGTGTTGTCAAGGGAAAGGTCCCAACTAAATATTAATACTTTTGGGGAGGGTCTTGCTTTTAAATGTCAAGCATTAGGCTCACCCCCTAAAACAAACTAAACTCAGGCAACAGCGAGCTTTTGGGCCAGATATGCAAAGTGTCCAACTGCACATCTGTTGGAGCGGTTAACTTTGGTCAAAGTTAAACCATTAAACTATTAAAACAGTAATGATTTATATGAGTTTTAATACTTGTGCACATTGCCAGAAGCCACAGCTAAACTATCTTGAGGTTGTTAAATGAGGCGTATAAGATATATTCTCGTAAATCTGGCCAAAGCAAGTGTTGGATAACTTTAAATCAGCTCTAACAGTTTTCAAGTGTGAAAGCCAATCACAGTGGTGACTTTGTAAGAACCAGGGAGTGCAGCCAATAATGAAGTGATGGTGTGCGGCCTGGAAGTGGGGATGTGAGTGATCATATCCTGTCATTATTTGAGTATCCTCTGTAACCTCCCAGAGGTGCAGGATCCTTTAAAAATGAAAAACAACAAGTCATACAAACCCCTCAAAACAACCTGCGCAAGACCTGGAACATCTGGAGTATAAACAGGGGAAGCCCTCTCTTCCAGTTGGATGACTAGTTTCCTGGTGACATCACCATCACTAAGGGCTCTGTAAACATCCCGACTTCACCAGCACAGACCTGAGAATACTTATTACGTTTGGACCTCTACCGTTAACGGCTCCCCTTGGATCTACAAAAGTCATGAGTTAGTCCCAAAAACTTGATTCAGTTCAGATCGGAAAGGAAAACTCAATCAGGAAAGTTTGTGGAACGGAGGAATAATAAGTAGCTGCATTATGAAGTTCAACAACCTGGGAGTTGCGGAAACACAAAAAAATAACCACGTGGGACACAGAAACTGATGGAAATAACATTAAGGAAATATTGTAGATTTAAGGGGGCAAGGGGAAAGAAAAAGAAGAAACTATCTGAAGAAAGACACAGATGAAATAAGGGTAGTAAGGAGAATAGGGGCCAACACACACACATGGCAGCCAAACACTCACCAGCAGCATGGCCTGTTCATGGAGCAGCTGCTGCTGCAGGATCTCCAGGTGCCTCTGCTCCTCCTCCAACTGACGGCGGATGTACTCCTGTCAATCAAACACAGTCACCATTGGGTCTATTTGGCAACAAATATCAAAATAATATAAAAAAAAAAATATCAAGCCTAAATTTCAACAATCCAACTTCTTGGTAACTATGGTGTGAAGGACATTGTTTCCTCCTGAAATCAAAGAGGTTGCTAAGCAAATTTAGATTTTACATTTCTTTTGAAGTTAAATATTTTCACACGCAATTGCAAAAGAAGTGGTCCCAAATTTTTGTGTTTTTATTTTTTATTTTACCCCAAAGCAAGTAATTAAATTAGTGCCACAATAAAAACAAAAATACAAAAACTAGCTATGAGATCACCGATGGACCAAATGACTAAATATATTGAAAACGGTTGTAGATCTAATAACTGTGGTCACAAAAAAACATTACAAATCCCACTAAATCCATCTCTTTACTTTTGATTCACATTAATTTAAATGAACATATGGTATAAATACGATTTAGCCACATGTCTGAACAGCACGCTCAGTGGTTTCTTCTCTGTGCGATTCTGGCTCCTACCTGTTCTCGGTCGGCCCTCCTCTTCTCCTCCTCGGCCCTCCTGCGCTCTTCCTCCTCTTTGCGGCGTCGCTCCATCTCTTCGACGCGCCTCTTCTCCTCTTGTTCACGTCGGCGCTGCTCGCGCTCCTGCTGCCTCCTCATCTCGCGCTCACGCCGTTGTTGCTGGCGGTGGACACAGGAGGCGAGTTAACAGAGAAACCGGTTCATGTCCCATCGGACGCCGTCCTAGTTCTGACTTTTTGTCTAGTCATATGTGACACAGAGCTCAAGTTTTTCTTATGATTTCCAGGGCACTGATAAGTTGTACAAATCAGATCCTGAGTCACGTAACCCACATGCAACTTCTATTAGAACACAACGGTGGCTTGTTGTTCCTGTAAGGTCAATAATAAAACGCGTCTTTGGTGCCACCACAGCTCGACTGAGCAGCGTTAGTGTGAACAACAAGACACAGCATGCAAAGAAAGTCACTTTTGTTGACATTCAAAGGGCACATCGTTATAAATGCAAAAATGAAAGGGAACAGAAAGAGACAAGAAATAATAGACAGCTACAACAAGAGCCCAAAACGAGCTCTAATGTAGATAAGATAAGATGCCAAAAGTGTAATAAAAAAATAGTTTCATTAGACCATGGAGACAATTAGTTATGATTGCTGATCATGTGGTTCACTATAGTTTGTTCTAAATAAGACAGGCTCCCTTTTTCTCATGATTTTGACAAGACATTATACTTACAGACAACTATTTTGACAACTGAGTCAGTGTTTAAGCCATTTTTCTCGAATTTGAAAAGGTCTGCTTTTCTTTATCATATATTGTAGTAAATGGAATATTTGGGGAATTTGAGCTGTTTGTTTGACAAAACAGATCATTTTATTTTTGTCATTGATTTTTTACATTTTATAGAAGGAAATGTCAAAGAAACCCATTAACCGATAATGGAAATATTTTGTATGTGCAGTCCTACATCAATTTAAAAACAGCTGCTAGGGTCAAAGCGGTGGAGCATCTAGACTCATTTTGAGTGTATATTCTAATATAAGAAATGCAGTACATTAAAGGCCATCTGTTCAAGGACATATGCTATTTACTTAAAAACCACAGGCTGTCAGGGATTTTCAAGGCTATACTACGGTATGTGTAGGTTTAAGCAACCTTGATGTAAACTGTGATGTGTGTTCTGTGCATTTTCCAAACTCTAGACACCAGGATAGTTAGGTATTTATTTACCTGTTCAAGTGGAGGACATCTAAATACAGATGAGCTGAAGTGACAGGGCTAAATTAAAATGTCAACATTTCAGGCCCTGCGTTAAGACTAAGTTAGAGTAATATTTTAAGTCTGACGGGCATTTATGTAATACTTGGCTCTCTAAGCAGACAGATATAGAAATTACACTGATTTCTGTCAGTCAGCGTGTTGTGAAGGTGCAGGGAAAGCTGCAGGACATCAGTTTTGGTTGCGGTATCATGACGCGTTGTGTTTATATTAATTCAGTGCTCAACATTAGGGGTTGCAATGTATCACAACAGAAGATCACATGTGCAGTGGTATTTGTCTGACATGGCTTAGGTTCAACTGTGGTTTCCACTGTCTGATTCATCAACACAGCCTGGAGCTGTGGCTGCTGTGAGAAAACATGAGCAAAAAAGTCAATGCACACTTCACGCCTCATTTTACATTTTCTCATTCTATGCATGTCTTTGTTTGTCGGTCCCTCTTATAGTATTTAGGTCTTTCTCTAGTTCCAGATAATTTGGTTTAGTCCACTTCTTTTTTTTTTAAAGACAATTTTTGGGGCATTTTAGGCCTTTATTTTGACAGGACAGCTGAAGACATGAAAGGGGAGAGAGAGAGGGGGGAATGACATGCAGCAAAGGGCCGCAGGTCGGAGTCAAACCTGCGGCCGCTGCGTCAAGGAGTAAACCTCTATATATGGGCGGTCGCTTTATCTACTGAGCTACCCGGGCGCCCGGTTTAGTCCACTTCTGTCCAAATTCATAATCGTCTCTTTGGATTCTTGCTCTCATGATGTTTCTCCTTTGAGAGAAGTGAGGAGGAAACGCAGCAGAGCTCACACAGACACTAATAGAAGAGGACCACAGCTCAAAGAGATAAAGGACAATTAGAAAAAGTACCTACGGGGACACAACGGCATTTTCTTTTCTTACCAGCCTTAAATTGATTTTGGAGTCTCGTATATAATATTATCAATCAAAAATCTGACCACTAAACCTCCAAGTTTAAAGTCTCTAATCTTATTACACGCATAAACTGCACCTGATTAACCGGCTATGTCGCCCTGGCTACTCGCACTGAGCAAAGACAGCATTTCCTAACCCACATCACCTCCTCCTTAGAGCAGAGGAGAAAAAGCTTGATGAAATGGAAAACTTTGGTCCATAATGTGTGTTTGGGTTAGGGCTGCAACTGATCATTAATCTGTCAGTATATACATATATACAGTATATATTATATATACACAATCAATTTATCGTTTGGTCTATAAAACGTTTAAAAAATAATAATAAAGCACATTCCCGGGGTGATATGTTTAATTGCTGGTTCTGTCTGTTCAACAGAACAACATATGTCCAAAAGCAATGTAAATTTTAATTTAATTTTATTTAATTTTTAATTAAGTATTTTATATCATTCAATTCACAATGACATTAATATATAAGAGAGGGAGAAGCTGAAACCAACAAATATTTAGCATTTTTGCTTGATAAATGGCTAAAGACTGTTGTTGATTAATGTTGTCGATCAATTAGTCTGGCTCAAAGGAAGTACATTGCTGGGATTAAAGCCCGACATCAGGCGCGTCTCCTTCACCTCTTGCTATCGGGGCTAAGCGCCCCTAGGACGGTTGTGAATGGTTTAAAGAAATACCAATCAAAAGGCATAAGGGGGAGAAAAAAATCACTCTGGCTTGAGCGATTTTTCACCTATGCCAAAAAAAAATGTGTTGGAAGTTCCCTTTACCTGGGCGCAAGTACACTAGCTTGTCAACACATGCTATCTTTGGTAATGTTTCATATTTCCTGGATCAGCCTGTAAGTATTTAAAGAAATTCATCTAAAGCTCCTCGTGTTGGGGACATCATCCACTCTGGAAGGAGAACCTCTCCTTGTGTAAGAAGCTTCATAAATAACTCACGTTCTCTGAAACAGGAGTCTTTTTAGTCCTATTCTAACTTACAGTGTAACTCCTGGGAGGGATGCTGTGATGCTTCATAAATAATATATAAACTTTAGATATGGTTTTCAATTAAATAGTGACTGTTCAAGCAAAGAGCAGTTTTTTCAACCTGGTTTTGTTTGGGACATCACTGCTTTAGAGTTTGCTAACATGTTAATAGCTGAGAGGGCACAAGGCAGCCCTTAAGGACAGCTTCACAACAATACAAGTGATGAGATATTACGATTTTAAACAGTTAAACTAAATTATTTGTAAAATCAAAGAAAAGTAAATGCATCCAAAATGTTTCTTTTTATTTCATGAGTTAATGAGTGAGAGCAGGGTAGGGGACAGAGGGAAGCAAGAGGTTTAGGAATATAAAGATATGACATCAATGCCTTATCTGAGTTATGTTCCTATTCTTAGATTTTGATTTATTTTATGTCTCTTTTATTTAGTATATGCACATTTATATCATCTTTGTCAATTTTAAATTTAATAATTTCTTTTATTTTGAAAATATTCCTTTCTCTTTTTTATTTGCTTATTTTGGATACTGTTCCAATTTAACTATACAATCCTATTTATTTATATAATTTGCTTTATATCTGTGAATGTACATAATTAATAATTTTATATTTCTTTTATACAAATGGAAATGAGCATTGACACAAACAAAATACTGTATGCATAATCTTCTTTGGCTCAATACATTTTTTTTTAAATCCAATCACGCACTGCAGTGTCCACAGCCTCCTCTATTTGTTTTCTGTCCTACCAAAATATCTGTGTTGCGGGTGACTGCGGACTGTGTGAGTCAGTCATTTCTGAGGCCTGTGTGCTCACCTCCTCCAGCCGTCTCCTCTGCTCCTTCTGCTGCTCGATACGTTTCTGCCTCTCGGCCAGTAGCTGCCGCTTGTACTCCTCCTGCTCGCGGAGCTGCTGCTCCTGGAGGAGCTGCTGGCGGCGCAGTGCCTCCGAGCGCTCCTTGTTCTCCTGCTGCAGCCGGATGAAGTCGCGGCGCAAAGTCGACTCGCCTGGCACGTTGACTATGGAGCTACACGGAGGATGCAACGAGAGGCTTTAGCTGCTATGTCAGCTCATGACATTGTTTTTAAGAAGAGGTGATGAAAGTTTTTCAATGTAGGATGTAAATAAATTGTAAATTTTCGACATGAGGATGCTGATGATTTGGTGTGGCATCACCAACATGTTTGTAAAAATTTGAAAATAACAGTTACATATCACTGGAAAGCTGCTGTTGAGCTCCTTCTGCCAAAGCCACACACTTCTAATCACGAAGAATGACAAAAGGGAAAAACACAAATAATGTTTGCTACAGATTTTAAATGCTCTAAATTTGAATTTCTGTAATTGTTTAGATTACATGATTTGATTTCATAGTTAGCTTTTGCTCTGCTCTGGATTCCATCAGAACTAGGTTCATGCCCCTTCTGCTCTGGCCTGTGGTTCGTGCATACTCATATAGAACATGGCAGTGGTTAGCTTCTTGTACTGGGAGAAGTTAGCATGTTTAGCTTGTTTTTAGTGCAGTTTGACAAGACAAATGTACTGTATACTGGTTTTACACTGTACTGTTCCATAAGCGTTGTGATAATATATTCTCACCTTGGCTCTCCTTCTTGCTCAGATGACTCTTCCCCCTCTTCTTCACTGCCGCTGTATTCGTACTCCGTCTCATCTGAGGATAGTACAGGAAAAGAATAGAACAGCTAAGTAAAAGTCATTAAAATGTTAACCTGAAATTGTTTAACTGAACACACCATGTACGTACATGCGGGTTACTGTTTTATTATGAGCTAATATTTTGAGACATTCTTCTCTAAGAGTCAAAGTGACAAACTAAATAAATACAACATAAAATGCATAAAATCATGTGTTTCACTTAAAAGTTAACACAAGAAAATGTGTAATTGTATGGACATATATTTAATTACCAATAACTCAGAAATGTCCCTTTTTTAGGTTATATTAAGTTTGTTCTTTTACCGTTTCCTTTCCCCTGACAAAGACACAAAACATCTCTACATTTTGTAGAGCAGCTACTGAACTTTGACAGCAGCGATAAACACACTGACACCATCCGATCATTCTCAGGGCTCACCCTTCTCGCCCCTCTTCTTCTTGGTCCGGTCGATGTGGTCTTTGAGCTGGATGCGGACCTGCCTCTCGTTGGGCTGGTCTCGAATGAACGGGTGTTTCAGCAGCTGCTCAGTGGGAGGACGCTGAGTGTAGTTCTTCACCAGGCAGCCCTCAATGAAGCTAAAGAACTTCTTCGACCTGTTAGGTTAAAGTTAAATGTGATGTTTGGAGATGAGATGACATTCAGCCATTTTAAGATAAGATACAGTACAAGTCAAAAGTTTGGCCCTATTTCATGTGAATGAAAAAGCGTGTCCAAACTTTCTTGTCCCATAGGAAATTTGTCTGAAATCAGTCTGTAGGGAGTTGGGTTGGGAACTGGAGGGTCGCTGGTTAAGTCCCAGTACGGACCAAAACTACGGAGCGTGGATTGGTAGCTGGAGCCAGTTCACCTCCTGGGCACTACCAAGGTGCCCTTGAGCAAGGCACCGAACCCCCAACTGCTCGGGGCGCTCCTCCAAGGAGCCTTCTCCTGAGCATTAGTGTAACGCAGGCCTGTGTTTAATGTGTGTGCAACTGTACTAACACAGTGAAAATTGTGAATTTCCCATTGCGCGATAAATAAAGGCATGTTTTCTTCTTCTAAATACAGTTTTTCGCAGACAGTACATGACAACATATAACAAGACAACAACATACTTTAGGACAAGACAAATAAATAAAGATCATCATTATATTCTGTATCTAAAAGATTAAAAAGAAGAGAGATTAAAAACTGAAGCCCACCATTTTTTCGACTTGAGACGAGGAGGAGGGTTTCTGGGAATGAGGAAGAGGGCTCTCATTGGATGCATGTCACACAGAGCTGGAGGAGAGAGAACAGAGAAGACAGGTGAGAGCCAAAAACACACAGAGCCATATGTTAGACTGGACTTTTGTGTATTCATGATACTGTCGGCATAGGAATAAACAAGTTAAATAGAAAGGTAAAGTTAAGCTGAAATTTAAAGAAAAAATGGAATATGTCATTGTAAGAAGAAGAAAAGTAAGATCAATTTAAACAGATAAGGCCGTGGTTGATTTGACCATTAGCTTTAGTCTTACACCACTTGTTGACCACTTGCTTGCGGTCTCTTACCAGAAACTCTACAATCTTTAGCTTTGTTTTCAGAAGTTGTATAAAAACTGTACTCTTTACCTGATTTGTGCCGTATAAGTAATTATATCAATTTCTCAGAATTCCTATTTAAATGGTATAATGTTTTTAAAATGACACACAAACCACCACTGTACTTACGGGGAGCTCCCTCAGCCATCTCTATAGCCGTGATTCCACAGGACCACAGGTCACTCTGACGGACAGAAGACAAGATTAGTTAAATGAGTTTGTGTGCACGTTTCAATAACATGTGGATGTGTTATATCTAAGATAGCAGTGGTTCTAAAACTTTTTAAAGCAGTTTGTGCAAGAACAGACAGTCTCTTATTTTACATCCATATTTGATACCAGAGACAGCGTCCTAGTTACTCTCAACAATCCACTGCTAACGACTCGCAAAGTTAAATTCATCTACCACAAAACGCGGGCTTTTCACCTCCATTGTACCAGGGTGGCAGCAGAACCCTTAGCTATGTGTATGTGGGAAAATGTGTTTTTTATTTGTTTGACAGCACTGGCCTTTTAATTATGTACAGATACCTACAGTACAGGAGAGGCTTAAAACACACAATTGGCATCTCAAAGGTTAAACCACATTTTGTTTTTTAATGCAAGAAACACACATAACACACCTGGGTAAGTCTTGATTAACTGGTTGAAAATTGCAGCTTTCAAAGGGAGGTGGGGCAATTTTATTTTACTTTATCTATTTTTCTTCTATTTTCTTTTTTACTTTCACCTTATAAAGTTGTCTGAAGATCTATTCAAACAGTCCCTGATACACTGTAAAACAGCAGATCCAGTTCCTTACCCTGTAGTCGTAGGTAGCATCTGGGTTTTCATCACAAGCGATGACCTCTGGAGCCATCCAATATGGCGTCCCGATGAAGGTGTTCCTTCGACCTACCGTCCGGTCCAGCTGAGCACTCACACCAAAGTCCACTGGAAAATAGAATTATTGTTATGGTTCAAACCATTTTCACTAACAGCATCATTTCTAGACAGATCCGAGAACCAAAAAAAGAGACTTAAAAATATCCAGTAAGATTGGGAATATCCTAACAATGTTCAAGTTGTGGTATATAATAAAACACACAAATTACAAATTATTACATTTTTTTAATTGAAACGGTTCAGATCGTGTAAAAACAGACTAACATTGTCAGAGGGGTCTTTTAAATTTCAGCCCCTGCGTCAAATAAAAGATTCAGTCTCCTATCTAGAACGCCTTGTTAAATAAAATGTTACTTGTTGTCTTGTCATGGTAAAACCACCAAACTCCGGTCTACAGTCGTGTTGGATCCTGACTCACAGTGTAAAGGCCAAGTTGCTGCTCTGTTACGAGGCTCTGATTCGCCTCCTTTTAGCTAAACTACAGTGTTTTATTGCGGCCTCAGTGGAGACATGTGGTTTATACTGTGTCTCAATCTGACTACATTTAGTTAGCTATAGTGGCTTGCATCACATAACCTTCACCATACCTAGAGATTGGCATGGTTTTATTTCAGTCAGCCTAATAGCTGGTTTGATTTGCACTGAGAGATGATTTTATGTTTTTAGTACCCCATGCCAATCTCTAGATACGGTGAAGGGTATGTGATGATGTGGAGCTATTTTAATTCCAAAGGCCAAGGGAACTTTATCAGGATGCATAGTATCCTGGATCCATGAAATAACTGGCCTTTAAAAATAAAAATCTGCCTTCCTCTACGGGAATTTAACATAGGGGTGTACTTACTTATGTCCCCTCTATTTTAAGGAAGAACATGTATGTACGATACATTATTCATTCACAAAAAAAATTGGTGTCCTTAAAGGTTGGATTTTTCCCAAAAAAAAATGTAATTAAGGCATTAAGATCAATGTCCAAAATATGTTTTTTTATTCCTCCTTTTAGTCAACTTTAGCATGGGTGTGTAAACTTAAGCAAGCCACTATTTTAATTTAGAGATCATGAATAAAATTAATCTTGAGAAAAGTTAGTTACACTCCTTTTTCTTCAGGCACCATTCCAATAAGTGTTATAAAGTGAAATGGAGAGGAAGTGACATCCTCTGACATGTATATATCGTAGAGTCCCGTTTTATTGTTTGCTTTTAGTCATCGGTAGAAAGACAAAGAGAAGAGTGAAATCTGTCCATTTCCAGCACTCATTCTTTTTCTTGTGCATTGAATATGACCCCTTGTATTCTTGTTTGAGATGCTAAGCCCACCCTCAGGTGAAATCCTAAAACCGCCACTGAATTGTCGACCACAATTTTTCCAGGAATTCAATCAAGGTCAGGCGTTTTGCTCATTGACTGAGCTGTTTCCCTGGTAAAAGAAAACAACCGAGCCAATAAGAGCTTTTCTGGCAGAATTAAGCCCAGCAGTGTTATCTTCCTACGCCAGAGCCCGAAAAAGAGTGACAGAAAAACAGCAACAAAAATGGAGAAGTGCAGATGAGATCCAGGGTTTCTGCAGGGTTCATCGAGTTTAATTTAAGACCTTTTTAATAGCACACAGAATGCAATTTCTAATACCGGTTTCACAGTCATACTGAGCCAAAGTAAGAAGGATAATTATTTATTATTATCTCACAGTATGTCAGTACTTTCCTGTAGTTTATAACAATAATTCCTACTCATATAATCAATTATATTAATGTTAACTGGATCCAAATAAGCAGCAGAAAATGGATGGATGGATTGACCAATTAAAAATGATTAATTCAATGAAATCAGCACTTCCTGCCCACTACGAGATGATGAGCTCCCTGGCTACTGTAGCTAGCAGTAGTGGCAATGGTTGCTATTGGTCTCCCGCACGCACAATCAGAACAAACATGCAAAACATTTTGTCTATCATTAAATGAATATGCTGTGGGAAAATATCTACCTAGAGCCCTGTCATGGGTCTGTGTGAGGATCATTTGCACCAAGATGATCAAAAGATATCGGTTATTTTCTAGTAAAATTAAGTAAATGCAAAACTTTGACTCAGTTTTTACAAGGATTTACATTACTGGCTGAGACTTTTATTAAGGGCTCCAACTGTGCAATCGTGTGAAACATGACAAAACAACCCTGGTAATGAAAAAGCCCTAGTTGGCACCAGCACGGTGCTGACTCAAGCCTGGTTCTGCAGTACAGTGTTCTTTCAGTGCAGTGGCCCAAACTTCACTGTAGGCCGTGCCCAGTTTGAACTCATAATTTAACCAAAATAAAATCAACACATACCCAGTTTGACTTCAGCGTTTTCAGTCAGCAGCACGTTTTGTCCCTTGATGTCACGGTGGATGACATGATGAGCATGCAGGTGAGCCAATCCCTGTAGGGCGGGACAGAAAAAAAAGTCCATGATGCTGAACAGTCACACTTTCAGCCTTAACTAAACATTCTTACTTGAGTTTCCCCCTATAGTATATTTGACTGTGAATAGGAAATTGTCATGAAAATGCTGTGAAAGGGACACTGACCCGGAGGATCTCTCGGGAGATGTAGGCGATCCAGTCCTCCTTCAGTGTGTTGCCTTTGGTGTTTTTCACCAGATCCGTGATGGAACCGGCACCGCAGAACTCCATCACCAGCTGGAGGAGAGAACAGGAGATACACACACTCCATCATTCTGGCATTTATATTTTATTTTATATCGCATGACATTTACACTGTGTTTATCGTTATGCCCCAAAACACCAAGGCAAATTTCTTGTATATGCAAACCTACTTGGCAATAAAACTGAAAACTGATTTTTTAGCGGTTGTTGTTTGCAAGCAAAGTGTGTGAACGAATGGGGTGTGTGCAGGCATATTAACTCTGTATACAGCCCCAATAGCAAGATGAAGTTTGGTCCAGAATCTGGACTTGATGCTGCCTGGTTTAAAACCTCATGGAGGACAGACAATAATACATTTTAGGAACAAAATCATTTAAAAATGTTCCCTCTTTATTTCTAAATTAATCTCATTCTGTCCCCATTTGCTCGTTGCTCCATTTTTCTGCAAATGCTCTTATTTGACTTTTTTTCTCTTGCTTGTGAATTTTAGCTTCATTGAGCTGCATTAGTAATTCTAGTTGAAGAATTATTGCTATACAAGGTTTCAGGCGAAAGGGGAAATGTAGTCAGACACTTATAATAACAATCCAAGGCTTTCAGTGGCAACAACTTTTATTTTTTGTGGACGTACATTGACGGCCGCTACTGCCCCATAGGATTACATTGCAGCCCGGTTTGTTCACATTAGTCACTTAGAAACAAATGCATGGGGAAATAGGGTCCAGGTTGAAAAATACCCAAATGACCCTTTAACTTACAACACATTGCTGTCAAGACATCACATCATTATAATGGTAGAAATAGACTCACCCATAGCTGGTCGTCATGGCCTGGAGGACTTTTCTTGATGAAGGCTCCATAATAGGTGGCTATGTTTCTGTGGTGGGAGTACTTCTTCAGCATGTTGATTTCCAGCTTAATTTCCTCCTCTTCATCCTATAAGAGAGAGAGCGAGAGAGTCTCATCAGCGTGGATTTAATAATTTCAATACAATTCAATGTTATTTATAGTATCAAATCATAACAAGAGTTATCTCAACTCAAGACACTTTACAATGAGCAGGCAATTCCAATAATTCCCCCATGAGCAAGCATTTAGTGCAACAGTGGCGAGGAAAAACTCCCTTTCAGGCAGAAACCTTGAGTGGTGAGGAAGCCTTCCTTTTAGGGAGAAACCTCGGACAGACCCGGACTCTTGGTAGGTGGTGTCTGACGGTGCCGGTTGGGGGTGTGATGAACAGTGGCAATAATAGTCACAATAAAGATAATGGAACTAGACTAGAAATAGTAGTTGTAGTAGTTCATGGCATAGCAGGGCGCTGCAGGGCGTTACAGGGTGTAGCAGGGCACATTCTTATTACCTGTGAGTTAGCGAGGAAGGAATTATATGAACTAATAGAGTAGATCAAAACAAACAATATAAAGTCTGTTTACTCCTGGTGAGACACAGAGGAAGGATGGATTAGCACTGATAAATAAACAGTTATTATTGAGTGTTTCATTATCTGGTCACCTGGAAAAATGGTGACTATGATTGGCAGTGACAGGTGATTTTTCAAAAAAATGTATTCAGTATTTCAGTATGCGTTTTTACACATGTGGCTTTTACTCTAGTAAATCTCTATTAGTATCTATCTATAAACAAGCAATTTGAAGACATCACTTTGGGCTCTGGGAAACTACAATGGGGAATATTTTCTGATATACATTAAGAAATTAATCTACAGGAATTGATATTAGTTGCATATTATTATTTGGCCTGTGTTTAGCCTGAAGGTTTGTGCTGTATCTTTAACAGCATCACCTTATGTTGTCTAAGGGTTACAAACAGAAAAACATATTCAAGGCTGAGAGCTGTACAGCCATAGTCTTTCCTGCTGGATGTTAAGCAGCTCAAATGAAAGTGTGGAGAGGGGAATTTCCCCTGCTAGCATGTAAAATAGTAAACTTATTAGAAAATACATTTTCTCTAATATTATTCAGATTTTCGTAGTATTTTAGAAGAACCAGTCATTGAAGAACCAGTCATTGATCACTCTGTGTAATGTTTAAAAAACTTTGGCCCTCCCCCCAGTGTGGGACACTTTGAGTTGTGAATACGGAAATGAAAATACCTAAACAGTAAAAAGTAAAAAATAAAACCAGTATAAAGTAAAACCAAACTGGAACTTCCTAGGCTGTTTTGAGTCCATCTATGAAAGACGTGCTGAAAAGCCAACCAAGGAAACAATGTCCAAACCAGTCTAATAAACGGATATCACTCCGAAAAAACAGACACAGCCTGAACTGGAAATGATAACAGAGCCGAACAAATTACCGTCTCTCCCTCTCACACACTCAGGATATTACAGTACAGACTCAGACACACATACAGACACATAACAAGATCAAGCGATTATTTCTCAACCATTGCAGCAACACTGAGGCGGTGTGACATTTATCTGCGAGCACTTTCCATCAGCCGAGCCTCTGCGTCTGATCCGACTGCGGCTGACATGACATGACATTTTCACGGTTATTACGGCCGGTCGATAAGCAGGAGCTCGAAAGGCGGCTGCAGCCCGGACTTCTGAGCAAACTGAGCGCCGCAGCAACCTCGTATGTCCACAGAGGAAAAGCTCTGAGGAACCTTAGAGGGAAACTGTTTAGCTTTTCATGTTGAAACAGACATCTTGGCATTTCGTAGTAGCAGCTGTTATCATTCATGGCAACAGTACTGATGGCAAGAGACCGTACTTATGCACAGCAGCGCTTTGAGCTAAACACTAAGGTCAGCATGCTAACATGCTCACAAAGACAATGCGAATGCTGATGCTTAGCATGTGCTTTGTTTAGCATAATCACCATCTTATTTTAGTGTGCCAATATTTGCTATTAGCAGTAAACACAAAGTAAAACTAAGGCTTGTGGGATGTTTTGCAGGTATTTGGTCATAAAACAGAGTTTTTTTTGGACATTTGAACATTTTAACCTGATGATGGTGCTAGATGAAAGGTCAGAGGATCACCAAAGTCTTTATAACTCAACATGAAAGGGACATGGGGGAATGTCTGCACCAAATTTCATGGAACAAAAATTTCGCATTTTTACGCAAAACTAACCGTTAGAGGCACATTAACAACATGTGTTAATGCAAGTAGAATACATATTCCTTCATACTGGTGAGTTAATGCTGCCAAGACTGCAGGTAGCTAGCTTATTCTGTTCGCTGTCAAAACAGGTACAACTTCTTGTATTTTTATACAGAAAATGATTGGTTTGATGAAATGCACACACACACACACACACACACACACACACACACACACACACACACACACACACACACACACACACACACACACACACACACACACACACACACACACACACACACACACACACACACACACACACTCTTATCGAGCACTGCAGCTTGCAGAAGCAACACGACAGACAGGCAACGACTGCTGACATTTCTGTGTCTGGTCCAGAGGTTAAAAGGCATTTCAGCTGAAATTTCAGCATTTAAAGATGAAAGAAGAATTTAACTTTTCTATAAAAAAAACTGCAGCTCAGTTTTGCTATCTCTAAAATACAGAACACAAAGTTAACCGGATGTTTGGCCAACTGAACTTGCTTATATAAAAAGCAGTGAGTTTATGCTGCCAGTCATTTGGAGAGTATTTTCAAATGGTAGAGGTGTCATGTTGGAACAAAACTATTTTAGGTTTGAATTATCTTTGCACTTTAAGCTGTTATTACTGGGACATTAAACATGTATTTCCAGCTGTTTTAAGCCTGTGTTAGAGAATCCAGCAGACTTAACAGCTTTCAGTTTATACATGCTATGCTTGCTTTCTCATGAGATGTTTAAGAAAGCAGCAGGTTTTCATGAGAGGACATCACCACATGCAAGCACCACAAAAAAACTGGTTTTCATTTTGCTTTAATCTGCTGAGGCTGTTTAAAGAGTTCGGCAGGAGTTTTGACTGTCTGTGAAGATGATGGGGTCAGTCGGTCAGCCAGCCTGTCAGCCAATCCCTTGAGTCACAGTTAGTCAGCCTGCCAGTTGGTTACTCCTTCGGCCAGGCAGCCAGTCATTTAACCAGGCAGCCAGCCAACCAATGAGTCAGGAAGCCAACAAACCAGACTGCTGGCCAGCCAGGCCTTCTGTTAATCCACTCATCAGCAACAGACCATCAGCAGTCATCCAGCCAGTCACCCAGCAGGTGAGCCTGCCGACCTGTCAGTCAACCAGTTACATATTTAAACCATATTTCGGTGAAACCTTTCAGGGACGCAAGGAAGACTTGACAGGATACTAAAAGATGTACATAAAGTCAACAGGCACGCACAAACAGTACCTTCTATGGTCAACAGAACATCGCCCACAAATTGTTGGTCATGTGAACGTTTTTGGAACAAGTCAGTGTAATTACAGATGCTGAGGACAGAGTGGAGGAGCATGGAAGAATAAAGGTTGAAAATAACAGCTTAAAGAGGGGAAGAGAAGAATCACCTCAATTGAGAAAACATAAGAATGGTTACAATCCTTTATGTTCAGGGCCTTTAGAGAGACTTGTGGCAAATGGGAAAAACAAAATAAAAGTTTGAAAATGTGACTTCTAGAGCCAAACAAACTGATGTCATCACTCTTAAATCACTGGACAGAAAGAACTACACCATGGGCTGAGAGGTGGACAAAAATGGGAAAAATGGACGACTTTGCTTACCAATTATAAAATTATACTTTTTTGATACCTAACTTCAAAGTTGTTGGTTTCTTACCTCATTTTTAATTTAACAAAACAAGTCAGATTTATTAAAATGCAACAGTGTCGAGGTGTTTCTAAACACAATCCGCCATCCAAGACATTTGGCTGAATATGAAACAAATTTCAATCATCAAAACTATTAATTAAACAGGAAAATCAGGAACTATCTGATCAAAATGTCAGAAGAATAACACAAAGATTATGACAGGGTTGCAACTGATGATTCTTTTGATTATTCTGATAATTATTGGTCTACGTAAAAAAGAAATCATATAGTCTGATTGTCATAGAATTGTGAAAAATACTTTTTTTTTTCAGCCAATAGTCCAAAACCCAAAGAGACTAATAAACAATGACAAAAAATAAAATAAAAAATGAGCAGTAAATCATCACATTTGAGAAGGTGGAAACAGAATATTTGGTATTTAATAAATTATTTTTTTTCATTGATCAAAATGTCAAATTTGGTGTTGATTAGATCCAATTAGTAATTGAACGGTTTCAACACAGGAATATGGCCCAGCTGTTGCCGCCAGTTTTTAGCACCTGACAGTTTTCTATGCGGAGCTCGACCAGCCACACAGTCAGTCTTTCAGAAAGCATCATTAGGATTCAACAGAGACAACACAGAAACACACACACAGCCCTGTGTGTGTGTGTGTGTGTGTGTGTGTGTGTGTGTGTGTGTGTGTGTGTGTGTGTGTGTGTGTGTGTGTGTGTGTGTGTGTGTCGTTTGAATACTGTCCATTTATTTTGGACATTGTCTCCATCACTCTCGTCCTTGCAGCATCAATTTCCACCACTGTCTCCAATAATGACTTCAGCCCCATCTTCATGCTCATGTATCCCATCACTGACACCTCACTTCTCTCTGTCTGTCTCTCACTTTCCCCCTGATTTATATATACATGTCCACAGTCAGTCGTTCAAAACAAGGCGTCCTGAAGCTACTCATTATCATTCCTAGGCATGAAATGGTGGGGAGACTCGGTGGCGGCCATATTGCTGCTAAAGTATTACAGCACACAATGTGAGCAGAGCTAACAGAACCGCGACCCCTGGGGGAGCAGACAGCCGCAAAATGGAAGCATAGGGGAAAATGGAAGCTGAGCAGGAGGGAGACTTTGGCTTCGACAAAGGCCAAGAAAGGTTGACATGTCTTTAACAGGCAACCAGGAACCTGGAGGGACTTGTTTCAGGGACTATTTTAAACACTGCATTCACGTCACATCTGATGAAGCCTCATGCGCAGCAACTGTTTAAAATAATTCCAATTATTTATATATAATTGTATATATTGTAATAATATACTGTATATTATCATACATCATGACCAAAGTTATTACAATTCATCCTCAGTGTCTGTACAAAATGTGCAGTCATCTTAATAGATATTCTAGATATTTCATTGCATAAGTGAAAACTTTGACCTGTTGGTGGCACTACAAGTGGCCTGAAAAGTCCTTTGTATTAGGGCTACACGATATGAGGAAAATATGTGATATGCAATAACGTTGTTGAATATTGAGATAAAGATATTTCTTTAAAGTGTACTCAGTTTTGTTGCATTCAGTATTCTGCTAAAATACAACAAATTGCTTTATTTTTAAAACAAATAAAAGGAAAAGTCAACCAAACATTCTTTTTTAAACTAATTGAACATTGAATTTAATATAAATTGCACCACTAAAAACAGAATGACATTTTAAAGTGCCGTTTTCTACTGATATTTTCTTTCAACTAACACAAAAGAATCTGAGTTTCTTTCATGTTTATTGCGTCAGTTGATATCACGATGACGGTTAAAAAAAATTGTGCAGCCCTACTTTGGATCATTCTCTGGGGGCTGTGAATATCTGGATCAAATGTCATAGTAATCTATCCAACAGACATGTTTCACTCCGCAACAACCAGCTAAGTGACATTGCAATTCCTACAATGCTGCAATTTTGTTCAAGAAAAGCAGACTTTGCTGGGATGTAGGCCCAAAATAAAAACTCGAATCCGCATTTGCTTAGACATGACTGGACAGCTTTAGAAGATGTTTTATTTTATTCTTCAAGACAATCCCATGCCTTCAACACCTTCCCACTTTCACACCCTCTGATTGGACAGGGAGCAGCAGGATGGGGGTGGGGGGTGGGAGGTGAGAGAGAGAGAGAGAGAGAGAGAGAGAGAGAGAGAGAGAGAGAGAGAGAGAGAGAGAGAGTTGAATTACTTTAATGTGTCTAGTTTGTTTCAAGTGCAAAATTCACAGAAAGAAAAATAGCAAGCGAGAAAATATGACGAGAAAAGCTATTCATTCCGCAGGGGAACAGTAAGGTAGAGATAAAGATGCTTGCTGTGGAGTTTTTCCACTAATCAAGATTGATTTTTCCTATTGAACCCTGCTGGATTACATCCAAGTCAACAGCAGCACTGAGAGACTCAGAATGCTGAGCTTCTGCTTCTGCCTCTCTCTCTCTCTCTCTCTCTCTCTCTCTCTCTCTCTCTCTCTCTCTCTCTCTCGTTTTCATATCAGGGATGAGGATGACTTTATTTTTCACTCTCCATGTCTACTCTCTTACTCTCTCTTGCTCCCCACAGAAAGCAGATGCAGCGACTGAAAGAAAGATGGCGAGGGATTGAAACGAGACGAATAAAAGCAGGGTACATGCCAAACAAAAGGAAGAGGAGAAAACACAGGCAAGAATCTGGCAAAAAAAGAGCATAGAAGACAATGGACAAAGGAGAAAAGAGGGCCCGAATGGATGTGAGAGATGGAGGTAAAGAGATGCAGGTGAGCAGTGGTAGCCCCTCCTATAATCCCACTGTACTTCAGATGAACCTTCTCAAAGAAGGGAAAAAACATTTGCTGATTACTTCTTCTTATCTCTCTGTCTCAGGTTTCACTCACTCACTTCCTGGCGTTCCATCTTCTTCTCTTACCACATTGATTGTTGTTCAGTTAGCTCAACACAGCACAAGCTATTTTTTTGTATCAGATGTTAATTAGAAAGATGGAAGATATGAACGCTCCTTCAGAAGAAACTTAAGTGTTGGTGCAGAAAATAATAAGTGTGACAATAGTCACAAAAACATCTAATAAAGCACACAGAGGGAAAGTGCTTAGTCACATCCACCAGCAATTACATATATCCCCTGGAATGACCAGCATTGCCCTAAGAAAAAAAGCCTAAGCATCAAACTGTGACTAATAGACGCTAAAGCAGGAGTTATGTTCTTGCAAAGAACCATGTAAAGGTTTCTGCAAAGCTACAAAGAGAAGAGTAAGGCCATGATCAGACCGACTCGAGGCCCTCAGTGAAAAAAACGCACGGGGTCTGTCGAGAAAGTAGAACCAGGCTCAACTTTTGCGTTACCCAGCAAGGCACTAATAGTTGCAACGAAAGATGAAAGAGTTGCTGCCGTGACAACTTTCCACGGTATGTGAGTCATCTGATAAGCTTTTAAACGCATTAATCAGTTACTCAAACTGGATTTCCTGGATCACCAGTACCTTAAACAAGACAGGGACACCAACACAGACCCCTGAGCTTAATTTTCAGAAAACACCATATATTTGTTGTACTGCACATTGCTGCAGCTCCTCTTTTCACCCTCTGTGTTGAGCTAATTGTTTTAGCTACAGAGTGAGACATCTCACTTCTGTTCCATCTTTGTTGGGAGTTGCACATGCGCAGTAAGTACTGCTAGCTAGTCAGTTGCAGAGTATGAGGGCGTGCCACGCTAGCAGCTAGGCGAGCATTATAACGTGTTAAAAAGTGACGCATATTTGTCACCGAAGTAAAGGCTGGACTACAACAGAGATGTTTGGAGCAGTTTGTGAACAGTGTTTTCTGTTGGAGATGGTAAGTCCCTTTGGGGTGGACTTTTCACTTTATAAACCTATGAAGTGCACAACAAGATATATAACACAAAAGGGAAAATGCATAATATGAGCACTTTAAGATAAAACTCAACAGAATATTTAATCTAAACAGAAATACTGAATTGATTTAAATTGAATGATAAAAAAAGGTCTATACAGCCCAGACCTACCCCCTGTATTTTATCATCCTAAGTATCTCCCACCTCAGCCTCTCTCTCCCACTCTGGATATTGAACAGGAAGTGGAATGTGGGTCAGAGCACATTTGCCAAGACGTGCACAGGGAGTAGAGTGGACGGACGGACGGACGGACGGACACACACACACACACACACACACACACACACACACACACACACACACACACAGAAAAGTAGACACTTCAGTGTATAAAAGCTACTGTTGTCCCCTTCATAGGTCTCACACCCACCCAAATAAACATTGCATGCCATTGGTGTGTATGCGTGTATGTGCACGTGAATATCTCAAGCTTTCTCGACTCAACTGTCAATTCTTGGCGAGCATCCAGACAAACTCACAGTGTTTATTTTAGAAAACGGCTGAACCATGTGGAAAAGGACCACTATAAACATTTCAGATGGTTAAAAAAAAAATGAACCACCAAGTACTGAATATTCCCTACACGTGTGTTTCTCTTCAGTCATTCTGCTCGTATGAATACATAAACATATTCTCATCAAATGTTCCTGATCCTTCTTCATGTCCTCCCTTTAATCTGCACAGCTGGAAATGGAGATTTGTGCCTGCAGGCTGTAGTGAGCGGTACACTCCCAAACTCTTTTTCACCAGGAACTAGGACTTCCAAAATGTTACCTGCCATAATGACAGCTAAAGCAAACTAACTAATCATCATAGAGGTAGGATACTGAATTATTTAAACCTTTCTTTAGTATATTCAGTGAAGGTGGAACAAGCTTTTAAAGTGTCTATAATCAATATTCCTACATAGGTCACTTCACTTCTTGTATGTGAACGTTGCCGCCCATAGTGACAATCCATTGCTTAGCTTCTGTGCCGGTACTCCTGCCTGCTTCTCCAAACTGGGGGCGTGCCGACGGCCATCTATGGATACGTACTTCATACAACTCCACTTCAAAAGATCTGTCCCTTCAATAATGGATTTATTTCCCTGACAGACTCAAACTGCTGTGGTCATTCTTTCCTTTAGGTGTGTGTCAGAATGCAGCCACAGAAAACCAGGAGGGGTGTGAAAAGGGGGAAAGACTGCAGAGGTGGCAAATATTCAATAGTCTAAAAATAAAGTGCTGCAAAGAGGAAGAATATAAAACACTATTCAAAACACGCCAAAATGTCCCGTCAACCTTTGTAAGGGTGGTTGTTTTTAAAATAGAAGTGGTTCCATTAGCCTCTATTGACAGTAGACCGAAGATAAATAGGGGTAACAAGATGCTTAAAGGGAGATTCTATTACACACAATTAGGTTTACTTCTCTCTCATTTTTACTTGTGAAATATTGGATACTTTCAGCTTTTCAGGCCTCTTTACCTTTACTTTAGCCCCCAGCATGTGGTTATAGTTGTTACAAAAATACATTAATAAACACTACATACTGTATCTGCTTACAGATACAGGCCCCATCCAGACGAAGACCTTAGGATGAAAACGCATCCGTCTTCCCTGGATTCGGTTCAAGAAAATTCACGTACACATGAATCCATCTGTAAATGACTCAACACGGTACTTCATATGCCAGGCCTGTAGGCGGCGCTGTTATTGCTACAGAAATTAACGGAACGAAGAAGAGCAGCCTTCAGTCACTTCCTTTCATAACATACCATAGTTCTCTACAGCCATGGACTAGACTTTAATAACTTTCACCACTGCTCATAATATAAAGGCCATCGCTAGAAAACGTTACATTGTATAATGTGCTGCTGGATTGCTTTCTATTTTGCAATTCTGTCTGCTATCGGACATGATTGCAGCGCGCCAACTAGCTAGCTAGCGCACTAACGTTAGCTCTGCTAGCTAACATCGGCAGTCAAACAAACATGAATGATCCGATGTCTTTTTGATAATCTAGCTACACATTTTTTTTGCGATAGCCTTTCTACAATAAGCCGTGCTAAAAGTTACTATAATCCGTTCAAGGAGTTGATGAGCAGACAGATTAGCTAGCTAGTTGATAACAGCATTGCGTCCCTGTTAGAGCAGTCAGCTGGGTTAAAGGCGGAGCTGTGAGGCCGAGGTGTGTGGGGATGACATCATCGATACGCATTTATGCGGTTTCACCGTACACACGAAGCCAAACGTGAGCTGTTTTTTTTTATTCACCCTGGGACCAGATTTCAAAAAAGTGCGTTTACAGGCAGTGCGTTTACAGGATTCATGTGGACAATCGGCCCAAACGATGCAAAAGATGTGCGTTTGCATCAAAATACGTCTTCGTGTGGATGGGGCCACAGTCTGCTTACAATGTTTCTAAACTGCTTATAAATGCTAAATAGGCAGGCATTTAAGGAAAGTGTTACCTCAAAATCAAACAATGTGAAAAGGAAAAATGTCTACAATAAGGCCATTAGGGGTCTCCAGTAGGCTTTGCTTTATGTTGTAACCAGTAGCCTTGGCATGATTAGCCAATCCCAATTGATCTGAAACCCTATTAAGACATCATTATTATGACACTACTGAACTACATCTGCATTTTAAATCTCAGACATTGTTACAGGCCTTACTTCAACCAAAGATTTTCTTTTTATAAATGGGACCTTACATACAGTACCTCATCCTAAAAATGGGACTTAATGTGAAGTATTAGGGTTTCAGACATACAGCTAAAGGCCAACAGCACAATCCTCTTCAGTGTAACTGTTGACCCAGATTAAAGGATTTTATGTGACAGCCTTGAAGATACACTCAGTCCTCTTTAAGGCGCCTGGGCAGGAAGTGGTCAAGTGACCTCCAATATGTGTGTGAATATTTTTCCCATTGTCTCAGTTATTTATTCAATGATGACTAATACAAAAGGAAAGAAAAAAGCATTCACTTCCACCACCATCGACAAAATGAGATGCAGTTTTATAAGACATCTCTGCATTTGTACACACAAAGAAACACTGGCTCCAATTACACAGACAGAAACAGCCCTCTGAGTCCTAACTTAACTTTGCGGAAACTGGCGATCATGCTCCAAAAACACACACACACACACACACACACACACACACACACACACACACACACACACACAAATAAAATATGCGTTTACTGACCTCAGTGACGTCCATAACCTTGATGGCCGCCAGTTGTCCTGTCTTGACATGTCGGCCCTGGAGAGAAAATCACAAGAGAGAACAGATAAGGGAAAGGGAAACTTTTTAGCAGCCTGCACAGCAGTATATAAGACCTTTTCAACAGCCTGGCCCTTTGTTAACTTCCTGTCAGTTAATGTCAATCACATACACTGCAACAGGAAATCAACTTGGGGCAATTTAGAATGTTTATGTTTACAACTGTGAAATGGTCTACAGCTATTTACAGTATGTGACTATTGCTAAAGCATAAACAGTCAATTATAAGGCAATTATGAGCACAATATGACAATATTATTTTTCTTTTTTCAGTGTTGGTGAAAGAAGCCAAAAAGTTACCAATTTACAGCACAGACAAGCACATGGCTGTGCAATCAAAAAGCTTTCCAGACAGTAGTTTCACGAGCTGAGTAAACCTACACTGTGATTCAGTTGGTCATAAAAACAAAAACCACATTCATTACGAGGTATTTGCCTCTACAATAGTGTGGAAAACTACAGACAATAGTCCAAACCTTCAGCATTCCTCAACAAACCGAACACAGTGTTTTAAATATATGGGCTGGTGCAAGAAATTAAATCATAACTCTCCTCTTTTTTAGGTACAGAGTGAACATCAAAACCCAAGTTAACTCTACAGCATCACCTGACAGGTTCAGTTACCACTGTGGGTTAACAAAGTAATCTCAAAAGTTTTCAGGAGAACCAGAGGGGAAGACTTGACTGACACAGAGAGAAAGTGTGAGTCTAAGTCTGTGCAACGTTTATGTCTGCATCAAGTTTGTAGCTTATGTCTGACTCTGTGCATGAGATCCAGTTTCCTTTGTGTGGAACAGAACAGCGACACCTGAGCCACCGGCCCCCGATCCTGAATGAGTTAGCGCAGTCCGCAGTTTGAGTGATTAACCCATTTTAGTTTAACCAAAGGGGACGTGTGTGTGTGTGTGTATGTGTATGTGTATGTGTGTGTGTGTGTGTGTGTGTGTGTGTGTGTGTGTGTGTGTGTGTGTGTGTGTGTGTGTATGTGTGTGTGTATACGGGGTTGGTGAAAAGGTCAAGGCTGATCGAGAGAGCAAACTGAAAAAAATGACAAGGGACCAAATCTCTGCTTGTGCCTTACTGGCACAATTTGGCAATTACAAAACTCATTAGAAGTAACAAGCACAAAGAAATAGCTACAATGTTGCAAGAGGTGAGGAGAGGTTAGTTAGAAATATGAATCTGGCAGTAGAGTGCAAGGGGAGAGTGTAGATGCTGAGAGAAATTTGAAGACTAGCACAACACATCTAAAACACAACAAAGTGTAGGTGGGCTGATTATGTTGAACAAATCAGATATAAAAAAACAAAGGGAAAGTAGTGACAGTTTAGGGAGTGGACCAACTGGAGCGAAGGGGAGAGGAAAGGAAAGATAAACAGAGCCGTTGCAGTGCAGAGAGGAGGCTAAAAAATAACAAGGGACAGTGACAGAGTACCTGCATGGGAAAGTGGTTTTTAACTGGACAAAATAAAGGCATATTACATAAACAAAATATGTATTTGTGTGTAAACAGTTTAGAATACTATTCCAAGGCTTTTAAAAGCCATTCCTTTACAAAGTGTGTGCATCTGAAAAGCATTTGAAAAGGACAATAATTGCCTCAACCGCTACAGTATATACTACAATGTATGTAGTATCTAACAGCAAGAGGAAGCATCCAACTAGGATTCAATAGCATTTGATCAAATCTGCTTATTGAACCCAATCCTTTCAAGTCCTTTATTATAGTTTCTTTTTTGTAATTATCTTAAGATACACAACGTATGAACCCATTCCAGACCCATTAGGCAACTACCTTTCAGGCAGCAAACAGCAGACAGACAAAGTTAGCAACTACCTAGCGATGACAGTGGAGCATTTAGCAGCTAAAGAGCCATATGGAGAGTAAACTTTGGACCTAGATTCATCAGGTGGCCAGGAACACCACTTTAAATTAATGATAATGTTTGTTCTTATCTGCCAGATGTGTAGGTGTCTGTCTCTTGAGCCCAAGTGGCCTAAAAAAACTAATTAAGTATTCACTATTTAGCTTAATGACTACCTGAATGGCCAAAGTCTTCAAAAGTCAGCTGGTTATACTTAAACTGTGGAGCGGCTTTTCAGCCACAGTAAGCCAACGCAGGCCGACCTCCATCAGCCTCCATTAAACTCTGTAGCAATGCTGAGTCAGCACACAAACTCACCAGCACTAATAAATGTACTTACCACTTACATTTACACACAAAAAGTATATGAACCCTGACATTTCCCCCAGCTTACTCAGTCTGACTTCACTAACTTTTTCTCTGCTGACCACAGGCCTGTTTAACAAAGTGTTGCCTCGAGAGAACAAGAAGCAGCTGTGTGTGTGTGTGTGTGTGTGTGTGTGTGTGTGTGTGTGTGTGTGTGTGTGTGTGTGTGTGTGTGTGTGTGTGTGTGTGTGTGTGTGTGTGTGTGTGTGTGTGTGTGTGTGTGTGTGTGTGTGTGTCCAGCATGTTTCAGCTGACTTTGCAGTTTTGTTAAGGCTTAAGAATGTGTGTTGACTGGGTTTATTTATAATCTCACTCTCACACAGAGGAAGTATGCATGCACTTATGGTGAACATCATTTGTCCAGCCTGTAGTGTTACTGTCTGCACGCACGCACGCACGCACGCACACCTACACCTAAGGGCTACACACTTTAATAGACTGACAAACAACAGACACTTAAGTAGACACACACTTCATATTCCTCTCTCACACACACTGAGACTAACATACAGAAGCTAGTGACATCATGACAGAGACTGATGAATGAATACCAAACACACAAGAGTCCTTGAAGTGAAAACCAAAAGAAATAATCAACAAGACACTGTCTAAATGATTCGAAAAGATTGTGTGTGTGTGTGTGTGTGTGTGTGTGTGTGTGTGTGTGTGTGTGTGTGTGTGTGTGTGTGTGTGTGTGTGTGTGTGTGTGTGTGTGTGTGAGAGTGAGAGAGAGAGAGAGAGAGAGAGAAAGGTGACCTCAGAACGCAGACTGTAATAATTACAGAATCCCCTCCTCCCTCCCAACCGTCGGCACACACAGACAGGCACACAACAGTTAAAAGATGACATCATCTTCTTCTCTAGTTCCTTTGTTCGGAAACGCACGCACGCACGCACTTTAAGGACAATTCCAGGCCATTTCCTACAACCTGGTTTTATTTTCACTGTTTAGCCGATTAGATGTTTGATAGGCCATGTGAACCATCAGGACCACAACTTTTTCTTTATATCAACGGTAGCCAGCAATAGCAACCAGAAGTTAAAAGACACGACTGAAGCCACATGTCATGATTCCAAGAATTAATATAAAAGCAAAAATGGAAATAAAAGCAGCTGTTCTATTTACAGTACAACTGCATGACTGGATAAACCGAAGATCTAGGAGATTTAAAACTTCACTTTTCTCCCCCCAAAGTCCTTTTATATACATGGATGTAGATAATGAAGTTATTGAAACTCTCTGTTATCACCTCCCCGCTGGCTCCACGCTCCATTCAGACATGATATAATACTGCTGTCATCCGACTCTCCCATGACTAGCACCATGATCCATCTTCACCGTGCTTGGTCAAGTCTCTGTGTGGGACGTTTGGACCGGAGTCTCCCTTAATAATAGAAAAGCCTGGAGGGCCCGGGAGGTGGGAGGCCATCCGTGTTGGTTTCAGTGCATACTTTTTAGGCTCACATGGTCTCAACACATTTCTTTCAGATGCCCTCGAGGCAAAGTTAGTATTTCTGGGGAGAACTTTACTCCTTTACACCATGCCTGAGATAACAATACAGGGTTACACTTTACTTGAAGTTTTCTACATAAGAGTGACATGACATATTTAGGGTTATGGTTAGGGTTATGGTTCATGTGTCATGACTGCGTCATGTGAGTGTCATGTGTTCATGACAGTGTCATGTCACTCTTATGTAGAAAACTTCAAGTAAAGTGTTATCCAATACAGCCTTGGTTTACGCTCATGTGGATTTTTGAAGCCTGATCACAGTTATTTTGTAAGCTGAAGTCTCTGATAACCATTGTTATAGGATATTATACATCATCTTTAAATTCAAATTTACAAAGACTGAATAATCCTCTGGGAACTGTATTCTTGTCTTGCTGGAAACCGCTTTAACTCATCATGGGAGACCAAAACTTTCCACGGATTCAATTGTTTTATTGTCAACAATCTATATATTTTGCAGACAAGTCCTTCTCAGGCAGCAAGACATTTTCAGGGTATTCGTTGAAATGTCTTCCTCCTATCAGAGCAAGATGACAGGGAGAAATATATGATAAATGGATGTAAAGTCTTAACCGCTTTCTGGACCGATTGCAAAACACAGAACAGATGCTCAGTCAGCAGACTGTCGGGTTGCTCTGAGCTCGAAGAGGTCACGTGTGTGGGTGCTGAAGAATTGATACACTCTGGGAGCGTTTTTCTTCAGAGACTCTGCTTTGGTTTCAGGGCATCACTGACTCACCCCCTTCCTCCCCCTGGCAGCCAACAGTCACTTTAATCAGCCACTGTTTGCCAACACTGCCCGGCCCGTCGCTCCCCACAGATCACCAGCTTCACTGATGTCCCTTTTTTTTAATCAACTGCTGACTGCAGGGTTTTATTTTGCTGAGCTGGCTAGACAAAGATACTTATGTCTTTATGTATAGAATGAATATAATGCCTTTGTCATTGCATATAACAACAAAATTAAAATTGCACTTCCCCTGGTGATGACACATGACAAAACACAGTAAAACATGAAGACATAATAAAAAGAGACCTAATCAATATGAACACAGTAATAAATGAATAAGTAAATAAATTATAAGAATTGATAAATAGCTAAAGGAAGACATAGTCCATAAAGTGCAGGTCAGTCCATATGGCTCATGAGTTCAGGTGTTTTATGGCACTTGGTTAAAAACTATTCAAAAGTCTGAAAGTACGACCCTGGAAAAATGTCAGTTTTGTATAAAATTGAATGATTTTTTTCTAATACAGTACATTAAAAAGGTACAATATAGTGGCTGGGTTAGCTCAGTTGGTAGAGCAGGTGCACATATGTATATATCCCACTTTCATGTCTTCATGAAAAAAAATCTTTAAAAATGGTATCTGATAATTAGTGATTACGATCACAATGTTGTGGACTGGATGTTGTGGACTGGATGTTGTGTTTATAGCTTGTTCTGCTGTTTGCAAGTGACCAAAATAAATCAATTAAACGTTCTTTAAGTTAGGTTTTTTTTTTGTCTGGGGATATTACTTTAAGTGCTGACAGTTTCACACACTGCTCGAACCAAAGTACATTTGCAGCAATTTGAGAAAAATAAAAGCAGGTAATGAAAACGACAATCATCGAGCCTAAATGAGCCCCACGGCGGACGTTTAGGAAGGCTCTGTCAAAGCCTCCTTCACCTCTAATGAGCACCCATCGAGGCAGCAGAGGTTTCTTTACTCACACTACTGGGACCTGACCCTAGAGTTCATAAGGTACACCACCCCAATGATCCTTCAGCTGGTGTAACCTTTGAGCTGTAGCTTCGTCGGGGGGGTGGGGAGGAGTGATCTGGATTTGTCATTAAAGTGGAAGAGACCGAAGCTGAACCCAGATACTGATCTGTGGTCAGTTTAATTGCTATGTGTTGAAAGGATCAGAGAAACGTCTGATTTTCTTTGCAATGTAAAAAAGTGTTAATAATATAACAATTTACGTTCAAATACAACTACTTTATGAAAAAAGGATCCAAGTTTGTAATACACCGGAATTATCCTTTAATGTGCTGACACTGTGAATTACAGTTCACGATAAAACAGGGGCTTATAATCAATATTGTTTTAATGACGATGTATCAAATGACAATATAAAATGGGTCGCTTATACTGTTGAACCTACAGAGAATTATCACTTGAATCTGCAGCTCTCCTCGGCTTTACAGAGCTCAAAGTTTAACTGTCTGGCCCTAAACTTTACTGTTCTGGTTCACTCTCACTGCTTTTCATGGTGTGTTTTTGGCTACAGAAGGCAGCTGATATTGGAGAAAACTGAACACTACCTGTTCAGCACCAAACAAGCAGACAAACACAGTCAGTGACTAGCTGGTGATCATAGTGGAGTATTTAGCAGCTAAAGAGAAGATATTTCCCTCAGGAGTTTGGAGAGACCAACCACAGAGTGAATATTGGAATTATATTCATCAGGTGGCCAGAAACACAACTTCAAATGAATAATAATGTTGCTTTGTAACTGCTGGATGTGTGAATAAACCGCTATTAATCTTCCACTGCTCCTAAGTGGCCAAAAAATCATTTGACAGGAGGCATCTTCTTTTTTCTTTTTTTTTTGGAAAGTGGAGACTTAGCTACCTTATTTCTAAGAGAATCGTCACTAGCGTGAGACAGGACATCCTGCTATCTCACTCTTGTCACTGCAATGTGGCCTCAAAGGATCATTAAATCCAAAGATACATGACCAGCGACATCTTATAGCAACATTTCTGTCCTGCCGCTTTTTAAAAACATTTTTGTTGCTATTCTTTTTCCTACGGAAATCTGTTTTCCCAAAGAAGAGGAAGAATAAGATAAGACCAGTGTGTGCGTGTGTGTGTGTGTGTGTGTGTGTGTGTGTCCAGGATGAGTCCACTCCCCTGGCATTTCCTTGGGGGGGAAGTTGACAAGATCCCTTCTTGCCTCATCATAGTTCTATCTGGCTTCCATCGTGTGTACACACACAATCTTAAACTTGTAATATATACTTTCAGCCTAAATCTGGACATACACTTGGCTGTTAAGTGTGTGTGTGTGTGTGTGTGTGTGTGTGTGTGTGTGTGTGTGTGTGTGTGTGTGTGTGTGTGTGTGTGTGTGTGTGTGTGTGTGTGTGTGTGTGTGTGTGTGTGTGCAATAGTTTTTGGGAAAAGGCGTTCTTTATTGCACCCCTCTGGTCTTTGGGGTGCAGACAAGGAGCCAGGTGCAAGCTTTGGTACACACACATCCACACACACACTTTTACAAACACACTGATGCACAAAAGACAGACAAACACACACACACACACACACACACACACACACACACACACTTCCTGTTTCTGCAGCTCAGCAAGTGTGAAAACTGTCTCACTAACAAGTCTTCATTGATCGAACCAGTGATGTGTGTACTTACTGCTGTACTGCTAATCACCGTCGTAATTATGAGTGTCCACACCTCAGGGGGTTTTTTACATGCTGAACATCAGCCCACGACGAGCTGAATACACACGTCTTTTATGACACACACTAACATATAAAAAATATTAGAAAATATGAGGTTCAGAGGAGGAATTTAAATATTTCTGGATGGTTCCAAACGAACAAACAGACAGCAGCTGCTGCTGAATGCTGTACTTCCTGCCACGCATCATCGTCATCAACAACAACAACAACAGCAGCAGTAAGGAAAGCTTCACTGAGTCACAAGCAGTTCTATAGCGTTTCCACTGCCAAATTTATTATGAAAAACTTAACTTATAAAGAGCATATTAAAATTTCCTCATTGATTTAAGCACCCTAATCTTTCTTGTTTTAAAGAGATCACACACACAGTTTGCAGACAGAAAGTAGCAATGTATACTATTCTATTACCATTTCTAGCACAACTCCATAGTAGGAAATGATTATTTCCACAATCCATTTATCTGTTGACCATTTATTAGTCTATAAAATGTCAGAAAATTGTTACAAATCACATATTTCCAAAACTAAAGGTGACATTTTCAAATAGCTAATTTTTTCCCACCTAAAGACCAATAGCACAAGCAGCACATCACAACATGAGCTAATGTTTAACAGTGATCCCCGAGGAAGACCGCTGCCGCCTTTTTCTTTAAAGAGACAGAAAACAATGGTGACAGCGCAGTGACAGCAAGTAGAGTATAAATATCTCCAAGAAAACATTCACAAGTTGTAAGTTTGCAGTTGAGGCTTCATGGTATTTACAGTTGAGATGTGTTTGGGGAACTTATGTAAAAGTGGATTTCATATCCCCTTTTTTAACCTCACATTCGATATTACACACAACAAACTACGAGCCTCAAAAGCGACCACAGGGTTGAATAAACACATTATCTGACACTGTGTCAACAAAACCAAAGACAGTTTTTTCTGGGTCTGCCAAGCCTCTAAAGATGCTGTCTTTTAAAAATTCAAATACATTTTAAGGGAAATATAAGGTGAAAGGGGAAGTGTTTCAGTTCACCGCACATTTTAGGTTAAAAACTGTTAGTGAGGGATGAAGAGATGTTGCTCTCAAGGCAGCTCAGTTTCGGTTGCTGCTGTGCTCTGCCTGAGTGTTCAAACAGGGAGCTCTATGTAAGTAGGCCAAGAAAACCGGCTCACTCTGGGGAGAGACAGAGAAAGAGAGAGGCTGGTCACTTATAAACCACTATTGATCGCTGTGGTGCAGCTAAAGAACTAGGGGAGTGTCCACTCTGATAAGAAACACACACACACACACACACGCACACACGTAAGGAAAAAGATCAATATGGAATTTCTGCGTTTGATATCCACAAAGATTGCTCCATGTTTATATTACTGATTAGCAGTAAATAACTATGTATTTGGTCTTTTTTGTGTCCTTTTTTTAAGGGATTATATTTCTGTAGACAGACGACACACTGTTTTCTAAAGCTTAGATCGGGCCCAAAAAAATCAAGCGCGACCCTACCCGAGCCCGTGCATGTCTGAGCCCGGCCCGACACATTAACTGTTATGAGCCCGATTTAAACTCGACAATTTTTTAATACGTGGGCCGTTATAACTGACGTTCTCAACTACAGAAATCTGTTTAGAAGGGGTAGCCTGTGCTTGGAGAAGTAACAAAAGAGGACATTGAAGGCTGACTATCATCTTTTCTGCCATGGCAAGCCTGCTTCATGTGTCTGTTCATCGTCGAAGTCCCCGTTTTTTTTTCATAGGCAAGCAGCGTACCGCACTTAACGCACTCGACAAAGCCAACACATGTTGTCACTGCCCACGACTTGTTTAAAATGGTTCCATACCTCCAACTTTCCTCCAAACTTGCTGAAAGTTAATTCTCCTGTTTTTATTTTTTTACTTACATCTTTAAGCTCCATGTTGCACTTAAGCTACACAACACAGCACAGCAGGCCCGGTGTGATGCGTGCGAGTGGAGGAGACGCTGCACAATGATTAAAAAAACACAAATGCGTGATCGAGGGCCGGGCCCGAGGATAGTGGTAGGAAATATTGCGGGTCGGGTCAAGTTCGGGCTCAGGCTCGGGCAGAGAATCTAAACTACTGCTTTCCAAGCAATATCTTTAGAGTTAAAAGGTCCAGAGAGAGGGGGAAGAAGTAAAGTTAAAGAGGTAAAGACAGACACACAGTGAGGTAGTGACAGAGAGAGAGACAGGTAGGTAGAGAGACCGGCAGTGTTGCATAGCTGCTGTAATTAGATCTAGTAGTAGTAAAGGGGTTACATTCTGGGCACTGGTGCAACTTTCCATAACGTAATGGGCTATCACAGGGAGTACTGACCACTGGTGAAATGGATATCGCTTATAACCAGGCCGACAACATGCAGAGGCAGCTGGGAAAACGCTGAGTACCTCGAAAGATCAACTCGAAGCGCAACTAAAAGATTAACCACGTTCTTTTTAAATACAGCTGCTCCAAAAGATTCATTCAAGTCACACCAAATAATGGATTCCATTCTTTTGTAAACCAAGGACTGACTAAAACTTCTATAGCAGAAGTGTTTATGATCACTTGCATATACATTTTTTGTGTAACAAAAATACTTCCAAAGACGTGAGAAATGTAATTCCTGAGATGTAGCCAAGTCAAACAGGCGACTCTTGAATTCAGAGGAATATTGTTAATTTTTTCTACTACCGGCGTGTAGAAGCAACGCAGGACTATGTTAAAGTTCTCACAAAGCTGAAGATGTCCCAACTAACTATTAGTTTCCCATTTAACTACAGGGGGCTGATGATGATGGTTTTAGTGATGGCATACAGTAGGTTTCCTGTTTTCACTTGATGTATTCATGCATTGTATGTTTTTTGTACCTGAATCCGTGTGCCTACGTCTACCTGGCTGCAACACAAAATTCCCCTCGGGGACAATAAAGTTAAAGTTGAAAGGGGAGTCTTGAAATTAGCAAAAGAAGAAACACAGCAGTTTTGTGCTTCAAGCTGTAGTTCAAAGTGACAAAGACAAAAGGAGATGCTGCTACATTCCCTGAGCGTAAAGTCCGAGGACATCCAGACACGGTAGGACCAGACGTCCTCTCAATGCTCCTTTTATCATGACATTCCTCCATTAGCCCCCTGAGCTGGGAGGATCAGCGGGGAAAGCACAACACGACCATAGAGACAAAGGCAGAGAGAGCCGCATGAAGTACAGAAACAAGATGGAGTTAGACGGCAGAAAATATTCTTGTTTTGGTTGCATCGGGTTTGTTTAACAAACTGAAGCCATTTTTTTATTAACCAAAGGAGTGGTCAATCCTCTTGTTCAGAAATGTTGCGTGAAAAAGATCTCTTATCAGGGTTAACTACCACCTTCTCCACAGAGTTGTGAATTGTTTTTTGTCAACATCTAAGTCAGTTCCCACCTATATCAAAGACGTATACAGTATGTTGAACAGACGCCGATAAGACAGGCTGCATCGGCTTGTAAATCTGAAGAAATGCATCTTGAAACTGAGTTTAAGCAACATCTGTAGCTGCAGCCTCGACTGTTTTGCACAACTGGTACCTACATGTATTTGGCAAAAAACTAAAATGCTATTCAAAGCTATATTAAATCACTTTTTAGCATGCCATCATGTCAGAAAAATATTCTTCTTTAGTCACATAATTAAACTTAAACTATAAACAAATGTAGGTTCTCCATCAGAGTGTGTCTCCAGGTCTGAAGCCTCTGGACGGACCCCAGATGAAGCGGATGAGTACACTGGAGGAATTAGCTCGCTGTCGGACACCATTACCCCTGTTGTTACTGAGATTCAGCGCTGACTCCGCCTCCACACGCTGCCCTCCCTCGTCCAGAAGAAGACACAGTCGAGCCACTGCTGGAGGCTCATTATTTTATCTCGAAGGCTCATTAGAGTTGATCTTGGCTGACTGGGGGGTTGCAAAGATATGAATCAGGGAGTAGAACACGGTTAAACAAATCCTGTTAGAGAGGCCTGCTGGGTGGTTTGGGACGAAGCTAGATAAAGTGATACAACAATGTTTTGTAGGAAAGAAGCTCATGCAACTCCCTAGAAGGGAATTAAAAAAATAATATAGAAAAGGGGGACATATTTGTGCGTGGCAATATTGGTCGATCGGTCCATCAATTTGGCCCAAAACTGAAATGTCTCAACAACTGTTGGATGGATTTCCAAGACATTTAATACAGACATTCGTTTTCCCCAGAGGATGTATCCTACTGACTTTGGTGATCCTCTGGCTTTTCATCTAGCGCCATCGCCAGGTCTTACTTTGGCTAAGAATTTAGCTAAAAGCATAGCTGTCTGGCCCCACAGAGCCGCAGCATGGCTTTAGACTTTTAGTCATGGATGGGTCTTCTGGATGCAAAACAAAATATACTTGTGAGTGAATGTATGTTGCATGTGTCCTGACATCACAAAATACATTGTTTAGTGCAAACAGTACAGATCATGCTTGTTTTTTAATACCTAATGTTGGTTTTCAATGTTAGGTATTAGTTATCAGCTGTTTAGTTATTTTGCCCATAGGCAGACTAATATGAATGAAAATATTTCCACCAAACCCGTATCATTCAGACTTTTGGACTTTGAACTGACTTAATGAATATAGCTTGATCTAAAACAACTGTTGATGAGCCACTCTCAGTATACTCTGGCCAGAGGTAACATCTATAAAGTGTCTGTAAATTCCTCTTCTACCCTAATCTTTCATCTCAGTTTAATTTCAAAGCTTTATGTCCACAGCGTCTTTCCTTGGTTAATATTGAGAGGAACAATGGAAGAAGAGAGGAAAGATGGCGTCCTAAATATAGGCCAAACTCTCGAGAACAGAGTCCTGAGTGTTTAGGACTCTGCTACAGAGCATCTGTTTTTATCCCTTGGTTGGCTCACTGCCCTCTGCAGCTCCCTCAGTGACCCCACAACTCCCACACTCTCTTATCTCCCGCCTGGCTTAGCAAAACCTCCACCCACCGGCTCCACAACAGTAGAGAGGCAGTGACTGTTTACGTCTTGCTTATAAACAGGAGTTCATTTAAGGGACGCCAAAACCTACTGCTTCTTAATGCATTTAGGTATGTTCCCTCAGCCTTTGTCTTGCAGAGAATGAGAAAAAATTAAGTGAGTAAAGACTGATTCATCATGACTCCGTAACAAAATCTCCACAGAATCTGTATAGGTTTTGCCGACTATCAAACAGCACATTTGACTTCTAATTCATGGACTTTGTGTAGGCATCAGCAGCTTAAACTATTAATTTCTTTAGCATAGTTTGGCGTTTAAATCCACTCGCTACCCACTGTGGGCGAGCAGCCTAATTTTTCAAAAAAATGCAAATGTTGTGAGTGAAAATTAGCAGTGAAACAATAGAAAAAGAATCGAGTTGGAACATTGTTGGAGCAAGGCTGACTAATCCACGTGGGCCACAAGCTGCTTACATTCAACCAGGAAACCAGTGCGGAGCTTAATTAGAGGCAGGGCAACACCAGGCTAAAGTGCTAAATGAATTAGCTTGTTAGTTGGGGTTGACTGTGTTTTTAGCTTCTCTGCTCTCTGAATCGAGTGGGTAGTGCTAACAGCTAAGCTACCACCCAGTTTTTTACTTATTAGAGACTGGAAATGTCAGATAAAATGATATTGTCATGCTCCTAATGACAGAAGGATATTCTTCCTTTCAGGGATTTAAATATATAATGATAAGTCTAATAATGATAAAGAAAAAATAAATTTAAAAAAATAGAGCAAGATGGAATCCTGATCCCGCCAAGCTAAGTCAGAAGCTTCAGTGCTGGAAGAGTCCCTCATCTACAAGTAATGTGAAGTGAATATGGTGAAATGACCTAAAACATATTTTGGTATATGCAACTATAACTTCTAATAGTGCTATTAATTACATCTACATACACTATTAACACAAGTAATATTGTTGATACTGTTATTATAATAATTGCCTATTTACTTATATAGCACTATACTATACTATACTTATAACTACACTGCCAATGCAAAGTAAAACATACAGGTAAACCATTAAAACTTTATTTTGAGAAGTAATTTTAAAATTAGACCCTGATTTTCTGTTAAATCTGTGCTGTTTTCCAGTTTAAAACAATGAAGGCATGTACTCTGTACGTCTGTACTCTAATATTAAAGACAGACGGCCGCTCATCACACGGTGTCGCGCTGCTCGCTCAGCTGCACAGCTCCATCTGATGAGGGAAACGGAGCGCGAGTGGAAGTGCAGCATGTGCGTGGGGTTGGCCATGTCAGACACGGCTAGTTTTGATGACACGTGTGCTGTGGAGATCAGCTGTGTGTCAGCTTGTCCCCGTTTGTCTGTGCTGTGTGAAAGCGGCCGGTGGCCTACTTTCGTCCGGCCACTGATACAAGATGGCCACTCCTGAAACAGTCTATTCGGAATCAGCTGTCCTTTAGAGGTGCACAGACCTGCGCACTGTGATTTTAAGAGCGCCTGGCTTCCCCAATGTGATGTATTTCCTGTTTAAACAGAGCCAGGGAAGGACGTAACACATGAAGGAAACATGCAGGGAGAGAAATGCAGCTTGATGTATTGGTCAACTCAAAAAGCTGTGAAAGTTGTATTAGCTGGAGCTTTAATTTATTTCTACATGGTGCATAAGGTTAAGATTTTCCACTGTGCTTTAAACTGTTTGGTATGCAATGGATTGATAGAATGAGCTGATGCGCATTAAGATTTTTTTTAAATCCAAGTTAAGTTCTTTTAGTTTCCCCAAAAATGTACAAATAAACCATATACGAGCAATGCAGGTTCCTGAATTATTCACCAGCAGGTAAACATATCAGTCTGCAAAATCAGCCCTGAAGTTTGATTACGTAGTATGCACCAATAAATAATGTTTATGATATTATTCAGCCAAACTTAATTGTGTCAAACCAGTGCTAACCATTGCCTCTACTTTATGCTACAATCCTCTTTATTTAGCCACATGGTGATGCGATTAGAGTACTGTAGGTGTATGGCGCAGGTTGTTAGCAGGATTGGACGTAGCCACAGAAGGGATGTTGCAGCCTGCTGCACCTTGCCCCATTCAAAATACAGAAGACCGATCTCACAGGGCAGCAGATGCAGCGGTAACATCTTGTTGTCTGAGCATACATGATCTTTGTCCTGCTTTAACATTCAAAGTTGCATGAATTTAGACCTCAAAGCTTCCCAGGAAAACCAGACAACCACTGTCCACCTGTATGCAGCTTCACAAGAAAGATTGTGGGTATTAATTGGTATTCTCTGACCCAGGATTCAAACTGGCAACCCTCCTGTCCTGAACAGCCCCATCATGATGGAAACTAATGATACCCAAAAACAGGCACAGGAAAAGACAGAAAGAGCAGAAGATTCCCCTGCAGTGGGTAATATACCGTATATATAGATGTATCTGACTGAGCCAAACAGCTAGGCCCAGTTCCAAACCAAACCCCGGCTCCCTTCATGATTTGTTCCTTTGATAAATGGTGCATAGGGTACTGCAGTGTTTAGTGTGTTGGAAGAGCTGGCAGATAAACAAAATCCTCTGGAGCCTACAAGCGGAAGGAAGAAGGGAAGGAAGACAAAAAAGAAGGTAGGAGATCTTCAAAGAGTGCAAAACTGTGCCAAGCTTTTCAGAGAAAAGCCAAGGAGAACGATCGCTCTTCTCCTCCTGCTCTGTCATTTACAGAAAAAGTCTAGGATGTGTTTACCTCTGCAGCCTCCCGCATGACGATTCAGAGTCATGCTCAGCTTCATCTGTGCCTCTCTCCAGACATAAAGCTGCTGCCAGACAAAGTCACAGAAGGGTAGTGGTGGTTTGAGGTATGACGCTGCCATGGAGAGATGTTTTTTGTACAATCTGATGATTTGGTGTTTTTCAGCCAGTGACATCTCCTTGCAGCCAGGGATGAACTACACCCTCCATTTTCAGACTCAAGGGCAGGGCGATATCCAAACCACTGGAACTTTCTACACTGGCATTTTTCTCACCTCTTCAAAAAGGCCTGCGAGGGTAATGAGGGGGGTGCGGGTGGTGTCTGGTAAATATAGGGCCCTGCGATGTCGAGGAGTGAGGTCTGAAGGAGGTTTCACATTCACAGTGTGCCTTAATAAAAGAGAGCGGCTCTTTTTTCAGCACAGGGAAGGGTGAGGCACACTTAATTAAGACAGAGATGTTTTAACCGCCAGTGAAAACACACAGCTGAAAAAAGAAAAGCAGGGCGGCGGGCAGGCGGGCGGGCAGAGAGGGAAATTTTAGACTGAGGATTGGGTAACACTGGGTCTCTGTTGTATGAGAGATCTTCCAATGCACCGTTCAGCACTTTTCAGCTCTATTCTGTTTGGACAAGTGATGAAAAACTAGAAAAAGAGACAAAAACGTACAGAGATAGGAAAATCCTTAAAAGGGCTTACAGAAACACAATTTAAAATGACTACTGATCCAAATCTCAACAAGGAATAAATAACATAAATCCCTCCCCTAGTAAACACCTCACCTGGACCGCAATGACGGATGAATTAAGTTTGGCTTTTGCTGAGGTTTGAGTCATCATTGTAATCAAATGTATAAGAACTAAATGGACTGCAGTGTTTCCAAAAATGTGACCATAATCTGCAAGAAGTTAATCGATCAATGTGCGAACTTAAAATGTTTCAGGCCTGGTTAGGGTATCAAAGCTCAGTCTGTAATATCCATAGCACCGAGTGCTCAGTTGGTAGAACAGGCGCACATATACTGAGAGGTTTGTGCCTCGACGCAGAGGTCCAGGGTTCGAATCCGACCTGTGACAATTTCCTGCATGTCTCCCCTTTCTCACCTAGCTGTCCTATCAAAATAAAGGCAGAAAAGCTCAAAATATTATCTTCAAATAAAAAAAAATAAAAACAGTCAAGAACCAAAAACTGTCATTGAATGTCTCATCAGATTTGTTTGATCAAATAGTTCCTGACCAAAATCATAATTTAGCCATTTGTTTTTATTTAGGGAAGTTTTGTATCTAGAAAACATTTAACATTTGAGAACTTGACAATTTAAAAAGCTGAAAAAAATCTTGGTAATACTCAGCCCTAAAAGTGGTGAAATAGCAGAGACAAGGATAGCAAATTGAGTGCAACAAAAAACGCATAAATGTCCACTGGCCACTTTTCTGCCGCCAATTCTTTTTGTTTTGGGGGGGGGGGGGGGGGCTTAGTGTAGTGAAAAGTCCTTTGATGGAATTCAAAACAAAGAATTAAGACCACATATTGAACAGCCACAGTGAAAAATATTGAGCAATGCCAAGGCACGGGGCAAAAACAATCAGTTTTGTGGATGAAAACGCTCCTTTAAAGCACCACAGAGCTACTATGCACAGAGCTGTGGGATTATGAAGAATAAAGGGTAATTCACTAAGTCTTAAAGTCAACAGTAACTGCACAAACGCTGGTTCACTCCTGGGTGAGCTGTGCCGTTGGAGGAGGGAGGCTGACTTGGCTCAGATTAGCTGCTAGTATAACACTGCTGGTGGATAAAGAACCACACGTCCAACACACCAACTGTGCTGCTAAAACCAGGCTACTGACAACTAGCGTTCATCTTTTGGGCTTTCATTTTTTCTATTTTTTTTTTACTCTTTCTGATTATAGCACGTGTTGGGGCTGGAATACAGTGAAAAATTGCCAAAAGAAACACCCTGTATACACTTGAATGCATATACTGAAAGTATAATGGATCTTTTTTGCTCATCTGAATTTTCATTGTCCTGAGATTAAAATGTTCTCCAATGATGTGTATTGGGAGTTTGATGCGACTAAAGGTTCAACAAACACGGGCAAGAGTCAACCTTCGATCAAATCTCAGGCTGAGTGCGCAAAGAATTTAGTCATAAACGCAGTTTATATTCAGTACATCAAAACGCCTCCTTGAATAGGAGACTCTACCTTATTGTTTCTTAATCACACAACCTGCTGCTACTATCTTTGCTATGATAAACAGAGACACACAAGCTCTGTCCTTGGAGTTAATGGTCTATGCTTGCCAACCATAACACGCGAACAATCAGTTCATGAGTAGGATAGTTATGTATTCCAATATTGCTTTTCTGTTACAAACAGTAAACACTGTATTTTCCCATTATAGATGCTCTGCAGAATCCCTTGCTGCCTTACAAATACCACCTCTAGATTAAAACTAATTTAAACAATGCGGAAAAGTTCCCAATACATATATATGATATACGATTCAAATATTCCAAAACTCACAAGATGTTATTCCAAGCGATACTGTGCAGCATTTGTTTTCAGGTGATTAAATAGGTGGCTGGTGGTTGTGCTAATAATAGTGCATCGCCTGCTGACCTGGATTCAGCTCCACCCAAGCTTTTCCTTCTGTCAACATCATCACAGGCCGTTTCACAGGTACAGTAGGCTGGGGTGTTTAAGTGAAAACAGTCACTGAATGTACAGCATGAGCATGCATACAAATAATAAGACTTGAAGCCATGCAAGTTGTGATGGGCCACACAGCAGCAGCCTCTCCTCCCTCTCAACATACTGACCTACAATTCAGCTCTGCTGTTGCACACTATAAATAGACTTAGAGAGATTTAACCTACAGCAAGGGAAAGAATGAAAGGGCAGTGCGGGGAGATAAAAACGGGATGAGGGCAGAGAGGTCTTTAAGCTCCACTCCGACAATATTGATGGTCATGCATCCGATTTGTCTCGGATGATATTGTTCCTGCAGACGCAACTCGTATCTGATGTGAAGTTCCAGCAATGTTGAGAAGACCTGCGAGTAATCAGCAGCCACAGGAAGTCACATCCATCTGTCCTCCAGACAAATTTGTTACAGAGCAGTTTTTATGTGGCCACGCTGCTTCAGTAGATGGGTGACTGCAGACAGACAACAATTATGGGGAAAAACGTCTGGTCAAAAGATCGGGAAACGTCCTCTCTCTTGTAAAATGGACAGTAAAAACTAGAATGATCCTGTGCACAGTGACAGGAAAGAACGGAGCGTCCGCATCAAGGTTAAATGATGCATAACACTGAAAAGGGATATGACAAGGTCGCTTGCAACTGATTCAATATTTTCATTATTAAATGCAAATATAATTATCTTGATGAATCAAGAACGTTAAACATAAATAAAAAATATATGTAATATATAATCAAACTTTGTAACTGAAGCTGGTCAAATAAGGTGGGGGTTAAATTTGGACAAAAAAAGATGAAGTGTAATTTGGTACACAACACACTTAAGCCTCACACACACACACACACACACTGGCTGTTTTCTGTTCATACCCACTACAAAAAACATCAAATGTCACTCATGTGTAAAGAGGAATCAAACATAAGATTTATGGGCTGTGTTGTGAACAAAGCCAGAGAAAAAGAAAAACTGTTAAATCCTCCATTCTGCTCTGACTGATAATCCCTGCAGCATGGCTCCTCTCATCTGACATCACAAACCCTATGCCACTCCGCCACTGGAAAGCCTCGTATGATTTTATTTAGCCAGCAAGAGGAGAGTTGGGATTACACCAGAGGAGGAGAGAACCAGACGGAGAGAGCCAGAGTTGTCTGCCTGGAAGAGCGACAGTGAATCCTCCGCAGGTCTTCAGGTTTCCACTCATGTGGGCTTGCATCAGGCATCATCTTCCCTACATCTGCCTCTGGTTCATTTTTAACCTCAGTAATGATGTAATCTATTTGCTCTCTACGCTCCTGCATGGCGTATCCATCATGTCCGACAACAGAAGGCCGAAGGGACCTTCACAGTGAATCCAACATTTTTGTTTTTAAGCGTCTGAGAATATCTCGTGCCATACTTGTCCAAAAGAAAGATACCCAATCCCTGAATCCCCCTCCGATTTGTTCTTTTAGCTGTTTGGTTTGCAGAAAAAAAAAAATACCAGCTTTTATTGTTTACCTGTTGAAATCCCTTTATCTCAGTTCATACATCCAGGTGAGTATAACACATGAAACTAGAGGAATACAGCGGAAACTGCTGATTATTTTCATTAGTGATTGGTGTGCAGATTATTTTTATCGATCAATTAATCATTGAGTCAATAAAATGTCACACAAAAGCTGACAAGAACAATTTCATGAAGCTCGAGGTACATTTGTAAATTGCTTGTTTTATATGACCTACAGTACAAAACCGAAAGATATTCAGGGAAGGACCCCAAAAGAAAAAGGGCTGTCAGTTATGAGTGAAAGGACATAGATGTGGTTCCCCATGCTTCAAATTTCAAGCAGAGTAAATTGAAAGTCATATGGGCCCTCAAAGCTATACAGATGTGGTAAGTGTAATTTAGAGTAAACAAAAACCTAAAAAAAAATAAGATTGAATCAACCTGTAGCATCTGGTTTACAAATTGATCAGACAGGAGGCTGAACCCCTAAAGACTTTGTTTACTACCAAACAACACAGGACACATACTCACATGGGTCACACCATTAAAAGCTATTGACCCCAAAAAGGCAGGAAGAAAACAGCACACAGCTTCAATTTGCCGTCAGCAACTCCACTGAAAGCGTTAACCTTTTCCTGTCCGAGGCTTGCAGAGATCATCAGCTGAGCAGCCAAAAATAGCCACTCCCAGCATGCCTCACAAGTTACCATGGGATCAAACAACAGGGGAGAAGGGTGGACACCAAGGGTTTGTTTTAATCACATGGTGGCGGAGGAAGAGGAGGAGGAGGTGGTGGAGGAAGAGGGGGTAATGGCAGCTAGGCGGGGCAAGAGTCAGTTGGAGAAAGAGACAGCGATTACAGAGTGATTCCACTGCAGAGCAATGCAATGATGATGAAAGATAAACAATAAGCCCTTTGGCTTGACTGAGTGATTTACAGTGTGTGTGTCTGTGACAAGAGTGTTTTATGACTAGGCAGATCTTCCGTTTATCCAGGTCTTCTATTTTGCTGTTTATATTGTTGACAAAGTGCCAGACTTCCACGGATGCTTTAACTGCTTGTAAATATGTACACACACACACACACACACACACACACACACTTTCCCTTGCAGTCAAGCCAAGTTTGTTTATAGAGACAGAAATCACTCCTTCTAGAGGGCTTTACAAGGCTTTACAACGTGTACACCACTATCTCTATCCTTGTTTCACCCTAATCCATAGAAATAACAGAGGTGGTAAAGTATAAAATATTTGATTTGGATATTTGGATATTCTGCACAAACTCTGACAATTATAGTCACATATCAGTAAGATTCTGCCTTGCATAACAAAAAGCTCTCAGATGGTTTCTGTGAGTGTTTATTTGGCTTCTTGTGACTTTTTCCGGAGTGTGAAGGAGCGCTGAGCTCAATGCAGCGGGCGGTCAGAAGTAGGACAAGTTGTAGTATGTAGGGCAGAGTGCACACAGTGGAGCCCTCAACACCCACCAGCACCTACCAGCAATGCCCCGCTCCCCTCCAAGGAGTGAAAAATGTAAAATCAGTTCCTTTATAATAAGGACAATCACACAGTTGTCAGAGTCTAAAACTCTTTTTCATGCTACTGTGTTTAACAGGCCAATGCTGTCTAACAGTAGTCGTGCCTGTTTAGAAAAACATATGCTCATTAATGCACCTCTGTCACATAGAATTACTTGCAAATATTCCAAAAATAATCTCAGCGTGAGAAGAAATGTATGTAGCCTACAGAAGATAAAAACATTTAGAGCAGAATGTAGAGCATAATTTGACACCAAGGAAACTCCCAAATGGGCTGTATGGAGAATAAATCAAGACAGATCTAGGAGGGTCAAAGTTATTTCCAAAGGGCAGTGAGCAGAATAAACTAGAACACACACACACACATACACACCTATGCAGCTTTTTACCCACTGAGAAAAACTTAGGAAAGGCCAGAAATTCAAGTCACACAATGGCCCTCAAAAAATGAAAACAAAAATGATGGTGGACAATAACACTACATGGTGTGAGCAGAAACACAACAATATAGTAACAATATACCAATAATGAAAAGTTTGTTTTAACTGTATTGTAATCTTGACAGTTTGATGGAGATATACCATCAAACCCCCTGTATCCCACTCTCATACTATGTACTTCAACTGCAAAGCATACTACTAATGGTGAGTCTTTGGAAAAGTAGAGACTCAGTGGAAATGTGCTACATACATGTCTATCCACAGACATGTCCAGGCTTGTTCTTGAGATTGGCGGTGTGTCAGTGAGGGTTAAGAAGACAGAAGAGAGTTAATTATGGATCAAGTGTTTTCAAGTGGCTGAAGCCGACTCTTTCTACAGTTCACAGAACATCCAAAGCCTCATGCAGCTTTCCCTCTTTTTTTTCCTTTTTTAAAAACTGCAACCTGCAGCTATGCAGGTGATGTACAAAAGAAAAAACAGTCAGGGTTTGTAATAAGTTCCTGAAGTCCCACTTGTTCTATGCTCTCTGGGGGTGTTTTGTGACAGATCAGGGGAGGAGAGCATTTTAGAAAACAATGAGACTCTTTCAGATATCACCACTCTCTTATCTTACAAGAACACTATGAATATTAACAACAGAAAGATATTAAGTAACATTTCAGCGACTCACACATTAAGCATGGGCTGCAGAGAAAGGTGAGCAGTACTAGTAGCTGATAAAAACGCCCCGTCCCAGTCAGGAGTAGATAGTAGTTCTAATATATGAAAAAACACAAATCTGTTGTTATGTGCCTATTGGTGCAACACACATCCAAGTGCTACAGTTATGGTTCAAAACTGCATTTGAGGCTAAATATTTTGTACTGTGATTGTACACTGAGATTAAAGAAAGGCTGTTAAAATCCTGCCCAGCCACAACAAATATAAACTCAACACTGTACTTGAATTATATAGAAAATACTACAGGACACTATACAAAATGTCACCATCCAAATGTCAATACACTTAAATTACTTTAATTAAAAAATATATATATCATAATTAACAATATAATAAAGTTTAACTATATGTAGCAATTACAAGACTTAAATATTAGATTGGTCGTGGTTTACTCAATATTTAAGGAATATGGGTCAAAAACATGATTGGAACTTCCCGGGTGTTTGGCATTTAAGCCCCCAACGTTATCTTCCAGGCAGTGCTGCCTGGAAAGCACTAGGATTAGGCAATGGTTAGGGTTAGGTGCCTTGAAGTCGACGTTGAGGGCTTAAAACACTATCGAGCAACTTCCCTTATTGAGGTTTTGTTCGACTGATCAACAAATGACAATAGAAATCTCATCTCTGCAGCGTCAGACACTGCAGCTCATTTTGCCAGATCCCGACCTATTTTCAAGGCGTCTGCTGGACTGCTAAACACTTTACAAACTCGTCGCCAAGGCAACCTGGTGAACAGAGGATGGTCGGAGAGAGGGTGGTGGTAAAGGCTGGTCGGAAAACAGCAGTAGGCGGGCATCAATGCCAGATCTGACCCTACAGTGACCTGTGTACCAGCTGCAGACAACATGCCAGAGGAAGAGAGTGAGAGAGTGTGTGTGTGTGTGTGTGTGTGTGTGTGTGTGTGTGTGTGTGTGTGTGTGTGTGTGTGTGTGTGTGTGTGTGTGTGTGTGTGTGTGTGTGTGTGTGTGTGTGAGTGTGATTGGCAACAACTGTGAGCGATGTTTGTGTCAGATGGTCAGATAACAGAAAGAGACAAACAACTAAGACACAGACAAGGACAGTGAGTGTACAAATAGTGGGATGCTTAATGTGTGTGTGTAGTGTTTCTTTAAGTATTTTTTAACATGCATCCCTCTGGAGAGTTCTCCGTAAAGAGGTGATGAAAAAATGAGATACAGGAGAATTTTCTTCAATACTGTTTTTTGGAACCTGATATTCGTTTTCAATACTTTTTATTGAATGTAACTCCGTTTTTTCTTAAGTTATTTTTGACTTGGATAAAAAAATCGACTAAAGATTCAGATGCCAACTTTCGGTGCTTGCTAATCCTACCCCTAACCGAACCCCCAACTGCGCGAGATGCCTGTCCATGGGCAGCCCCCTCGCCCTGACATCTGTCCATTTAATTCATGTGCATAGGTCATGTGTGTGTGTGTGTGTATAATAACAGAGGGAAAAAAATATTCATATTATATAAATATTAATAAAGTATTTCCTCCTTGGACTGGATGAAACTGATATTAAACGTCTTCTGCGATTCAGGCTTTGAGGACAAACAAGGAAATTTCCTAAACGGCAGACTATTCCTTTAACAACTCAAACTCCAGTTCCAGCAGCTTCTCCCTCCCTGCATGAGCAACTTGTTTGATTTTCTGTATCTGCCTGGTAACACCAGCAGCCTCAGACTCACGAAAACATCGCCTGCATTTGTGAGGTATTTTTCCACATGTCAGCACAGTGAGATGAAAACCTTGTATCTACAGTTTAGATTGTTTTCAGGTTTTCACTTTAGCTGTCTCTCATCAGCTCAGAGCACTTTCTCAGCTTACTAAAGCCTTTAAAATCCACCATTTAAACACTGAGTAATGCAGTGTCATCAAGATGAAGCCAAAAAGAATAAAAACAGCCTGCTAGTTGTAGCTCCTGATATACTCATAGGAATCATCTGAGAGGAATGAAATCTTCACTTGGCTGTTATATAGTTGCCTGACTATTGCAGAGGATTCACGTGCAAAATGGTACGTCTAGTTGTAACCATCTTTCTCTTGACTGCAGCTTATATGTGATTTCAAACCCTTCAGCACTCACGGGAGTTTGCAGTCTGCCCAGCTACAGGAGGAAGTGCTTTGAGAAACTCTGGGCCAATCAGAGGCCTGGGTTCTAGTCAGCTGGCTGAGGCTCATTGCTGTGGTCCAATCACGCAGCAGGGTTCGTGGTCAGGTGACCGGCTCAGAGCGGCTCTCACGTGTTTTGAAGCAGATGAAAACAAAAGCTAATGAGGCTGTCAGTCGTCCCTGCCAGCTGCCTCGCTGTGTGCAGGACTGAAAGAAGCTACAGAGCTCCATGAAAGAAAAACAGGATTTATTATCACTACGGCAACAAGTGTGTGTGTGTGTGTGTGTGTGTGTGTGTGTGTGTGTGTGTGTGTGTGTGTGTGTGTGTGTGTGTGTGTGTGTGTGTGTGTGTGTGTGAGAGCGTCAAAGAGGTACACAATGAATGAAAGGTAAAGGTTTTGGACTGCTGGATGGACAATTTGAAAGCAATTGGATGGCTTCTTTATGGGATTCAATGAATTGTGATGGGCATTTTTCACTAGTTTCTGACATACCTTTTATTACTACAATTAATCAGGAAAATATTCATCAGAATAATCAATAATGAAAAAAGTCGTTAGCCTCAGCCCTTTTTTCGTAGCTTCTAACTGGAATGTAACAGGTTCAAATCTATTAACATCCAGTTTATCCTGTCAACGTGTCTTTGAGAAAGGCACTAAACTCCATATCAAACCAGTTTGCAATACAGTCCAACAAAGCAGGCATTTCATAAAAACACATACAATTGGTGTGTGAAAACAGTTTTAATTGTATTGTGTTGCGGCCTACGTTCCTCATTAGTGCCAAAACAATTAGTCCATTAATTGATTATGCCAACAGAAATGCGAATGACGCTTAAAAAAAAAACAGTTAATCATTTAAGTCAGTTCAACAAAAACAATTCCCAACATTCGCTGGTTTCAGCTTCGCAAGGCGTAGCAAAATATTCTGGGCCCTGTAGAAAGGCATTCTCAATGGGCCCCTCCCCATATACACAGCTATTTATTCTAGCATATTTTTGGGCCCTCCTCACATCAGGGCCCTGGGTACTCAGTCCCCTTTCCCCCCCCAGTCCAACACCCCTGGAATAGACCTTTTTTTAGTGCTACTGGGGGCATTTTGGTAGTAAACCACTCACCAAACATTTACTGTAGATGATGACTAAAGCGTGATTTATGCTTCTGCGTTAAATCTATGCCGTGGCTACATACATAGGTACGTGAAGATACAAACCTACGCTGGACCCTACTCCATAGCCTGACGTGCACCTCTCCAAAAATGTAACTACACGTCACAGCAACGTCGCTCGGCCGTGGCCTGCTAGCGTTGCATTCTCCCCCCCCCCCCAACTCATTTCCTGGTTCTCCTGGTTTGTTAGAAGAAATTTGGCAACATTTTGAGTGGTTTTTTTTCAGTTCAAAAAGGCAAATGGCAAAAGACAAATGACGGATGTAAGTGTGTCACCGGCTAACAGACCATGCACTTCTTTCCTCAAAAGAAGATACGTTTATATTGCTTTGAACTAAAACACAAACTTACTAACTCTACTTCTTCTAAGTTCAACAATCTGCTCTCCAAGACTTCTCCTAAGCTTGGACTCAGAACCCCCCCCCAATAGCAGCTTTGTTAGTCCCTCTCCAGATGGCCACACACACACACACACACACGTCTACCCATTAAAACCAAAGAAGCTCAGACAGGCCAACAACTGTCATTAAGAGCCTCGACCAGACGCTAAGAGTTAGCTGGCGCGTGTGTGTGCGTCGAGGGGGGGAGGGGCTATAATAAGCCAACAGGAGGGATGCTGGGCTGTGCCTTTATCTGGCACGCCAACTATTCCACTTCTTATTCAGCCGTACTAGACCAGCATTTAGCAAGAGCTAGGGTTATTCCCAGGGTCATTCATCTCTTTAACCGTACTGTGTTTAATTCAAGAAACAACCGTTTTAGGCATGAACTCCAAAAACTGAACAGTCTGCCATAAACTGAGAAAGCATTCAACATGTGGCCTGAGGAATGTCGCTACTTTCTTTTACATTAAATTTCCCAAGATCATTTCATGCTACATAATTTGGGGGAAAGGTGACGGACTTTTTTTAAACAGGGCTAAGGCCTGCACTGGCGACGGTACTAGAATCATACTAACAACCGAGGAAAGGATAAGGGATGGGTCCCCAAAAAATGTAACCCTCAACTGGATAACGAATGTAATGGACATGTGTATACTGTAGTCTACATAAAACAGTTGTCCACAGGAAACAGTGTGGTATATGGCACGTACATTAAACCCTACAACAGACACTGCAGATTGCAGTCAGTGATTTATCTGTGTGGAAATGCGCATGTGTGCACAATTCTACACGTAACGGTCCGGTAGCCTATACTGTAACATAAAGTCACTGCTCTCAGATGAATTAAAGTCCTGGGAAAACTGTGATAGTGGCTGGGTAACAAAAAAATCTGGTATTGACATATGTCATGATGTAACAAATACATGCAAAAATCACTAGATAATTTAAAAAATGGATCAATCATTCATCCTATCCTAGTTTTCTCAGAATCATTCTTTTGGACACAATATGATAATATAATCATGATAGATTCTATCCGAAGTCAAAGACATCCAGCCCCATCTACGACAGAATTACATTATAATCCTCCGCCTTCCTGATGGATAAAGAGTAGGCCTCTGCACTGAACAAAGATGTGGAAACACCACAGCGGATATCCAATGCCTGATTTCTTAGTGGCTTTTAGCTGCAGACCTGGCTTTAAAACAAAGGATGTGCCTAACATGTGGTTTAAAGCCACAGTTTACATTAGGTAGTTAAACTGTATATGACTGTATGGCAATTGGCTGAGGGGACACACAGAATAAGCTACCTAGCAAAAAAACAGGTGATCATTACGTCTTTATAAAATCATCAGAGCACAAATGTCACCTTATGATGAATGTTCATTTACTAAACCTAAAGAAACCCAGTTGGGTAGATTTGAAACGGCACACGTGACCATCTAAAGCTGGGTCATTCCCAACTCGGAGCATGCAGCGCCCAGTTGGCGCCCATTTGGACTCTTAACAGAGAGGCTTTTACTGAGCTTTATCAGGCAGGAGCAGGTCACAGATAACAGAATGAAGGGGCGGTTGTATAAGATGCTAGCTAGTGCTGTGGAAAATCAATAAGGGTGGAGTCCTGGGAAGATAGAGAGGAAGAGAGAGAGAGAGGCATGAAACCAATCTAGAAACCGTAGACATGCATGACTGATGCCTCCGACCTTGGAAATATGACTGTGTGAGTGTGCACTTGTGTGCGTGCGCTCATGACTCATGACCATGTAGCTAAGCTCCAATCCAAGGATAGGTGGGAATCTGATTCACTCCCTTATGAAGATAAATGCTATATGAAAATTATCTAAAAAATAATTTGTAATGTCTTTTGCTGGGGCTTCTCTTTTCCTACAAAAATAAATACATTTCCAATTGTCTTGCCAGATATTGCAACATTGCCTATTATAAATCACTATTTGTCTCCATCTAAGGAAAAAGACTAAATTCCAGATTCAACACTATCGTAGAGCATATTTTCAACCGTCTTAAATGCAACAGCTGCAGCAGCTACAAAGTCTTGCTGTGCCTGCACTCATATTGTGTCCTTACTTACCAAATTCCAACAGTTTCTACTTTAGTTCTTTGGTGAGCAGCTTTAACTGTAAGACTACGGATTTAAAATACAAGTGCCTCCAGACGACAAACAATGAGCCACATAAAAAAAACACATCTTTAGGATGTTTTTTGTATATATAGTACAGTTCAAATCATATGCTAACAAGAGGAGCCACAAGATGGCTTATATTAGAGCTGGGTTGATACAATGTTAGTTCCCAGTGTAAAGTTTACAATTTTCCTCTTTAAAAGGACTACTATTTTAATGGTATGAATATGGATATTAATCGGTCAATACATAAAATCATCCTAATTGTTATGATCATTTTATTAATTTCATCACATAAAAAAAATGTAAGGTGTCCTCTCTTCTGTCTTTTAAGGCATGCTAGCGGCATGGCTCGAGGGACAGCAATGTCCGTTGGTCGATCTGAAATATCTCAACAGCTTTTGAAATTTAAGGAAATTTTCGTACAGACGTTCATGCTACCCAGATGATGAATCATGAAGACTTTGCGGAGCCTTTGACTTTTTCTTTGACGTTTCCATGAGGTAGACATTTGTCGTTTTGAGTGAAATGTCTGAACAACTATTGGGCAGATTAGCATGAAATTGGTAAAAAAAAAAAATGCATTCATGTCCACCTCAGGATGAACAACCACCAGGTCAAAATTCCAACTGGCCCAATACAATACTTTGATATATGACCAAATAACAGAAAAACAGCATTTTTATCTCCCTCGGTTGTTTATTACTAATGTTTTACATCAGCATGTTAGCATTGTCACGGTTAGCGTTTAAGCATGATGACATTAGTATTTAGCTCAAAGCACAGTGCAAGCAAGCAAGCAAGGCTGTAAACTCTCATATTTTTTAACTAATCTTCTGAATTTGCAACTACATTATTTTTCATGATGTAGTCTAAGAAAAAAGATGGATGTACTGATGTACTCTGTTGTTCAGGGCAATGTTGACTCAACGTGCGTGTTTGAGAATTCTCGTTTTGACTTAATTCCAAGCTACCTATACTGTGCTAGCAACAGTGTCAACTTGATCTAACGATTTACTCTAATGACAAACCTGAATAACAACACATGTCCTGATGCTTGTTGAAAATGGTATGTGGTACCAGCTCTTTAACATCAGATAGATCTGTTCTTTTTTTTCCTCTTTTCTTTTTTATTGCTGGATGATCCATTTTCCTTTTCCTGCTTCTCCATCTGGACTTTAGTTTTGGCTGCATGGACGTTTTTTGGAAGCATGATTGATTTACCATACAGAAAATATTAAGCATTTCTCCTACATTATTGTGTCTTTCAGCATGTCTGCTTGTCAGTGTGACTGCAGCCGAGGACAGAAGAGAAAACACAAAGGGACGTCTGTCCGTAAGAGGGCACATAATCAACCTAATAAACCACAAATCGCCTTCCGTCTCAGTCACACAACAGCCTCTTCACACAACTAAAAACAGAAACCAACCCCTCAGCTTTCAACATTACATTACCTTTCAGCCATTTAGCATTTAGACAGTCTTAGATATATAACGAGAACCATAGTTTACCTCCAGACACCACCAAGACTAACTTAACATGATGTAGGCCAAGAGAAGTAGAAGTTAACCCACTGGATGTTTAAACCTAAAGGCCTGGCAGAGTTAAGGATCCGTTTTACTCATGGATGTAAAGTGAGTAGAAATAAAAATGTTATAAAAACATACTAGTTGGTGTCTGACTTTTAAAATAAAGCAGTCCTGGAATATTTTAGTTATTGTTTGACTAGAAATAAGACAAGAGGAATAAGAATAAGACAAAGAGGGAAGATGAGGAAGCAAAAGAGGAAAAAGATGAGGAAGAGGAAGGAAAAAGAAGAATAGATTAAATCACTGGACTAACATCAGACGTAAAGAAGATTAGTTTGATGTTAAATACTGTGGTCTGTGGCCTCTTGTTCAGTTTTGATAAAAAAAATACCTTATTTGATACCTTGCTTTGTTTTAATACAAAATAAATGTAAAATTGAAAAAACAAATGTCATTCAGATCATAAACTCTCTGATCAGCGTATAAGTACACAATGCGTTGGTTTTCAAAATAAAAACTCACTTCTTTTGTTTCTTCCTTTGAGAAAATGTACCAGCTGCACCTGATACAACAGTGAGATACAGTTCATAATCTATGTCTCTTCAGCATCACTGCCTCACTGCTACAAGCCATCTGTCTGCAATGTCTGCATGCATCCGTCGCTCCACCCAGCACCACATTAACACATACTGTAGTATAATGCATTATACATGCTCGCAGGAGCAAGCAAAACCAAAACAATAAAAAGTGGTAACTTGTTAATTATGATGATTTTTATAGTAGTTTCAGTGAGACAAACACACCGTTGATGCTGCCTCTTAATTTCCAACAATATGATGTGACTATAAAGGTAATAATGAGGGTGACCACCTTGAGATAAAGCAGGATCGCTCAGTACATTTATAAAGTGTATATAATAATAATTTCACTCGTTCAAGAAATTGTACAGCACAGAGGAATCATCGCTGTCAGACACAAGGGACCAAATAGTAGCTTGTGACATAAAAAACTGAGCAATTACATTTTTAAGAGGGAAAACTGAAGAGCAGCTAGTAAATGATTTCTATAATATTTGGCTCTTTATCCTAATGACTCCCTCCTTTTCCTCTCAGCGTGTGCCGTCTCCTGCTGAGGGATTACAGCCATGGTGTCTTCCATCAAACCCCCCTCAATATCCTCCTCATCCCACAGAGAGACGAGACCAGGGCTGAGGAGGAGGGATGCTCAGGAACCACCAACCTTCCTCTGCTGCCCCCCCCCCCCCTTTCAGCCAAACCCTAATTTCAAAGCTTTTTTTCCTCCTCTGCTTCATCCGAACATCTCTCTTCTTTCTCCTCTTGTGGGTGCACCCTGACCCTAACATTCCTCATTGAGGATGGGCTCTAAGTAGCCAGAGAAGAGGAAGAAATAGCTTTTTCCATCTTCATCCAGGTTCAGGAATGGGCCTGTGGCTGGGTGGGTTGGCAGAGGAGGAAAAAGGAAACTCTTCTTCTGTCCACTGTTTAACAGTTCATCTCGGCAGGCCAGCAAACTCTTTCTGTGAACTTGCAGCATCATGATCTTTGTCACAGCCTCTGTGCATTCACACCCTGATGCCTGCTGGCTGAACATACGGTATATCTAGGACGTGTGTTGTCAAAAGTAAAACGCAGAGAATGAAGGGAAATATTAGCTTGTGTTTTGCACCCAGAGCAAGTTATCAGGGGAAACGACGTGTCAAACCACATTATGGTGACAATGTGATATCTCTAGCTTTATTTTCTATTTTCTTCTCTCCTCTGTGACAGTAAACTGAATAGCTTAGAGTTGTGGACCAAACAAGACATTTGAGGACATCATCTTGGGCTTTTGGGAAACACTGATCCACATTTTTCACCAATTTCTGACATTTTATAGACCAAACAACTAATCAATTAATCAAGAAAATAATCAACAGATTAATCGACTATGAAAATAATTGTTAGTAGCAGCCCTAGTGATATCAAAACAGGTTGTGATAGTGCTCGGTTAATGAGACTTCATCTTCTAGAGTTTATGGTAAATGCAGCGGTTAAACAATCATTCTATCTATTCATTGAGTCGTTGATCTCCACAAAGTTTATTGAAAAGTATTTTGATTCTCAATTTAGTTGAATCTCGTTTAAGTCATTTATAAAGCAAAAACGTCCAACATGCTCAGCTTCTTGAATGACTTGTTGTTTTTCTCTGTTTTGTACAATTTCAAATTATGAAATCGTAAATATATTTTGGTTTTTGCCTGTTGAGTAGCGTGGGGTATCGGTACTCCATTGACCGAAATAATCCAGTACCAAGTAGTATCAAAACTTCTCCAGTCAAAATGATACCCGCATTTCTTTTTGTAACCAGATTTAGCACAAAAAAAAAAAAACATACAGCTAAAACCCATACAGTCTTTGGTGTGGTGAAGACAAGCTCAGTGTATTTGACAGAGTTCACAGTTCAGCGTGCCGTGATGCCACCAAAACATTCAACAGTATGGCTATACTACATACCTGTGGCATCTGATAAAAATAAATGCATAAAATGCTTCATTATTATTTTTAAATGAAGAACTCTTTTGGTATCGCCTTTCAATATCACTTTAAGGTACTGGTGTTGGTACTGGTATCGTACATTTTTTAACGATACACAGCCCTACTGTTGATTAATGTGAAGACAACATGTTAATTAGGAGATTGTGATCAACTTTTTGGTAACACTTTATTTAAAAGGGGTTTGCACATGACTGACAGGACACCTGTTATTAACATTGAGGAGTTTTTATGAAAAATGAAAGTAAATCATGACACTTTAAATGCAAAGTTAGCATTGTCTGAGATGTTTGTGTTATGACAATTTGACATTAAGCAAGACAATATGACCTGTCAATGTCTTTGTTATGACAACTTGAAATTAACCTAGACAACATAACCTGTAAAAAATATGCCGTAGCAGGCCTTATCAAACGTAAAGAGGCTATTTAGCTTTATGTGTTAACATTACATGAAACTGTCACAAGTGGTTGGTTTTTACAATGGCTGTCATGAGACTGTTATAATGGTGTCATGGATGTTTATCCTTGACAAAGTGCTATCTGGACTATGAAAAAGGGGCAGTTAAGCTGTGATTTCTGCAAGAGGTTCGGACCCGAGCTTAAGATGTCTCTTGTTCTTACGGCAATCGTTTAAAAAAATGACCACAGTAAATGCCAACAAATGTGCTAAAAAGCCAGCACATATGAAACAAAAGCACAGAAATCTTGCTCCTGATGTATGAATCAGCAGCACGGTCACTGCATCAGTGCACACAGTGAGCATCAAGGAACGCGACCCAGATACTGTCTAAGGCTCTGGGTCTTATTTTTAGCTAAACTCTAGCTAGCAGGCAGAGCTGGTCACTGCTAACAGACTTATTAACAGCAGTACAAAGAATGTGAACCACTTGTGATTTTATTTAATATGTCATCAATGTATAATCTTTGCTTCAGTATTCTCAACAGTTAATTGCCATATAGGTATACTGGCAGTGCTTTGACCAGCAAAAACTGCAGATACATTTCATACTAAACCTTACTTGGTGTATCAAGTATCAATATCAGGATAATCACTGTATCTTTAATTGTGCATTTGTACTGTAGCAATTAATCCTTCAAGTTCTTCATGCTTTTATGGGACATATTAATTAGGGGAATAGCCTCAAAAAGCCGTTAGCATGTATGACATGTTCTGGTTAGACTATCAGACAACAGCTCTTAAAAAACAGCAGTTTAAAGAAGTCACTTGGGCTCTGGTGTATTGGGTGATTGGTCACTTGTGGTTGAGCCTTTAAACTGAAAAATTCAGTATTTGTTCATCAACATTGAAAACAATGGTGCAGCCCTGGTTGGGAACACAAAGCAGCACGACTTCTCCATCATAAATCATGACAAAGTCAAGTTCCTGTTGCTGCTATCAGTGGCAGTGCTTCCACTTCTTCTGATTGGAAAGGTCACGGCAGATAACACTAGTTTTGACTGTAAAGAAAAGTTCCCAGTGGAGACAGAGCTTTACTGCTGCTGCTGTTGTTGGTCGCGGCCATACTTCACTTCCTGCGCTGTGAAAGGTCACCGCAGACACGACTAACATTCCAGTTTGAATAGCCGGAAGGTCTGTGAGCCAGCTTTACATGAGTCTATTCCTTCTGACAGCTTTGTAGTTCCACTTTACAGAGTAGGGACCGGCCTATAAATAGCTCCCCATAGAACTGAAATAAGTAGAAAACAATAGACATTTAAGAGGTGTGTAATGCTATGCTTCTGATGACTTAAGATAAAGGACTTGATGGACAATTATTTGGGTTGATATATTTAAAGCTACATTGTGTAAGAATTACTCCCATCTAGCATTGAGATCATGTATCGCAATCAACTGTCTCTCGCCACGCAGCTGAAAGTACTTATTGTAGCCGTCACGCTTCAAAAGGCGAAAGTGTACTAAAGGCCAACAATCAGCTGTGGTTGATGGAGTGCATGTCAGACAGTGGCGCGGACGCGCGCTTTACACAACCCAACGGAAAAGAAAGAAAGAAAGAAAGAAAGAAAGAAAGAAAGAAAGAAAGAAAGACTGAGGCGGTCTGGAGGATAATTAACTAGTTGGGATTTGCAGCTCCAATGTTCAAGATGCTATTGTTGAAGCCATTAGTTGATTGAATGACTAGTCGGTCAACTAGAAATAAACATTTTTAATAATCAATTATCAAAAAAAGTAATTTATCAAGCAAAATGCTAATTATTCATTGGTTTCTGCTATCTAAAATGTGAGGATTTGCTGCTTTTCTCTGTATCATATCATTAGAAATAAAAATATTTTGAGTTCAGACAAAAGCTATCTGAAGACATCGCCTTGGACTATTTTGCCAATTTAGTATATAACATTTCTAATGATAATTGAGAGAGTACTCAATAATATAATCACTAGTTGCAGCCCTTATTTACACCGTTATGGGACACTAAAACTTAGGACTTGTGATATTTTTTCAGTGTTTGCAGCTCTTGTAAAAACCAGAATGATCCACCATAGTAGAGAAAACAGGACACATTACTGCTTTTTAAATTAAATAATGATAATGTATCAATTTATTAGTAAAAATAAGCAAAGGAACTCAACTTTCATTGCATTTTTTACAGTCTTTTTCTGTAGCTACCAGAACTAACTGGTCAATATCCAGTATTTAATAGAAGGCCAGTATTGTCATGATAAAGCAGATGTGTGAACTGTTAACCCGCATATGAACAAGTCAAGGAAATGTGTACGTTTCTTAAGCTCCAGATGTGGATTAACAGGAGGATAAAAGCATGGCATCTGACAGATCTGCAATGCATTCAGTGAATTGCTGCGGTGCATTTCCTCTGAGGAACTCGCAGTGACGGTGCTGTGCCCCGCTGATGACATGCTGCTGCTGCTGGAGAGCCACACCCAGCTTCACTTTATCAGCAACAGAAAAAAAACTAACATCTTTCCTGTTAAAATGTCAGGATGGGGAGAAGCTGTAAAGTGGCTTTGAAGGGCTGTTTTTGTTATCAGTTTTATACATAAATTTCATGTGAGGATTTTCCTTTGGGTGTTGGACTGCAACTTGTAGCATTTTGAAGACATCGTCTTGAGGCCTAGATTAATTTATGAATAGATAATGCAAATAATCATTAGTTGTAACCCTACAAAAAGTATAAATATTTCCTGCCTGCAGGTGATACAAAATGCTGCTGTCTGGCTGTCAAATCACATCACACCTACTCGTACTTCACTATACTGGTTACCTGTCAAGTCATCTCATAAGTCTAGTTCTAGTCTTTCCCCAGAATGTACAGCATGGATGGAAGTTACATATGTGAAAGAAAAGACAGCGCTACGAAGGGGACGACCCTCCTGCTGATGCTTTACGTCCTCCGATCTAAAAGGTAAACAGGACTAACATTAGCTTGAAAGGAAACAACCTTTATCTACACTGCACGATATCGCCACTGGAAGTCCCCTGGTAAAAAGGGAGGAAAGCTCGAGAGAAATCATTACATACCACTGAAATGACAGGTTAGGGAACGGAGATTACAACACAGTACATCAGAGTGAGAAACTGATACAATTAGGCTAAGGGTTCTTCCTAATCAATTACAGAAAATAGTGCTCTGACTGTCTAGCACATTTGATCTCCATTTGACATTAATAATTAATTTAAAGAGTGATAATGTTGTCTGGTTTGAGACTCATTAATGAAGCTCAATAGTTTCGTTTTGTATTATTTTCACATGCAAATGTACACACATTTATTTTCAGATTGTGCCGTAGTATGGCAACTAAACAATATATCCACACATTTAGGGTTGATCTGACAGAAAATAAATTATCAACAGTGTTCATAATTCTCACATTCTCTGTATTTCCAGCTTCCAAAATGAACAAGATTTTGTGTTTTTCTCTGTTTTATATGATTGTAATTTGTTATTTTTGGGACGTTTTGACTGTTGGTCGGACAAATCAAGCAAAATCAAGCTGAACCCTTTGAATCTGGAAAAGAGTGATGGGTATTTTTCACTCTTGAGCAATTAATTTGAACGCTTACAGCATCCACACAAATGATCAGCATCTGAATAGCACCTTTATCTGCATTGCATTTCTACATCCCATATCACCCAGTCAGCAGGATTTATGCCTCATGTTTGTCACTTTCCAAACTGCTGAGACATTTCATGTTAGTACATGAAAAAGAGCGACAGGAACAGGGCTGTGGTTTTCTAATCTGGCCATCACAACAAAGCCACCAACTTCTCACTGCACTGATGACTTCCGCCGTTTCACTACTTCCTCACAAACATCCACTCGCTCTCTCTGCAGACACCCCCACCAACAAACCCCATCTTTTCACTATTTTAGAGAATAAAGTAAGAAGAAAAAAAGTCCCCAAAGTTTGATTTGTTTGCTTGTTTGTTTTCATCTTTTTTATAAACTTATGGCACCCTGCCTCAGCGAGGCTGAAACAATCACAGCAGTGGTTGAAGGAGAGAAGCTCAGTAATTCAGCAAGTCTTAAATGGGTTAAACCATTTCCTCAGAAAGGGGGATTCCCAGCCCCACATGCTGAGTGTGGTCTTACCCCAGAGTTTTAAAAATTCCTTCAGCTCCGATTTAACTGTTCCTCTAGCTCCCACCGTTTAATGGAAACAAAAACACGTGACATCTGACCTTTGTTAGGCTTGGTTGTTGTTAATGTAGTTTGGGTTATTTTACCTTATCTGTGTGTGTTTTTGGAATTCATGTTTGTTTCTTTTTTTCTCAATCACAGGATGTTTTGTTCTTGATGAATGTCCTCAATTTACCGCCTTGTTTTGTTTTTAATTTATGCCTTGTCATAAAACCAAAGACACTTTTCCACATGCACAATACATTTGCTAGCCAACTAACTTTTTTGTAGGGGAAAATTTTGAGGTATGAGATATATACATTAGGATAAATTTAGATAAATTCCCCAGGTGCATTTTCTATACTTATTATTGTTTTTGAACAAGCCAGAGTAAGGCTGATCACCATGAGTATCAAGAAAATGGCATGGAAAATAAGTGAAATTGAAAACATCCTGACAGATGTTTCACTTAAAAGTAAACATTTTAGAACTCAATCATAGACTAACACATTTTAGTCTAGTGGATAATATATGAACACCAGCTTGATGTCTGACATTTCAGGCCTAATATACAGTAACTAAAACACTTTGATGATTAAAGGGTGAGTGCTTCTCTCTCTTTTGTACCCCCCCTATTTTATTTTTCCGTCCCAACAGCTGTTGTCGGTGCACACAGCTGCAACAGGCCTTGGTTGGCGAATAGCTGCAGAGTGTGCTCTGCAGCTATTCGCCGGCATGGGAAGCCCAACCAATCGCCAAGTGCACATGTGCCGACCCAAACACACAGACACACACACACAGGTTTTGGGTCAGATGTATGTGAGGCAAGGCAGCGCAGACAAAAAAAAAGAAGAAAAAAAAGAGCTTGGTTCATCCTCAAACTTGCATGGCACACGTAGTCATGATTCACCGAATCCTGAGGAACTAAACTCAAAATGTCAAGGTTTATTTGTGTTCCAGACAGTGCAACTGAGCATTTCCACAACCACTTGTCCCCTTCTTTAATGAAACGTTGACCAGCAGCAGCCATCCTCCCCCGAGCCACAAAAAAACCTCAAAGCAAATCAAGATGTGATTTCAGCGGTATTGTTTACTCCCAGCACAAAAAGGTATGACCAAACACATCCATACGGCTGTCACCGTGCTCAGTTATGCGGAGACATTTCATCGTTCACACTGTGAGGTAACAGCAGAGGCGGCGTTCACTGAGGTTCGCCCTAGGGCGGGACTCATTGTCCATGACCACACAATCTGATTTAAAGTGACACTCCAGCAACGGAATCAATCTCTGTTTGAGTGATCTGATATCGATAAATAAAATCCTGAAATCAATCTTTTAATAGGTTAATTATGTTAATATAATGTTAGTCCTGTTAAGTAAAGTACTTTAACCAAACTTTTCAGGGGTCAGTTTTTAATTGAAACATTGACCTGGTACATTATAAAAAATATTTGAGGTAGGGATGGGGCCGATCCGATCAAGTATCGGTATCGGGACCGATACCAGCGTTAATTCAGATCGGATTTTCCCGATCCAACCTGCGGAGATTTCCGATACCACGAGCCATGTCTGCACTTTAACGTTGTCTGCTGAAATGTCTCCAAAAGTGATTCCTGCCGGCTGGTCTGCTGGTTGGCTGGCTGGCTGCAAACTGTGGAATAGATTTCCTGAACGGAGGCGCGGCTCAATGAGACACAGATATATGAGACACGCCCCCGCTCAGGAAGTCCATTCCGCAGTTTGCAGCCAGCTAGCAGGATAGTAGCATGAGCAGCATTGTGGCTAGCTCGATGCTATCCTGTGTGTCCGCTGTTTGGAAATACTTCACAGTGGAAACACCGCAGAGCAAGACAGCAAAATGCAAAAACAAAACAGGACTTTCACAACCGTCTGTCCCGGTGTTGTCGCCGGCTTTTGGCGTTTCATTTCCCCGTTGTTGCGTCCCCCAGAGACCCCGGATCGTACGTGTCCCGGCGGCCGCTGTTTCAGCCGTGAAAACAGAGGTGTGTGTGTGTGTGTGTGTGTGTAACTAAGTGTGTGTGTAAGATGTTTACAGTTATTGCACTTTTCTTATATTTCAAATATTTTACATTTTAAAACGTTGATTTGTTGATGCTACAAGAGCCAGTGTGCTTGATTTGCGCTGTTCACACACTGTTTTATTGATAGTGTGTATGTGTGTGTGTGTCTTTGTATGTAAGATTTTTACACTTGTACTTTTCTTATATTTCAAGACTCAAGTATTTGACATTTTGGGAATGTAATAAATATTGACATGACAATCAATTTGAAACCCTTACAGTTACATATCTGTTTTCAGAATGAGATTTTTCCTGTTTTTTCTGACCTTATACTTACCTCAAGTTGCCTTTTGGGACATACATGCATACGTACGTACATATCATACTTGCCCATTGAGAGGAGTTTATTTCAGCATCATATAAAATCAACAATAATGATAATAATAAAATTAAAGCAAACACCTCTGGTATCGGAATAGTATCGGTATCGGCCGATATCCAAATTCAGGTATCGGGATCGGATCGGAAGTGAAAAAATGTGGATCGGTGCATCCCTAATTTGAGGGTTGCTTCTTGCTTGTACAATGTACAGCATAAGTTCAGATAATCTCTTTTATAGCCAAGCAAAACTGGTATTGTAACAGAAATTTCCCTAACCTAATTGACATTGAATCAAAAATGTAATCAAATCGGAACCTTGTAAATCGGAATCGAATCTAGAGATCATTGGCGATAGCCAGTCCTATGCGAGAGCCAATGCCAACTGTTTAGGTTCCTGCTCAAACTCCTTATGCCGACTAGGGCTGGGCGATATGGAGAAAATCAAATACCACGATATTTTTGACCAAATACCTGGATATCGATACCGCAACAATATTGTAGTGTTAACTACTGGTGCTTTCACAAAATATTTACACAATGAGATTTTGGATAAATAATCAGTAATGTGGATATAATGACTAAGTGGGTAAAGGGAAACAATAGAACAGTTGAAACAGTCTGGTAAGAAAATGACATCACTTTACTGAAATGCAGCCTTTAAAACCAAGAAAAGACTTATGCCATATTACGATATTACAATATCCAAAATCTAAGACGATATCTAGTCTCATATCACAATATTGATATACTATCGATATATTGCCCAGCTTGAATGCCGACTAACTGTGATCATCATGAAAGACACTGATGTGCATGAGCTTACAGGTGAGTGATGATTCAGTCTTACAACCTCATGTTGTTGCAGCAATTCAGGTGAGTAACATCCCCGTCAGCTGTGCTTTCTCAGACATCACTTCAAGGCCCAAAATGGCTCCTCATATTTACTTTATGATTTCCTAGAGCACATCACAGTTACTTTGTGTTATGTTTACCATGAGCCTCGCCCAATAAACTGCAGAGCAACAGCAACTGTATGCCATACAAGAAGTCCACATGGACTTTTTTTTACCTTATGATGTCTAGTACATGTCAGACAGCAGTCATAAGAAAATGTCCACGTCGAGGCTGATGTGACACTTTTAACACCATCATGTAGGGTACAGAATCTGCAGCAGAAGGAACATGAAAGCCTGAGGATGGAGCTTTGTCATTTACAGATGTTTCTGCTCTCCACCTCTGCAAAATCGACTTGTCTCCAGGTGTGTATTCTCATGACAGAATCACCTCTGGCTCTGCTTCAATAACGCAGCCTTCAGTGTCACAAGAGGTTGGCATATTTAGCAGTACATGCAGCCAGGGGTTTAATTGGGCCGGGGCTGTCAGGGGCTCAGCGGACGCCAACTTAGCACATCTTCAACTATGTATATATTTGTACACTTTTCTCTGTTTTAATAATTAAAACGGGGACTAAAACACGCTTTCTCTGTAGCTGTAGAGAACATAGTCCTAAACGAGGTGATGTAGGAACTTGCGAACATCAGAACTTTCACTGGGTTTCCATAAAAGCTACCTAGCAGATCAGCGACCTCAGTCTAGGTCCAATTTCACTTGGATATTTTCCAAAAGGAGTTTGGAATTGAAACTGCCGTTGCTGCAATGCAACACAGCAGGCCATGGGTCAATATGTTCTAGCCACAAGCTAATGAGAGTCAATCACAGCTGGACACAGCTTTGACTTGCAGTTTTTCTTGCAACATCTGCGAGTAGAGTTATCCGATGGTGTGACTGCTCACCAGTCATAATAACCATGGGAATATTACCTATAGCTGCCTTCTGTCTCACATGACATCATTTCAAACAAACACACACAACAAAATTCACATTTCCTCAGATTACTTCCAAATTAAAATGGCATAGAAAAGCCTGGGCAGATCCAGCTGACTATGTCCTCCTCTTTCCTCTGCTCTCATTTCTACAAGGCAACAGCAGGATGATGTCGCTCATCTCTGATGGGGCAACCGGGTCTCCGTCAGATGCTTTTTCCTCTGTGTGTGTGTGTGTGTGTGTGTGTGTGTGTGTGTGTGTGTGTGTGTGTGTGTGTGTTGATGAACAAGCCTATCACCATAAATGCAGCACAGACCCACTCCAGCAAAAGGCCCGCTGGGCAATAGTGTGCACAAATGCGCAATGAAACACCGCCCACCCAATGGCGCACAAGTCGGTCAGCGTGGTGAGGGCTTGTCATGCACGGATGGGGTTGGCCTGATCAGTCCCATTGGAAAGCTTGCAGTATGCAGGGAATATATTTTACTGGGGTGTGGGTGAGAGGAGGAGGGACCTCTTTGGTACCAAAATAGGTGGTCTGGGTTGACGTTTGCATCGTTACAATCCAAACATAATGATTGTGGATGTGAAGCGGTGAGAGGCCAAAGCGCTATCGGAGAGATAATCCAGTCCAGACTGCACCGGTCCCAATGAGGGGAGGGGACATGTTATAACAAACGTGTTCCTGAGACCGTGAGAGGGGAAAAATACATAAATGCATGTTTGTGCTCCAGTTTCCGTCCGTTTGTTCTCTCGGTTGGGGCTTTAAGGCACACATACGCATACCACACACACACAGGATACACACAGATGGAGGCTCACACCAACCTTGAAGACTTGTCCATAGGTGCCATTTCCGACCACTTCCACCAACTCGAAAATCCCAGCAGGATCCTGTAATTTAAAAGCATAAAAAACAAATTGGTTGATTGCCTGTAGCTATTTACAATCGGGTTCGTTCGATGTATGAGCCGGCTGCGCCCGGTTGGCTGGCCTCCTATGCCAGCGGATATTAGACAAAGAAAAGCCACCGCAGGGTTGTGTCAACAACAGCACTGCCTACAACATGGTTGTGTTTTTATTTCTGAGCACGAAAAAATAAAATGCACTCTGAAAGTGTCTTTGAGACACGTACTCACCCTCAGGGATGCTAGGTCTATATCCACCAGACTTTTGGCCGGGGACTCGTTCGCCATTTTCGTTCAAAAACGGTGTTAAATCAGCGAAATAACGGCTTGTTTTCAGTCTCCTTTAGTCGGACGGTGTGTGTCTCATCCTCGGGTGGTTTTATTTTTAATCCCACTGGTGATATTTTCTATCCAAGGCGCGTTTTTCCTCTTTGTAATCCCGGGCAGACGCTCGGCTGCTGCTACATACCGACCAACTGCTGGAGCCCTGTCTGCTCTAGGCTTCTCTCTCTCTCTCTCTCTCTCTCTCTCTCTCTCTCTCTCTCTCTCTCTCTCTCACTGTTTGTGTGTGTGTATGTCTCTCTGTCTGTATTCTCCGCCCTCTCTCTTGCTCAGTCTGTCCTCATGTGTGTCTCTCTCTCTCTCTCTCTCTCTCTCTCTCACTCTCTCTCTTCATTCTCCGCCCCATCTCTCTCTCAAACAGGAACAGCGCTATACTTTTTGGGGCCCTGAAGAGAATTTGAATGCCCCCTCACATCTGAAAAGGGGAACTGTAAATTGACCAATCATCAACGCTTAAGAATCCACTAACACCCTGTAAAATGCTAATAGGCTAGTTGTGTGTTAAGGTAATACCTACACATGTAGCTAGCCACCATACATTTTTGGAGCTCTGGCAGCTAAAAGATACCATGTGCAGGGCCCCTCGCTTGAGTGCTACTGCAGAGTTGTGAGCAAGTGACTGAGCCACAACATATCTAAAACAAAATGTCAGTTAATTTCAGTGAATTACATGACAGCGAGCAGCAGTGTTTGCAGGAGAAAGACAAATTGTCAAAGCAGGAAAAGCCCAGGTGATGCACATTTCGTTAACGATGGTCTCAGGTCTACAGTAGAAAATTAGCCAGCTTGCTAACACCTGGGCATTTACAGAAATGTTGATTAATGTGCACTGTCCTAATAAATACATATTAAAAAATATACATGCACTCATTATTTGGAAAATTCACTTTTTGGCTTAGTATAAGGTAAACATAAAACAATAACCAAGACTAAATCTCACAATTGTCCATCCAAAAATGTATATTATTTAATGTAACATCCAGATTTAAACAATACATGAAGTGCAAAGTACAACATTTTTGTTTTCTTAAAAGCCATTGAACTTTTGCAAATACAAAGTTACAATGTTAAACTTCCGACTTTAACATCAGACAACCATAACAACATTGTTACTTCCGAACTTCCAACTTTACTTTCAGAAATGCAATAATTTCTATATAATATAATAGTTAGCGCTGCTTTAGCTAATACCACGTCAGGTAGCTGTTTCTCCAACTTCGGTCAGTACAAGGCAGGATTAGCCGGTAGACTTCTTCTAAACGAGGGCGCACTTCCAACTTTGCATGGAATACCTGCAGACGAGGGACATGTAAGTAGTTCTTTTGTAGATTAGGGTGAACTTGTGTGTGTTGTAGCATGCTAGCGCTAGCATGCTAGTGCTTAGCCACCTCGTTTCGACCTGTTTCGGCCAATGACGTAGAAAGCCCTGCAGATTTTGAACAGCTCACTCAGAGACTCAAGGCAGGATACATTCAGAAACCCATATCTCACTCAAAACAGCATGGCTGTTTTTTCTTTCCAAGTTTGTATGCATGTGGAAGCACCAGATACACAAAATAACACCCCAAATCCCAGAACAACCAATGCCGGTGATCCAGCATACACAATACCAGGGACCCTGGAAGTAGTTCACTTAAATAGAATGCAGTTTTTAATGTTGTCAACAATACCTGTGCTTTTCTTGCTGTGACATGTCAAAATGGCTGCTGTGAAAGACAGTTGATGTTGATGACAGAGCAGAACGTGAGTGATGTTAAATGAAAAGTATTATAAATGTTATAAAATATTATAATAATATAATCAATCCCCTCAAGTCCCCCAATGGCAGTTTAGCCTAGTGCACCGAAATGTCCAGTAACGCACCTGACCACATGTGGAAAAACTGTGATTGGTGAGATTGAGCTGCTCCTGTTTCCTGCTTCAGATGCCAATTATGATTGTTGATGGTCAAGACAACATTAACCAAGTTGAATAAACCAAACCTATGACTGTCTTTCAGCCAGTATAAACCCACAAGAGCTAAACTTAGGAACTAAATCTGCATTTTCTGCGGTGAAAAATGAATTCGCAAATCTCGTTCTATAATGAAATATTGGAAAACATGCACAGTGAATCCTACAATGTAAATATGTATCTGATAACTATCTTGCCCTCCTCTTTTCTCTCCACTTCTCTATCTCTCTCTCAGTTTCTCCTTCCGTCTCTCCATCAGATAGATGCCGGACAATTAGAGCATGTGAACTGGAAACAGTGATAAATATTTCAGTACTGCTGTCACTGCTCTGCTGTTCTGTTGGCGGGTATGACATCCAGACAGGCTGCATTATATCCTGCTGCCATCGCTCTTACCTGTCATCTGCCTCCATGTTTTTGGTTAACACTCAAAAACCAACAACACTAGAGCCAAATGCTGATAACACATCATGTGACAGTGATTTCAGTACTCTGGTTTCTAATTTTTTGTGTGAACTGGTGTAAGTGTTCATTTCTTCGACTTGATGTCATCTAACAGTACAAATATCAGGTCAGTCGGCTGGCCCCTGATGTTGAAGGCTAATGCAGATACTGTTTGTAAGTAAATGTACCTTTTGAGGTTACTTTGCAGTTTTAATGTTCTTTAAAAGAAGTCTCCTAGAGATATGGTGTTCTTTTAATTTTTTAAAAGGAGATATTCGCACATCCAACTATCTCAGATGCAGGTGGATTGGAAAGTACCACTTGAGACTTGAAAAAAGAAGATCCTGCACACAGTTCTTGCTCAGCATCACAATTTCTACATAATAATATGGTATAGTCACATACCTGCACCTCAATACACAAATGACAGTTGGACTATGATGTTGAGGCGTCAGAGACAATCCTTCACAGATTATCAATTGCCTGACTATGACTAAAACCAGGATAAGACATAACAGGAACTAGAGTTTTTAGAAAGGTACTAATAGACCTTTTTTCACTTACTTCAACACGAGTATTTTAAATAGATTATGCACCGCCCATTCTGTGTGCACAGGTGTGGGACAATTTTTCTTTTGTGGCAGTGTCTCTCAGTAATTGACAACCTGTGTACAGTCTGTCACATTATATTCCACATATAAGAAAAAGAGGTGTTTGGTGTTTTAAGTCCCAACGTCGCCTTCCAGGCAACGCGGCAATGGTTATGTTTAGGGTCAAGGTTAGGGTTAGCTGCCTGGAAGGCAACGTTGGAGGCTTAAAACACCATCGAGCAGAAAAAGAAGAGAAAAACAGGAACAAATCAGACACAACACAAGAATATTCACAGAAATTGCATGTGAAAATATCAGTCTTGCAGCTTTCATACATTATTCAAAATTGTGTAATCATATGCACTACTAGTATATTGAGTGTTCCATAAGCAGGTCTACAAGACCCCCTTAGAGCGTGACATGCCATTGTATCTTGTTTATTCCATGGGGGATAGAGTTTGCAAATTAAATATCAAGTAGACTTTCTCTTCTAAGTATTTAATCAATGGGCGGAGCATTATCTATTTAAGATGAATGTTGTAAGAATTGTTGTTGTGTAAGAATCTTGATGAAGGTCCAGAGGGACCGAAACGTTCTTGTTTTAATAAAACATAACAATTCGGAATTCTGTGATGAATTAGTTGAATGCATTATTTTGATTTGTATTAAGTTTGCCGATGTGGCAAAACAAATCTTCAGTGGCTTCTATGAATAGGCAGAGCCTATCCTGGGAAGAAAACAAACAAGTATCTTGAAAATGTAAAGACCATCGGAAGTAAATGTGAATGTATCACATGTGAAACCCATTTATCACGTGGAGAAAAAAAACATTTTATAAGTGATTTTCAAATACTGCATAATATGCAGTATCTGAAAATCACTTATAAAATACATAACAGTTTACATTTCACATGTTTATGTGAAATGTAAAACTGTTATGTGAGAAAAACAAGGCACAGAAGGGATTTGATTTAAACGTGAACATCAACATGCTCACGATGACGATGTAAACATGCTGATTTACAGCGCAGGTATAATGTTTATCATATTCACCATCTCAGTTTAGCGCGTTAGCATGATAACTTTTGCTGGTTAGTTTTGCATGTATTTGGTCATAAACCAAACTGACAAAAACAACTTGTATCTGATGGTGGCTCCAGATGAAATGTATTATTACAATTCATTATTTTATGGCAATCATCCAATAGTTGGTGAGATATTTCAGTCTGGACCAAAATGGTGGGCCAACCGACAGACAGAGCCATCCATAGAGCTGCTAGTGTGGCTAAAAAATGTACTATACTATAGTACTATATTATATACTGTAATTAAAAAAGCTACCTGTCATAAAATGACAAGCAAATATCCAAGTTTTAGCAATATAAACTCTCTCACCTAACTGCAAAGACCCATTTGCTCCTCATCATCCTTCCACAGTCTGTGAAAACTTTTGTCTGCAACCAATGTCTTAAAAGTTCTGCACCCTTTTCAGTTCTTTTTTTAAATGCATTTATGCACAGATTTGTTTTTCCTACATCCCAACACTCTTTGCTCTCAATCCGTCTTCTGCTGTAATGTCAATGCTTTCCTTTTTCTTTTCCACAGGAATGTATGCCCCTCTCTAACACTGTTTTACCATTGCCTGTTAATGATGTTGCCTATCCAGATGTTACAGCTTATTCCACTGCCTCACTCACTTTAATTTTGCTGTCCACAAATGCCCAAAAATGAGCATCTGTTGGCACACATGGAACAGAAACCACAGGACTTCAAAGTCATCAAACTGGGTAAGAGCAGGACATACATACACTGATTATCAGTGTTACTTTTTTATACAGTATGGGTAATTATAAACAGACTTACCTTTAGTGTATTATTATTGTATTTATTATTCTATTGAAACGCAATCATGGTTTACAGATTTTGCAAACACTCAACAACATCAACAACAACAACAACAACAATAACAAAATAGGAAAGAACATATTTAAGTATCAAAAAGCATTGAACAAAGTAAAATATAGACAAAAGACATTAGATGCCATGAAATGCTTTATGTAACTTTGACTAAAGCAGCTAAATATACATTCTTTTGCTTTATGTTGAAGCTTCCAGGAAAGAACTGCTGTATTACTGTATGTCATGTTGGGGATAAAAAAAGAAAAAAAAAAGAAATTGGTTCACTGCCCTGAAACTTGTGCTTTGGTCTGTACTCTTGAGTGAGTCTTTCCTTTGAAAGTGATGGAGGGGGACGACCCACACACATCAAAGTATCACCCACTGGGTGTGCCCGGCTTTTATGTGTTATCTATAGCAGGGATATTTCAAGGATTTCAGGCTGTATGGACATCTAAATTACTGAGTTTATTCTAGACCTGGAGAGTCCACTCCCAGTGGCTCTGTGCAGCTCATTGAGTAACTCACACTGAAGGGTTCCATGAATGACTGTGAACCCATGTCTGCAGGTCTCCTCAGCTCTTTGGAGGTTTACAGCATCTTTCAGTTCATTGTATTAGTTTTATAGTCTGTTTTGGTTCACTCTCATCGCTCTCTGGTGTCATGTTGAGTCGCAGCTGTTTGCTGTTTTCAGAGGAAAAGCTGTAAAAACCCACAGTACGCTACCTGCTCAGCCCCAAACAGCAGACAGACAACGTTAGCAACTAACTGGTGAGCATGGCAGAAGATTTAGAGACAGATATTTCCCTTGGGATTGGTGAAGACCAAAAAGAGAGCTCAAAGGAAAGGGAATATTAGACTTACGTTGATCATGTTGTCGGAAAAAAAAAAAAAAAAAAGAATCCAGATGAATAATAATGCTGCTTCATTTCTAACAGCGTAAGCAATCTGGCTGAACCTGAAAATACAACAATGCTGCTTAATCTGTGTTACACACACACCCACTTCCATGCATCCACACCTTGGTAGCTTTGTCAAGCCACCAAACAGACAGACAAACAAACAAACAAACAAACAAATAGATAACTAAATAAATACGATTATAGATGTTTTTACAATTCCTTTGGTGATTATACAGTAAATAAATTGAGTGTATTACCCACTACTGGCCACTGCTAGCTTGTCTGACTGGTGTGTGTGTGTGTGTGTGTGTGTGTGTGTGTGTGTGTGTGTGTGTGTGTGTGTGTGTGTGTGTGTGTGTGTGTGTGTGTGTGTGTGTGTGTGTGTGTGTGGCCATCATAGGGGTCCAATCACAATCCTGCAAGTCAATCCAATGTCTTGAAAGTGATGAGAAGTTACTTTATTTTACAGCAAAAAGAACTGTATGATTGCTTCTGTATGTAAACCTTGCACTTTCTGTATGTACATCCTGTACTCTGTATTTCCTATGTAATTATTCTATAATTTATTGCCTAACCTGTATTACACCTAGAACATTTTGGCTGGTTCTCACTTGGGTAGTTTGAGGGTTTAAAGGTGCGTTTAGACAAATAAAAGTAACACACACATTTTCTCATTTACCCTCCAGCCATATGTGTGAGGTTTTGAAATAATTGTCTCTGAGATCTCTAAACCCAATGCAATTTCTCACTTGAACTACTTTTATTTTTATTTACCAAAGAAATACAGTATAGTTCCAATAAAAAACAGTTGACAGTAGATTACGTGCACAACACACTTTTTCTCCTCTCATGTATTATTATTAGTTCTGTAAAAAGAATCAAATGAATGTTCTGTCTGCTTCCTCTTTCTTTTCTGACTCCATGGTGTGTGTTTAAGTGTGTGTGGGGTGTTCTGTGTGTTTGGATGGGTTCAAATAATGAGCAAACATTGTCTGTTTGTGTTAAATATGCAACTGCTTCCTCTTTTATGCTTCACTCTGGACCCATCAGAGGAAGCTGTGTTTGTGTGTGTGTGTGTGTGTGTGTGTGTGTGTGTGAAGAAGGTGAGTAAGAGCTATGTCAGGATGTGCAGAAAGTATTTGGCGAAGCTGGAACACCATGGCTGTGACCACATCACACTTGATATTAAAACCAGCGTGAGGAATAACACTGTTGTATCTTACTTTTCTCGCCATTAATGTCCATAATTCAAATGATAGTATATTTGCCAGTCAGACGCTCCTAACATATGTTCTACTAGTAGTAAAGTAAACATAAAAACAGACGGGGGATTTAAATCTTGGGCTACTAAGGGGCTGGGGGAAAATAGGAGACCTTTACAATTCCCAAGAGGTGCTGATGACATTTGGAGAAATGGTTGACAAATTTAACATATCCCGTAACCATTTTTTTAAATAGCTACAATTGAAGAAATTTCATTAGAACACATCAAAATCAAACATTACGCATCCCCGAAATGTCTAACATAGAAAAATGTATGAATGTGATTTGTTTAGGGAGGGGTTTAATTTCCAAAATCTACAGATGTCAAGAAGATGGAAGTACAGAAACATCTGCAAGACGGCTGGAGGCATGGAGAGAGGATCTACAGGAGGCAATCCCAATAGAAAAGTGGGGGGAGGAATGCTCTAAAGCACAATCGAGAACTACTAACACTCGCCTGAAATTACTACAATACAACTGGTTGATGCGAACGTATATCACTCCGGAAAAAAATTAACAGATATAACAGTGCTATACCTGATGTTTGTACTAAATGTGAGAAGGAAAAAGGCACATGTTTCCATTGTATTTGGCAATGTACCAAAATACACGAATTCTGGCAAGAAATAAAACTATGTATCCAAAATATTTTACAGATTCAAATACCCCTAACCCCACAGTTGTTTATATTTGGTCTCTACCCAGACAATTTGAAGATTAAGAAATATCAACGAGCATTTGTAGACTTAAGTGTGTTAATGGCAAAGAGAGTAGTACACCTCTCATGGACAAATACCAGAAGTCCAAGTGTAAGCAGGTGGTTGTCTGAGCTATCCACAACTCTCCCCTTGGAGAAAATTACATATACAATAAAACAGCAACATCATTTTCACCAAATCTGGGACCCCTTCATTTACTATGTATCGAGAACGGATTTACAGTATCTAAGATTATAGAAATATGCTGAATGTTGTCCACGAATGTCGTCTCTTTAAGAACATTTCAAAATGACCATTAGAATAACGTCATTGGCTACCTGGGATGTCTGCCTCTCTGTTGTCTGTCTTCTCTCTCCTTTCAGTATGAACCCTGTATGAACTCAATGCCCCTGTAATTCATCTCACCTGCTATTCCACTAACAAACACTGCCCCTCTGTGGCCAACAGATGCTACTGTGTCCTACAGCCGAGCAGACAGAAGGGGAGAAATGTTAAAAAAAGAATCCTACATTCACATTGCCCAGCAACAGTCACACTGTGCATTCTATATAAAGTGGCAGAGCCTGAGACGAGAAAAAACTGGAAGATGCTTATTGTCTCGACTACAGTGGCTGACACAGACACCAGCCGAGTCTTCTCAGTGTTTTCCCTCCCTGTTCACTGACACGTTTAAGTTTTCAAAGCATGTTGGTGATGGGGTGGTGCATCCTGACCGTCCACGTCAGACGTTTCAGGCCTACTTTTCTCTCTTAGACCTGAAATTATCTAGTTTCAAACCAGGTTAGGCAACATGTAGCGCATAATGCATTTCCCTCTGAGAAATCAAATGGCATGTGGTTGCATCTGCGTCTGATCAGAGTATGTGATGTACCTGCATCCGGCCACGACATTCATGCTTGCACATGGAGTACATATTTAATTCTGTTCCTAAATCTTCCATCAACACAATTTCCACTTTAATGGAAAACCTACCTTGAGCAGATTTCACATTGGCGAGTTTATTTTTCTTGTGTAATGAAATATATACAATTTCTAATGTTGACAATGTTCACCGTTTATTCTAAGCAGGATACTATGCTTTATTCCCCAAATGTTTTCCTTCATCAGGGTGGTATACTGTATGAGTATTGTTTTAATAATTTCTTTATATACCATCCAATAAGGCATGCAACTTCACCATATTTAATCTTGACCCTGGGTATTCTGTATTAATTGCAACTTTTCTTTCTCTTGTAAAGTCAGATAAGATTTGAGAAATAGAAGGTATATTGTAGCAGGGTCGTGTGATGCATTTCATTTTGATGGACAGGTATATTGTTTGCTTGCTGCTTTCATGGCTGTACTAACATTACAGCTGTAGCGCGCTGGGTTTACGTTTTTACAGATATATCTGGCAACCCGACCTGGCTGTCAAACTGGGTAGTTAATAACAACACACAGGCCAAAACACAAACAGAAATTCCGTCACGGAATGAAAATTTCAAAAGGAGAAAATACTGGCATTAGCATTGTTGTCAGAAAAGATAGTATTTCAGCTTAACGTGTTTCCTTAATATCTGATGACACATTGGGGTAATTTCTTTATTAAATACAGTAAATGTATTGCACCTTTAACTGTGCACCTCACCCAGTGAAATTAATTTAAAAAACAAACTGCCCATGCAGCTAACTACTACTGGATTAACACCACGGTTTAACACAGTGGGCTGATTGGATTTATCACACAAGCATCTGATGGTAGTCAGGCTCACAGATCCAAAAACAGTGCCAGGGTGCCTTCAAGCAAGTCACATTGTAGTTTGACTGCGGCCAGGTGTTTTCCCACCCTTCCAATATGTGTAGGAACAGTTCAGAATTAACAAAGTTCTGATAAATAACATGTTAAGCTTTCATTAAGTTAAGAAACTAGTTTTAGTTTAGTCGTTTTTAGTTGCTTTTTTAAACTTTTAGTAGTTTAGTTCATTACAAACCTTGTGAACTTACCGGTTTGATAGTTCACAAGCATCCACGTAATAACCTATACAGTTGTGAGCATGACAGTGTGATGTGTGTAGATGAGGACGTTGCTCCTGTATGGGAACGTGTATCTTCTTCACTTTCCAATGAAAATAAATCAACAATTAACTACAATATAAAATCAGCTGCTACAAACCAACAACAGGTAGAAATGGGACAGAATGTGTTTCTCTTTATTTGCTATAAAAAAATAGGTATGAGATCTCAATTTACAAATGTACCAGGGAAATGCAGCCCATCGTGAGCCCCGGCCCCGTACGGAGAGCAAGTGACTGCAGAGGATTCAGACATTTGGAAGGACAGAATTATACAGAGAAACGGTGCATTTAAATGCTCTCTAAGAATGCAATCACAACAGTGGTCATACTAAAAGAACTTAACCAGCTTAAAGTCAAGCATGTGACTTACACCGTTACTCACTCTTTGAGAGTTACTGTAAATACTTGATTTCATTTCATGACTTGCAAAAATAGTTACACTTAAGTTAAGCCATCAACACTTCCTATTACAATTCATCCTTCCTTTTAAAGGTGCTCTAAGTGATGTGACGCGTGTTTTAGGCTACAACATTTTTTGTCACATACAGAAAACTTCTCCTCACTATCCACTAGCTGCCTGTCCCCTGAACACACTCTAAAAAACACAAACAACAAAAACAAACCGCGCCAACCTGCACCACGAGCCATAACAAACAGTGTTCCAGCCAATAACCGACAAGGAGTTGGTTGAGTCATGAACATGCATTGTGGAAGTAGCCTACGTGCTATTGCTGCTGCAGTGATGGCTCAACCAGCTCCTCCTTGTCGGTTATTGGCTGGAACACTGTTTGTTGTGGCTCGTGGTGCAGGTTGGCGCAGTTTGTTTTTGTTGCCATTTCCGGAACCTGGGCTCTAGAGAGCGGTGCTTATAGAGACCGCATTTTTTAAGAGCGTGTTAGGGGACAGGCAGCTAGCGGATAGCGAGGAGATGTTTGCTGTGTGTGACAAAAAATGTTGTAGCCTAAAAAACGCATCACATCACTTAGAGCACCTTTAAGGTATGCTGTCAAATATGACTGTAAAAACACAGGTTTACATTCAGTGTTTCTCACCAAAACAATTTGAATCCTGAGAAAAACATTTGCAACGCTGCCATTTAGAACATTTTAAAACTTGCATTTTTTTTTTACATCACCTACCAATCTTCTTTACTGCATTTTGCTGGCACAGTTGTTATCACAACCAACCGTTGATCAGTGGAATAGCTTGAAAGCGTCAGGAACCTGTATTGGGTCATCTGTTGTGCGAACAAAACAGGAACCCATCGTTTTAAACATAACTTTTACATTTGGGCTACATGGTCATCATTGTATAACATTTTACAAATTTCCTTTAACCCTCTGAGGTCTAAGGGCATTTTCACACATCTTCTTAAATTTACCTTTTTTTTTAAAGATAAAGATAAGAGCAAAGGGCCGCAGGTCGGAGTCAAAACCGCCGCTGCTGCGTCGAGGACTGAGCCTCTATATATGGGCACCCGCTCTACCAGGTGAGCTAACCAGGCGATCCTTAAATTGATCTTTTAATGGTATTTTCTAGAGCAATGTGTAAAGAGATAATTTGGTGCTAAAGCTGAAATGTTAATGTTGGCTTTATGAAATTCCTCAAATCTCTTTTGAAAACCAACCTTAAATTATGATGTGTTGTACGAATTGTTTCGGTGCTTGAAATGAGTTTACCAAAATCTTTAGGTTATATATGATTAAAATAGTAAAAAAAAATATTTTAAATGAAATTTTGTAATATCGCTTTTTGAGTTTTGTCAAACATCGTGTGGACGTGCCGGTGCATATTTAATCTTCAGAGGGTTGATTTCCCTTCATAGTTTTTACCCACTAGTAGCGCTGTGGAGAGAACACATTCCTGTCAAGCTCCTTAATTGATCAATGGTTGGTGATGCCAAGCGACGAGAGACACGGCATTGCGCCAGTAAAAAAAAAAAAAAGAACTAACAATGCAAGATCCAAAAATGTTTATGAGAAACGAACATTACTCAATATGTTTGTCAGGCCTCAAGGATAGGCACAATGTGTTCTGGTGAGAAACATTTAATATAAACAATTGTTTACAAGAAAACTTCACATGGCAACTTTATGTACTGTACTTTCATGATAGTGTGCATGTAAATGTACTGACAGAGAACTAGATAAAGGAGGAAGAGAAAGGGTGAAATGTTCCTTAAATAAAACATCAAAAAGGCCTCCGAGATACATTGATATACATATAAATCACTCAACTTGAGATTTCACAAAACACATACACTTAAGGTGCCGTAGGTAGGATTGTGAAGATCCAGGACTTGATCAACAACTTCTCAGTCCCTCCCCCCATTTCTGCTAAAGCCCAAAACGGTCTCCTAAGCCCCTCTCCCCACAAGGGAGAATGAATGTGTGTGCATGAGCAGTGATTGACACACAGTTAGACACCCCCCCCCCTGGCCCTGATTGGTGCATCTGAACAGGAGCGGTGGATTTTTTTGCAAATCGCACAACAGGCTGTAGGTGGTGCCAGAGGAGCCAGACTTTTTTTTTTTTTTAATTACCTGCTTCATGTAGTTCTACTCGAACATAGGGTCAGTTTCAGCAAATATGACAGAAAGTTAGTTTTATAAGTCTTACCTACTGCACCTTTAAGGGCATAGCAGAGAGAGAAACGGAAAACAAAAGAAAATATACAATCAACCCCTATACCTAAGTCTGTATTTGAAGTCGTCAGAGATATGCTACAACAGGACACACAGTTCCAGATCAACTGTATCTGGAAGGAAGTATTTGTATGTGCATTTTCCTAAATACAGCTAGAACTTGTGTGATAGGCAGACTTATGTTTAAATCTTAATCTCATTTGACAACAAGTTGTAGAGTTGCACTTGTTCTCACACAGTGTAGTATGTGTTTTTTAGTGTTAGCATGCGCATAATCAGGCTTCTCTCAATGCAACGACTCCCATGGTGCCCTTCACTCTCTATCAGACAGTCTGAGGTACATGCCCACCACGTGGTGAGGCATCAGATAGAAAGCTACAGGTTTTTGCACGAGTTTTGGCTCAGTCAGGAAGATTTAGAGTGAAGCAGCTGTTGCTGGTGCACATGCAGAAATCTGACCTCATGTGCACCTCGCCAAACGGATTGTGTAAATGTAGTGAGGAGAAAGAAAAACATCCACATACTACAGCCGGACCAGTACATTCACTTTAGTGTGTTGCCACTAAGCAAAGGTTTTTGCTTTACATTTTAGTAAGTAGAGTTTTTGTTTTGACAGTACCTGTACAAACACTTGTAGATGTGTTGGGCCTCATGGCTCTGTCGCAAGCACCCTGCTTATGTAAAATACTGCTTAGTATATATATATATATATATATATATATATATATATATATATATATATATATATATATATATATATATATATATATATATATATATATATATATATATATATATATATATATATAAGAAAAATGAATTCCTCTTGAACCTGATCCTTTCCACTCACACAGCTTTTGTGAGGACAGGTTTTTGTTCCTTTCATAACAGAGAGATGGGTAACTTGCGTGAATGATCTAAATGGAAGTAAAGCAGCTTGACCTGATTTTACCTCTGCCTCGACAAAGGAGAAGAGTTGAGAGGTCAATCGTTTAAGTGACGTGCTGTAGCTTAATTCATCCAGTGAAAAGATGCAGGTGGGGAGGATGGCTGGATGAACAGACAGACAGATGAGAAACCAGGAATGCCCTCACGCCAGCACCCTGGCCCACCTGATGCTCTCAACACAACTGAGATGTACTCATGCACATGAAACAGCGAGGAGCTCATGAGCAACTGAGAGAATGAACTAATGCAAGAGTGGGCAAGTAAACGAACGAGTAAACAAAAATGTATAACTGATTGAATGAATCAGTCAATGAGTGACCTAATTAACAAATGAACCAACTGTCCCCCGAGTGGCTGGGCAATCACCGCGGCCTCTTGCGCGTGACGAATATGAGAACCCTGCGGATGGCGATGAGGCGGTCCTTGAGGGAGGTCAAGGCCAGGATGGTGAGCTGGGCTCGATTCTCCAACGGAAGGACAGCGAGCAGCCACCAGTACCAGGCCGGACCACTGGGACTGCCCTGCAGGAGAGAAAAGATATATATGGTTGATCTCTGTGTATCTCTCACTGCTCACAGGGCTTAAGAAAGGCTGTGTGGACATTCTGGACAATCTTTCTTGAGCATCTTTAAAAGAAAATCTGATTTCAGTGGCTAGAGCACTTACTTATAAGTGCTCAGTTTTTTTTTATGTGAGACTACTAAATTGGCTGCACAATTCTGTTAATTTTCTTTTTTATAAAATACTCCTCTTCAGGCATTTAAGAATTTTACACATCTAAAAAAAAAAAAAAAAAAAAAAAAAAAAAAACTCTTCAATTGAACTGCTCACAAAGCATACACATTAAAAGGTGCAGTAAGTGATTCTTCACAAAGATAATTGATATTTGAACTCAACTGCCAAACAAATACAACCCCTCCCTTCAGAAGCTCCGCCCCCCCCGATTAACAGACAGATAACTACTGCCCGGGATATTCAAACGCTGCTTCCCCCCTACCGCCCCTACCATCAACTGTCGCTGCCTGTTGCCGATTGGCTGGAACAGTGTTTTGTGGCTCTTGCGCTCCTTTCCGTAAACTTGACTTTGAATCACTTACTATACCTTTAACCTGTAAATGGGCATCTTATTTTATCATGTATTTACGTTTAAATCTGTAGTGATCGTGGTAAACGTGGTGAAAGTGTGCTTCACCTGTGGGTCGGGGTCTTTGCTGGGAAGGTGTCCGAAGTGGCTGAGGATCTGGCTCTTCATGTCGTCTTTCAGGGAGGTGAACCAGTTGGTGGCCTGCTCGTACACAGAGTCGTGCAGCTTCAGAAGTTCCTCCAGCGCCTCCCCCTCCATCTGATAGGATAGAGGTGAATTATTTTGTTTTATTTTTTTATTTATTACAAAAACCTCCACCTGTCTAAAAAGAGTTTTAAATTATTTTAATTCTAAGAAAAGAATTTAGGTCTCGCATTGCCAGACCCTTATCCACAGTGCGGCGTAAGAGGGTCTGGCTAGTCCACACAGCAATCCAGGATGGGAGAAAAATGTGCTCTGGTTTATTGGCATTTCTTTAAACCAATCACAATCGTCTTGGGCGGCACACAGAGCACTGGCACCTCTGCAAAATAGTCTCGGGAAGGAACTTGTTTTGGTGGAACATGTGTAGTTCAAAAGTTGTTTTTGTCGTGCAACAGAAAACTCAGATTGGACAGATAGTCTAGCTAGCTGTCTGGATTTACCCTGCAGAGATCTGAGAAAAGGTTAACCATAGTCCTCAGAAATCCACCGGAGTATAAAATGCAAACACAAAAAAAGCGGAAGGTGACATCCGGCCGAAATTAAAGTTCTCCGGCAGAATTTCCGGTGGCACCTAGGATGTGGAACATCGTGGATATAGACTAGGCATATATTAATTAACATCAGCAAACCTGTGTGTTTGCCTATGTGTGATTAGTGCAGAGAGATAGTTTCTCCCCTCTGAATTTGCCAGTGGCACAGAGAGGGGAACTCAGGATTGCTTTTTTCCTCCACTGCTCAGCTGTCACAGAGTGGCTTGGGGCAAAAACCTAAGTTCTACTTTGTGTGACATCTGATTGGCAGCAGCATGATGGAAAGTGTCCGGAATGACAAGCTCTAACAGACAACACACCCACGCAAAGATCCTCCCAGCCCACCTTCTGATCTTCCAGGTACTCTATCTTGGCAGTGTTGTAACCGTCTCTCTGGCCGTGGCTGAGGACCTTGAACCGTGACACGCCGATGGTGTCGACCACTGAACGACCATCAGGAAAGAACTTCACATCTCGCACCTGAAAGACAGTTTATCACGTATTTACACTGGTAAAATACCTGTTATTTGACTGCATACAGCGAAGTAGTACTATCCTGTCCTGACTCTGTAAACACTCACCTCCAGCATGCAGCCATAGTCAGCAAAGCCTTTGAGCTCATCAGCTATGCACATGCCGAACTGCTTGGTGCCCGTCTCCATGGAGCGGCGAATCATGAGCCGGTAGCGCGGCTCAAACACGTGTAGTGGGCAGGGGATGGTGGGGAAGGCCATGGTACACACAAAGATGGGAACTTCCTGGTTCAAGCTACAAGAGACACAGTGAAGGCGTTGTTGAGCCTGTGTGTGTGTGTGTGTGTGTGTGTGTGTGTGTGTGTGTGTGTGTGTGTGTGTGTGTGTGTGTATCTGGATGTTTTAGAAATCAAACACCACTCAATTCTGTCTGGAAGTAGCAAATTAAGTGCGCAGAATTATTCGTCAAATGAAAGAAGTCCAACTTTATATAGCAAATATTGCACTGCCAAATTGATTTCATTATTGTAATTTTTAAATATGTTGCCATTTTAGATGTTTTTGTTAAACAGAAGTAAAAATAACAACAGTGCAACTGCATGCTGAAATAGCAAAACCTGTTAACACTTTAAAATCCACATTAGCCAAGATGTTTTTTTTGTATAGGTTGAATACGTAAAGGGTTTTACTGTTACAATTTAAAAAAAACTTCCTAACATATATTTCTGATCCTGTGACTAGTGTATTCAGATTAGGGCTGGGCAAGTTAATGCGTTATTATCGCGTTAACTCAATTAATTAACGCCGACAATTATTTTATTGCGCATTAACGCAGTTTTTATTATTTCTTTGATTTTGAAAAACTCCAAAACGCCTAAATGCACTAAATACACACAGTTGATACCAGCAAATGATTCATCGAAACAAACAGTGGCGCGAGGCTTCGGCAGACTACGTTAGATGCAGCGTGTGGGAGAAGTATAGATAAACAAAGGCAAGAGAAGCTAACAAATGCCATAGTGAGGTGAATAGCTATAGACTGCAGGCCGATTAGTGATGTGGAGAATCGCAACACAATCGGCAGGTATGAGATTCCCTCAAGACACACCATCACAAGAAGAATACACAAGTTGTATGAAAAGTAGAGGACTGCAAAAGTGACAACTTTACAACGTGTAACCCGCTGTTGCTCTCACTGGGGACTACTGGACATCACTGGGTAACCATAATTACCTCAGAGTTACAGTGCATTATATTGATGAACAGTGGGCGCTGCATTCACATGCTCTGACTGTAATGAAAACAGAGGAGAGACATTTGGCTGCTTTAATGTTATGATTGTGGCTCAGGATTTTGTGGGCAGTTTCTTTTTTTAATAAAAAAAACAGGATAACATGAATGGCCTGGCAGTGGCAATAAGCTTTCATTTTGTATTTGCTTTGATTACATTGTTTAAGTTGAGATTTACACTAAATATTTTATTTAACTGCTGCTGTATAAACAAAATGCTGATGTTAAGTGTTTGCAAAACAAATGTTATGGCATTTTAGTTCATATGGCAGAACATTTAAAATAAAATTGCGCTATGCACTACTTTTGAATTCATTATTGGATTTTGTGTATAAGGGAAATCATGTGTTTAATCGCGATTAAAACTTTTAATCGTTGCCCGGCCCTAATTCAGATACATACTACATACTGTTTCAGTGTGCGTGCGTTTGCATGTGTGTGAAACTTACTTGGACAGTTCCTTCATCTCCTCTTCATGGATTTTCTTCCTCTCCGCCAGCTCGTCTCCCAGGTAACGCTGCAGCACTTCCTCCATCAGCAGGGTCTTGTTGTAGCCCCTGGTGGCCAGATACTGCAATGACAACACACAAATACCATGAGTATGCTATTTTATTAGATACTAGGTTTTTTTTATCATTTATTCTGTCAAAATTTTCTTGATTTATCTATTAATCCTTAAGCCTAAAACAATGCCCATTGCGATTTTAAAGTGTTTTGTTTTTGTCCAACCAACCTTAGACATTACATTACCAATTTTATAAAACTGAGAACAGCAAAATTTCACATTTTTGACAGATAAAACACTTTAGCAAATAATAAATTACAAAAACTGATGTTGATTAACTTTCTGTCAACATACTACGATACGAAAACATGTATTCAGCAACATACTACGATACGAAAACATGTATTCAGCACTACTACAAATTACACAAAAGTCACAACACTAACGATGTTATTACCTTCTCAATAAAGTGGTAACTAAGGGTACTTGCATGTTTGACTATAAAAAATGTGTGTGTACCTCAGACAGATTCTCCTTGCACAGAGGGCAGTTGGAGTTGTGGTCCAGGCAGCGCTCCAAACATTTGAGGCAGAAGGTGTGTCCGCAGGGAGTGGCCACCGGCTCATAGAACAATCTGGAGAACAGGCAGGAGAACAAATGACGTAAAGGACACAGCCACACCTAAAATGCTGCACTCTCTAAACACTGGCCGTTAGCCATTGATATCATGGCGGCGTGTATCACATGGACTGTGTGCAGTCACCTCATGCAGAGTGAACACTCCATATCTCCACTGTCCAATAGCTCAGCAGGAAACGTCCTCCCTCCACACACTGCGTCCGTCTTAAGTCTGCTCTCCTCGTCTGGACAAAACATCACAACGTCATCACATTTGTAAAATGGACTGTATTTATGCAGCACTTTTCGAACTACTGAAAGCGCTTTTACATAGTACAGGAACCATTTACACACATTCATATACTGTGGCTGCCCAACAAGGTGCCACATCAGATAAACATTCACACACCGATGGCGCAGCATCGGGAGCAGTTCGCGGTTCAGTGTCTTGCCCAAGGACACTTCGACATGGGACTGCAAGGCCAGGAATCAAACCACCAACCAATTGATTGGTAGGCAACCGCTCACTACCTGAGCCACAGCCGCCCCCTTTGCATTGAACATGAATATATTGAATATGTAATATGTTACTCTTTTCTGGCTGGAAAAGTAGCTTAGCTGGCTCAGTACAGAGAAGCAGACTGCAGGATGTACACAGCATTGCATCGTTTGAGCCAAATACAGGATCAACACGACTCCATTAACTTAATAACACAGCAATTACTCAGTGAAGAAAGTAATTACTTGTACTTCTTGTTCCTTTCTTTTTTGCATTGCATCTTGCAATGATTTTGTAATGCTTTGTTGCATTCACTTGGTCATTACTGAACACTGTTGAAATAAGAAGTAAAACAAAGAGTAATACATCTTCAGGTTAAAGTTTTAAATTAACAGAATCCACACCATGTAAATCATCACTTCCCGCTTTGTTTGCATGTTCATGTGCTACTTCAAATGCTGATATTTCCCACTTTACTCAAAAGCAACATGAAGAATATGACAGTAATGTGTGCACTGAAATGGAATGTAATGATTTATTTTACTAATAGGATTAAAATGATGCACGAGTTGATGAATAAAAACAGTCAATTTAATGATTATATCACCCATTAATAATGATTAAAAAAAAAAAACACACTTAAAAGGAAAATGGCATCCAATCAGTGACACCAATGAGAGCAAATTATTTAGACTTCATGCCAAGTAGGGACAAAAAAAGGGCTCAATATAAAGTAATTCATATTGATAAATCATATTCAGTGATAAGTGTTATGGTACTTTCACGTGAGTCATCAGTCAACAACAGTCAATGAAAGAGAGATTATCCTACCTGTGTGTAGTGATTTATAACAAATAAGAGTGTAAATTGGGGATCAATAAAAAGTATAAAATTAAATTAAATAAAAATTACCAGGTCTGAGCAGTTTGGAGGGGGGGGTGAAGATTGCTGAGGGTCCATCCCCGCTGTGTTTCCTCTTGAGGCCACCAGGGGGAGCTGGCAGTGCAGCCAGAAAGCTGGCCAGGCTATCGGTGCGGCCCTCCCCTGCAGCACGCTCAGATTTACCATGAGACGGAGCAGAGAGCCTGGAGGATGAGTCGTCCACTGGAGCGCTTTTAGTCACACTAAACTCAGAGTCCTGGACACACAGATGGACAGAGAGATTAGTCAGCCTGTCAGAGCCGGACGATTTTGAAGGGATGATCATTTTGACAGCCACACTCCTGACAGCAGCGGTGAAAGTTCTGTAACTGATTTTTATTGACGTTACATAAGATATATATTTCATTATTATGGAATATCTTCTTAATGTGTCCTCAAATCATTAGGATAATATGTCCGTTCTCACGGATGTTTCCAATGGTCTCGGTGCGTGGAGTGTGTTAGCGTGTGTGCAGTAACCTGTGAGGAGGATCCAGGTTTCAGTGTGAGTGGCCTCAGGGACCTGAGCAAGGCAGGGGGTTTGATGAGGCGGGTGGCCACTCGCCCCTGCAGTGGGTGCAGCGGAGTTGGCATGTCGCTATTCTCAAACACAGAAGAGAACACATCGCTGAGGACCTGCAGGATGAAACAAGACAAGGCATCTGATTAATGTTCACAATACACACAGATAGACAAGCAGAAGTAGATGGGGACATTTGTTTTTCTCTCTGTATTCTGAGCTGACATCGTCTTCTCCCTGTTCATGACATACACATGTCTACACCTCATTGTATACGGCTGTTTTTAAAATTCAGAAATAGAAAAATGTTACGCCTATGGATGAATAAATTAGCATTTATTTTTTACAATTCTAATTCGAAAGGAGCTTCTCTTACCTTCTGAGCCTCCAGTTTGACTTTGGTCCAGTCGGGCTTTAGCGCCAAACACACAAAGTATTCCTGCAATGCCTCATCATTCTGGCCTGCTTCACTCAGCGCCACGGCTTTCAGATAGTGAGCCTGAAATAAACAAATATTGTGTGAAAGTGTGATTTACACGTATATTCTTCTACATGCAAAAACAAAAGACGCTCCATGTTGCAAACTGTTCTCATCAACAGGTGTTTTAATGGGCTGTGTTGTGATGGATCAGTATCTCTATTATTGCCTTTTTATTATATTTTATTATACACAACCTTCAAAACAAATGTCCCTCGTTTAGCTTTAGATGTTTTGAAATCTGCAGTAAGTTTGAAGACATTGTGTATTATCCACTTACATCGCTAACAGCTTTAGTACCAACTCATAATGCACTTCATTTTAAACGGCAGTTCCTATGTAGACAGGGGGTCATTTGCAAAAAGACATTTGATTTTAGAATAAAATGTTTTACATTCTGTCGGTCTTCACTTGTGTCCAACGCTTCTGCTGCTGTATATCTTTATTTATACTATATCATATATCACAACTACTAAATAAAAAAAGTCTAATGCAAAATATAGGTGGAATACTGACTATAAAATGATTATTTGCATCACAGACTTGTAGATTCAGGGTCCAAAATTCAGGGTCCAAAATGTTTTTTGGAAAGATTCATGCATATCTGCACCATGATCAACAGCTTTGCATTTCCCCCCCACGTTTTGCTGTCCACTTTATTTTAGTGGAAGTAGCCTATATTCTGAGCGGTCCTGTTTACTGTAACCCGCAGGGGACAGTGTTGTCTAGCAGCAATAAATAAAACAACTTTCTGATGCTCATGAACATAAGATCCTAGTGAAGATTAGTTTTAAAATGATTATTTTGACTCAGATGTATTTAATTTTGCTCCGCAGATCCATTTCAAACCTGTGTCTCACCTTTGTCCAGAGAGGTTTTATTCTACAGAGGCTGTTGGCATCCTGCGCTGCCTGACTGAAGTTCCTCATCTCCATGTGCAACTCAGCCCGTTGACACAGCAGTCTGCCTGAAGAGGGCACTGTAGACCACAGGGAAAACAGACACACACCATCAGGTCAGTATGTAGGCCTCCAGGGGATGGATGGGTTTTCTAGGTCTATCAGAAGTAGGGCAACAATGTAACATGTGACTAGGGACCTATTTAACGTGTAAGAACACGTGCCACTGTAAAATGTAACTTATGTAGTGATAAAACCTTACAACATCAGTTGTGTCAGAGCACAATAACCAGTTTTTGTTATAGAACAGTCACTGCATGTCCAGGTTTGTGTGCCACATTAGCAAATGGTACATTTTAATAATCATTATATTAACAAATACTTCATCTACCAACCAGGGACTTTAATTAGGCTACATGGGATTAGTTCAAAGCATAATAATAGTATATGTATTTAATAAACACATTTGTGGAAGACTATTCAAAATAGCACACAACTGCAAAGAAGCAAGAGTTCTGCAGACAGATGCTGTCCCTGTTTGTTATTCTTCTCTTATAGATGTGTAATCGGTTAGCATTATTTTTTCCTAGTGTTAGTCATGCAAATACCCTTTTAACATAAAATAACTTACACTCACTGGTCACTTTATTAGGTACACCTGTCCAAATGTTTGTTAATGCAAATATCTAATCAGCCAATTACGTGGCAGCAACTCAATGCATTTTAGGCATGAATACATGGTCAAGACTAGGGCTACTCGATTATGGAAAAAATCCTAATCACAATTATTTTGGTCCATATTAAAATCCCGATTATTTAAAACGAGGACTCGTTGACTTTTGGAAAGATGTTGCAATTATTGAACTTAAAAAAAACTGTGAAAAAGTTAAACAAATCAACAGTGAATACACCTAGAACTGTGAAATTTCACTTAATACTTCTCCCATTTGAACACAACACAAAATAAGAGTTTACTTGCAACACATAATGTGCTCGATTGTGGTTTTGTGATCATTAGGAGCTGAAATCGGATTAAAATTTTGATTAATTGCACAGCCCTAGTCAAGACAATCTGCTGAAGTTCAAACCAAGCATCAGAATGGGGGAAAAAAGGTGATCCTCAAATAACCTCTTGTTACAAGATATGCAGAAGAGCATCTCTGAATGCATAACACATCAAACCTTGAAGCAGATGGGCGTCAGCATCAGAAGACCACACTGGGTGTCACTCCTGTCCGCTAAAAACATGAAACTAAGACTACAATTGGCACGGACAAAAGAAGATTGGAAAAACATTGCCTGGCCTGATCAGTCTCGAATCTGCTGTGTCATCAAATGGCAGGGTCAGAATTTGGCATAACCAACATGATGCCAAGTAATGGTGTGGGGCAGGGCTCGACATAAGCAATGTCTGGGGCAAGTAAAAGAGTATGTCGGGCTAGTTGATTGGCCAGTTACTGGCCCGCACGGGCCAGTGGCAGTGGCTCTGTCTGCTGCATCAGCAAACGTCATACAGAGTGGCGCGAAGCGTGTGAATGTTAACTAACATTTCACATTTTCACCTCAGGTAATTTATAACGTTAATTAAAATGTCAAAGAACTATGAAGCTAATGTGAGAAAGAGGGTATTCCTAGTGTCATGGAAAACACAGTAGCCTACACCTGGGTGGAGAAAGGCGATCGTGGCATGTAGGCCGACGGTTTCGTTTGCCGGCAATTTCCAACAAAAGCTGACCAGCCAAACCAGCAAAATGCCACAGAGGATTATTTAGCGTACTGCCGCTGGCGCAGATGAACTAACGCTACAGTCGTTACTGTAAGTAGCCCACTATAAACCCTCCATGATTAAAAAGTCAATACTTATCAATATACCCACCTACCTGTTCTACAGGCATCAACATGTTTCAGTCTGCTCTGTCTGCGCTGTCCACTCGCTGTGCAAACACAGCTCTACTCTGCAAATAGCGACTTTTTACAAACAAGCTAAAATGAAAGATGTCAGTTTGTAGTCTGTTTATCTTGAACACTGGACAAACTCTTGTAAACTTAGCTGCTGTCTTAACAAACCATCCTCTCCGCTGGAGCAGTAACCTGCTACTTTATATGTACGTGAATTACGTGATCGTTATGTCTGTGTTCTTCATTCTTGATGATGTTGCCAGTTGTATTCTTTTGCAACAGCATTGTTTTATTTCAAATAAGGCATTCACAATGAATGCTAGCCTGCTTATCAGTCCATTCATCATTAAAGCTGCTGTTTTCCACATCAACTTTTCACTTCAGGCTCTTTGACAGTGACATTTTTACCTGACAACAGACCTTTCTTTCTGCAAGCATTTTCCACCAATCAGGACACTGCATACTACAACAACGTTTCAGTAATCACAGACTTTAACCATCACTCCTCAGTGAACTGCCCCCTAATCTGAGAACTTTTCCTAGTTAAGTAGCCTATCTAGTTATCATTATGGATTTTCCATGTTTTTTAGGAGTTTGCTTACACTAATACATTTAGTAATTAATTTAGTAAGACAGTGAAATATCAAACAAGAATATGCTTATTAGGTATAAAAACATTTTATTTTCTTTATTGGAAATCTTGGAAAGATGTAGTTGATGACCCCTGGTCTAGCTTTACTGCTAATGGCACAACATACAGTGACAGTGGCTAGCGGGGTTATAACCATTTTCTGAAGCTTCACTCAATAAAAGGGAAAAAGCCAAAAAGCCCTTGGCTCCTTATGAGCACTTTAAACACCACAGCCTGCCTGAGTATTGTTGTTGACCATGTCCATCACTTTATGACCGAAGTGTACCTCAATATGGACCAAAATCACAGAGAAATGTTTCCAGCAGCACCTTGTTGAATCCATGCCACAAAGAATTAAGGCAGTTCTGAAGGCAAAAGGGATCCCAACCCGGTACTAGCAAGATGTAAAGTAGCTGGTGAGTGTATATAACAACTCTTCTTTTTTCATCCTTGTTTTGCATTGATTTGTTCGGTTCAGGCCATTTAGCTTGTGCATACACAACAGTTACAAAGTCCTTTGAAAAGGACCTAACCCAGTATCTGTATGTAGGCTATACATCAACGCAGTAGATCTACAGTTTCCTTCCATCTCACTAAGTTGGTGACCCTTACTGATTTAGCAACACATTTTTTTTATTTGCCAGTGCCCTTGGCACTTCGTGGGTGCAACTTTGGATTCTTTAACCCTTTGGCAAGTTATTTAAGAAACCATTTTCCAAAAGCTGGATCTCTCATCTTCCCAAAAGCTGAACAGAAGGTGAAGAAGCTGCCTGAGCTAAATCAGCTGAGAATCCAGCACAAACAACAGACAATAGTTACATGTCCACAATTATTGTGCTATTCTATTTTTTGTGAGACTGCAAGAACGAACATTTGGAATATTATGTCTGGAGAATATGGTACGTTGTGACGGAATGTGACATGCTGGTTCCAATATCCATCTCTGCTCGTTGTGCATCGCAGCTCCTCCGTGCTAACGCCGAGATGATGCTAGGTTGAGACCAAGGGGGTAAGCCTGCCTCCACAGAGCGAAGCAGCTATGGCGCCATTTTGATGCTAACAAGCCATCACCCCCCGTTAGCATGCCATTGACTGCCATTCATTTTGGCGTCACTTTGACGCGAATAACTTTACATCCGAAGCGTTTAAAGACTTCATTTGCCCATTGTTTATTTCTAAAGAAACACAACAGTGTATAAAAGGCTCCATTACCTTATATCTCACGTTATGGCTCCGTAGCAGACGTTTTTGTAAAAATAGGCTAACAATTGTGTCATAACCACGCGACTTACTGTCGCATAGTAGAGGAATTACCGTATAGTACAGGAGAAGCTCGCAGGCAGTTTCGACTTACTTTAGCTGTTTAGTTTAATTACTAATGTTAAATAGCATTTTAGTTAGCAATAATTAGCCTGTTCCTATGTTATCTCCTTACATATACCTACACTCTCCTTCTCTGCAAGATCGGGAATGATTGAGATTTCTCTTGGCACAGCTACCAGAAGACTTACAACTTTCTGACAGGTTGCTCATATCACATTTACGTCGGCAAGCTCAGTTTGCAGCTGCGCAGTAACGCTCAGCCATCACCGGAAAAGTGTTTCTAATAGACTTCACTGGTCTCCGTCCAGAGCAACAGGATCTGTTAGTCCATTTCTTTAACTGTCTATGGTTGACACTGAGAGCAGGACGCACCGCCACCTACATTAACCAGGTTCGGGTGTCGGACGCACAGATGTGGTACATCATTTGAGTCGTGGCCGTGTTAGACATAAATCTCTACCAATTTATATAATATAATACTAATAACGCCAAAAAGGCAGTTAATCACAGGTTCCCCTTAATCTTATGATGGACATGTGTTGTGATATTTAAACAAACGATCCGTCAACGGCGAAATAAAAGCCTCTTATTTACGAGACCGGTCTGAGAGACCTCCAGCTTACAGCGGGGTGTCCCAGCATGACTGGCTGGCCGGCGAGCAAGCGATCCCGGCTGCCAACAGCTGGCTGTCCGTCACTTTATGGAGCTTCTCGACACCAAAAACTTTGAAGCAAATTGTCAATTCAGCAACGATTTTCGGTAAACTGCCAAAACAGTTCATTTCTCGCCTAAAACATTGTCAGAAGTGAATTTAATGATGAATAATAAGATGGTGAAAATTGTTAAAAGTGTCCCGTTGTTGCTCTGTCTGCAAGTTCTGAGTTGGCAGTGGGCGTGACTTATAAGTTTGACCAATCAAGTAGACCTAGGAAAATGGAAAAGACCGCGCTCTGAAGGAGGAGCTGAAAGAGTACGGTACAGCGGCCAGAGGAACTTAAAAATCCCCAAATTTGTCCTGTCGAAACACAACGAAAAAAAGTGTTCTAGGAACGTTAGCCTATGTTCTAGGAACTGCAAAAATCCCTCCGTTCGGAAAGCCCCTTATGATCATTTATGTACACAGTACTGTAGCTTTGCCTTTTTTTTCATTTCGAAAATATTTTTTTGCGGCAAATCAAATGTTTTTTGGTCACGATTCATCTCGTAGCTGGTTGGAATCTCAGAGCTGGTTGGCTTGGTTCCATGCTTCTTTAAACAAGCATTTCCTGAAACATCAACGCGCAAATTGAACGGGGAAAATTACTTCTGGAAACAGAGCCGTTGAAAAAGTGGGCGTTTATTGTTGAGCTCTACCGGATATCTCTTTCTACCATGTTTTTTCCTGTTCAGGGCTCGAGAGTGCGACCAATTTGGTCGCACATGCGCCCAAATTTTGTAAGGGTGCGACCAACATTTTTTCTAGGTCGCACCAGTGCACCTAACGTCCCCTCCGCTGCGTTACATGACCCATTTCTTCTGTAAAGCTTTGCCCGTGTTTGGATCGCTCCTACTCTCCGTGCAGCCCCGCCCCCATTCACTCACTGTCACACACAGACTCCCGTCCAACATGGAGAGAGACAGCATCGGTCCACACTGCAACATTTGTCTACAGTTTTAATTAAATTATTAACACAGCTCTATATTGTTAAGCATGAGGGAAACCTGTATTTGTACCAGTGTTTTCCGCTGGTAACACAGACAAAGTTATTGAATGCAACTAACTTCAGATGGATACTGCTGGACCTGGGCGAGAGATGTGGCCAGAATATCATAGTTCATAAAAATGCAGCGCAGTGACGATACAGACATTTCATACACAAGACGTGTATACACACACGTCGCTCACCCGCCAAAGCATTCGACCCGTGCTGGACCCATTCATAATGAGTCAGCCGTCACTGTGTGAGTAGCCTAGCATACGCCTCTCTGTCTCTTTCTCTCTATTTTATTTTTTTTTACGGACTGAGCTATCCAGGTGCCCGCTTTCTTTTTTAATCTGTTATTGTTGTTGATAACAAGTAAAGGAGCTTTCTGATAGATATAGCCTATATTTTTTAAATATATCCTAGGCTATTTATTTCATTGCTATTAGACTTTGAGCCATGAAATGTGAGGTCTCAGTTTTAGTTGAGACCTAGTTTTAGTTTTCTAAATGTTGTAGTTTGGCAGCTCAGTGAAGCACTTTAAACTTTTTTTTATATATGCAGTATGATTGTACTTCAACTAAAAAGTATTTACCTACACCTTATTCTTGTTTAACATCATTTACATAATATAAATGAATGTATATGGAGCGTGATAAAAAGGTGACCTTGAAATTGTGGCGTTAAGGAAAAAATGTGGGTGCACCTACATTTTGTGCTGGTGCACCTTAATAAAAAAAGTTAGGCGCACCAATGCAACCAAGGCAAAAAGTTAGTGTGGAGCCCTGCTGTTTCAATCCTGCCTGTTTGCTTCCTCATGAGCAGATGTCTTTATTTTAGTTTTTCATTAATTGAATCACGATGTTTTCCTCCAATTTCTCCGGCCTCAGTTGTTACCTTGCAAAACATACTGCAACCTCTCCCTCAGTACCCATTATTGCAGCCGTTTCTCTCTCTCTTATACAAACACAAGACAGTAGGCCTACATCATTATATCACTTTTGTTGTGTAAATGCAGTGCATAAGACATGTGGCACAGACAACCACCAAGAGAGAAAAAATGTGGCTTAAAGGCACATTCCGGATAACAGCTGTATATCTGCTGACATCATGAGCCCATTTCACTCCTCTTACATCACAGACACCACAAGGCTTCCTGCTGCAGGCTCCTGATTTGTTGGAAAAACATTGATTGGCAGTGACAAAGCTGTGAAGGCACTCTGTCCTCCCGTCACCCAGAGTCCTTCACAATACAGAAGGCATGAATCAATATTGATCTGGGGAGAGAAATATCTGAAAATGTGCCAGTCTAACGCTCAAACGAAGACTGAAATATAGGGGTGTGCAAAAAAATCGATTCGTATTCAAATCGCGATTCAAGCTCTACCGATTCAAAATGGATTCATTTTTTTATTTATTTGTACGTCTACTGCAATCACATGATAGACAGATTGATCCCCAAGGGGAAATTCAAGGTCCCAGTAGCTTACAGACCTCACACACACAACATACACATCATAACAGGATGTTAAAATAACAAATCCACAAGAATAATATGGACAATAAAAGATACTAAATAAAAAATCCACATGAATGTACCAAGGGATGTTTAATATATATATATATATATATATATATATATATATATATATATATATATATATATATATATATATAGGAAAAGTAACTACATTTACATACTGTGAATCAGGTTTTTTTAATCGACAATCGTTTTTGAATCGAAAATCGCTACTGAATCGAATTGTGAGCCTAAAAGTCGGAATTGAATGGAGACAATTTCTCCACAATTTCTGAATCATACACCCCTACTGAAATGTATCTCCTTTTTTCTTCACACTTTCATCTCCAGTTGATCAATTTCCAGGGCCAGATGTGGAAAGAGGCCGGTTCAAATTTCTGAGGATTCAAACTGCGCCACGTAAGACTTGCTGTTATGTTATCCAACACATCATAAACTGCCAGCTTATGAAACACCAAAAGTAAGGGGAGGGGTTCGGGCTTAAGTCCAACACAGTCTGCCACAGCTAAGGAATATGTATGAATGCAGTATGTAAGCAATATACATATAAATACAATATTTAGTGGATATGATAGGGACCAAATTACAAAGTGGGCTTTTATATGTCCAGAGAGTGTTCCCCATATTTGCTCTATGAAAACACTACAGCACTGAGGGGGACAAATAGAAAACATGATATAAATGCGCCATTGGAAAGCAGTAAGTCGGTATGTGTGCTGCTTACGCAACGAAGTCCGGTGCGTCATATAACGTCTGATCTCAGTGCAGTCTAGAGAGGTAGGAGTGGCGCCACTTATCGGTGACACAAAAACGCAACAACGAACAAAGTAGGTCACATGTACAAAACACTAAAGTTTTTATGTGAACTTCTCACAATTAACAAAGAAAAGTAAATATAAAACACATTTTAACATGAAGGCTGTGCCATCTTACCTAGATCCACCGCTGCGTTGTACTTCTCCAAAGCATCAGAGAGGTTCTTTTTTCCCCACAAAACTTCCCCTTCGATCCAGAATTTCCTAGCTTTGCTTTCGGTTGCAAACAGTTTATCCAGTAAGCTGCTGAGAACAACGTTTAATCTCAGGTCGTTAAGCAGACCATCTTTTTTGTTCAACTGTTGCTTGCAGTGTATACACTCTTTGACGGAGTTGTTCTCTAAGCACCGTTTGCAGAAAGTGTGTCCGCACTCCACGGTTGTGGGCTCGTGGAGCAGACACTTGCAGAGGCGACAGGAAAACAAGTCCAGTGTTTCATCCTCTCCACACTCTCCATCACTTTCAACCCCATCTTCCCCGCGGCTGCTGTTACAATGCCCGTTTAACCTCCAGGGGATGCCCAGTTCTTTTTCACAGAGAGTCCGTGCGATGGTTTCCACCAAAAGGGAAAGTTCCTCCGGACGCAGTTTGCCCAGGTTTGCCGCTGTGCAGTACGAGTCCAGCGCCTCTGATATCCGCCCGGATCGGCACAGACAGTCGGCCATTCTCAGACATAAGCCCCTGTCGGGCTGCTGGAGGTCTGCGAGCTGGGAGCTGTAGATCTCCGCAGCCAGGTTAAAGTCCCCAGCACGGTTGACCTCCTCTGCCACCTCCAGCATTTCGGGGCAGAGCCCCACAGCCCCAGGGTTGGAGAGCGGGTGGGCGAACACCTCGCCCTGGTGAGACCTTACTCCCGTCTCCATCGTCTTCCTTCAAAGGGGAAATCGACTACTTAAGCGACGGCGAAGAGGTTCACAGATACCCGACTATCACGGCTAGTCACTGGAAGTGGACTTAAATCATACGACCTCAATCCAGATAAAACAGGACGTCTGTGCAACATTGCTGGTCCATGTGGGATGCGGTTTCCTTGTAAACACCTGGCTTCTTGGAGTTAAGAAGGTCGGCGTTATGTACTAGCTTTGAGTCTGTTGTTCCGCTTTTGCACGGAGGCGGTCAGATTAAGTTTCTCGGATAACGTTACACACTTTCCAGATAGTGTCTCTTTTTTTAAGAGAACGCAATAAATTATAAATTAATCTTCAGCATGTTTTTGTTTAGTCGAGAGGCGGTGGGTAAAGTCATCCGTACTTAGCAAGTAAGACGCTTAATTTCCATTTTGTCTATCGTGTTAACTCCGCGTTAAGATACAATATCCACTCAACAAAATGTAGGTTTTAAAATAGTTGACAATACATTGGAGTCAAGGGTAAAGTGGCTATATCTAGCTAAGCTACAGACCTACATGTACGTCTTGCTCCAGTCCACATCAGCCGATCGGCTGTTTTTATGTAAGAGAGCCCAAAGCACTAGCTAGCTAAATCACAGCTAACGTTACAGCGTGTTAACTAACACCGCTCGTCGAACTCCACAAACTCTCTACAACCCGATGCCCCCAACCCCTGTATATTATAACGAATTCGGATGTCATGTCGTTCTCTTCAAAAGCGAGAAGTACCGGATGAAAATAAAGCAGTTGTTGTGGTATTCCATTTGGGTCTCTAGTCGGCTAGCTTCAGCAGCTAAAGGTTGTTACTTCTTTGGATCTCACGTACTTTTCGCGGAAGCAAGCGTAGGGCGTCACGAGACGCATGAAGCGGGCTCCTATTGGCCCGTTAAGTGGCTCACTTATATAACGCAAATATATTGTATAACCTCTCACAGACAACAGCGGATGACTATCTGTGAGCTTCATCCAAAACAAGTTTTTTTTTTTTTACAAGGTTTCACACGTGATATCACAATAACATAAACATAAAACAACATCAAATAAGGATAATTGTATTCTGATTGAGTTAGCTAAATTATCACTCAATCTCTGCCTAGTCCTGGCTGTGGGATTGAATGTTTATGTAATGATTTATGTAAGCAGTGTTTCATGTCTTTTTTGGAGTTGTTAAATGAGTGCATGGTTCAAATCTATAACTTTGAGCCAAAATAAATAAATAAAAAGTAGCCTGGTTATTCAACACTTCTGGATTTGAAACAATCTCAAATGATGTAGTGCCATTCAAATACTGTAGCTGCCTATGACTGGACAAGAAAATTGGAAGTTGGGTTCCATACTAGTAGTATATAGTATAGTCTATATATAGTCTAGTCTATATCCATGACATTCCACTTCCGGGATTGCTCTGGTGCCACAGGAAATCCATTGAGACTATCTGTCTAATCTGAGTCTTAGAAAGTGACCTCATTTAGGAGCCTAGTGGCCTGAGGATAGAAGCTTCTCCTGAGCCTCTCAGTGCTGGCCTGATGTATTCGGTACCTTCTTCCTGACCTTAACATGGAGAAAAAGCGTTTTTGATCTTTTGACCTTATACTTACAGCGCCTGGTGTAAATATGTCATTTTTACAGTCTATGGTAAGTATCCTTTAGGCAGGGTAGGGCACCACTGATTGTATGTTCAGCTAAACAAACCGCTCTTTGCAGGGCCTCGCAGTCTTGTTCAATATTCCCCGTCAGGAGGAATTGATGGTGCAGGAGTAGAAATTCCACAGTATTTTTTTTTGTTGCTTTGGTAGGCTATATAAAGAGATCATACAGAATGCAATATAGATATAGTTAACACTGTAAAAAAGGATAGCCCCATTAAGTTATGTGAGCTTATTTCTTCTCTTTAACTCCACTTGTCATGACAAGTTTGGAAATTGAACTCAAGTTTATAATTTTCCAAAAGTTACATTTAAAGTTAAACATCATCTTGACTGATTGTGAGTTTTGTCCGGGTTGTCAACGTTCATTTACCTCTTGTCTGTAAGTTATAAAAGAAAGAAAGAATTGTTTGAGAAGAGAAAGCAAGTTTACTTGAGTGGACAGAATGTAATATAGATGGATGTTTTAACTCACAGTATTATGTTCAAACAATTAATGATCATTAATTAAACAAATTCACGTAACATCATGAGTGTAAACAACGCTTTTCTTGAAGTTGAGTTTCTTGACATTTTTAAGGCAGTAGTTGAACTTAGGTTTTTAAGTTGAACCACCTTAATAGTTTTTACAGTAGAGTAAACACATTATAACACCACCCTATATGCTCCAACAGAGCCCCATCCCTCTAACAGTAGCACTGCACCATTCAACAAACACTAGCGTTCAGGAATCACAAGCGACATGCACACAAGAAAAACAACAACATACAAACAATTTAATAACAGTATGAAAGAAATACACAAAAAAGAAATACAAATTGAAATTACCTGTCAAATTTCACCTAAATAAATAACCTACACATGATAAGAAAAATGGGGTCAGCAACATAACTCTGATAGTGTCATCTCTCCTTTCCACATAGGTCAAAAAAGGTTTTCATAAAGCATAACATTTCTGAGCACACCTTGAAGAATATCATATCTTCTCTACACTTAATGATGCATAATATCTTTAATCCACATCTTAAAGGTTGGGAAGAACTTCTCCTACCACTTGAAGAATATAAGTCGCCTAGCTAAGAGAGATGCAAAAGCTATCATATTTGTTGCCTGGGGTGTAAGATGTGTATCCTGTGGGGTTACTCCAAATACTGCAGTGATAGCAGAAGGTTCTCTATGCATACTTCTAAAATATCTGAAAAAAGTTTTAAAGCACTACTGCCAAAAAATATTAAGTTTCAGACAGGACCAAAACATATGTGAGAGGGTAGCTAGCTAGCTGGTGCTTGTTTTGCATTGGTCACATACAATTTATTCTTTAAAAACTGATATATGTATTAACCATGTGGGCTGGATGAAAGAAAACACAAGCTTCATTCTTTTTTTCATAACTGGAAAAAGTTGTATAAGGATGACATGAGCCTCTATGACTCCCTGAAGTATTATACCACCGCTGCTGTCAATGTAACACGGGGGTGTTGTAACTAAAGGAGAGGCAGCACCAAGATCAATCTCTTGATAATAAGGTATCATGGAGTGTCACATCACCTGCCCACTCACACAGGTACAGACATGTGCAGACACAGGTAAACCATCCATGCGCCCACCCGCACTAATATACATAAACACCTCACGGAACAACAGCAAGTGATAGCGTTATGACACAGTTCATTTTTCATACAAGACTTGCTCTCTACCCTAGTTCATTACCTTATGAAACAGGCTTGAGTGACCCTCATTTTGAACATCTATTCTGGGCGTTTTGTAATTTATTGACACAGATTTCATAATTGAAATAGAAATGCTGGAACACTTCATATACCAAAGGCTGTTAGTAAAATATGTCAAAACATGAGGTGACAATGATGAATAATTTCCTTCTGTTTTTTAGGCATTAGTTTTTCAGTAATGATTTAGAAGGATGTAACGTCAGTGTGCATAACATAGACATGTGAGGGTGGCAGCTACACCTAACGAGGAGTTTAGATGTTATCCTTTCAATTAAGTCAACTGACAAAAAGTAATACAAGTTAAAAGCAACATCATCATTATCTTTGGAATGAGTTTGTAGGGCAAGAATATGCTTCTTTTTTCATTAAATGTTTTAATCTCCATCCCCTTTTTATGTGGGACAATGTGTGAGTTTGTTTTTCAGTCACATGAGAGATGAAGATATTTCTCTCACAAATGCAAGCCAACACGAATTGTAAGAGCCCTGAAAATATCCCAACAAAAAATGAATAATTCTATAATTTAATAGAAATTAAATGTAAATTAAGAGTAACTGTTGTATGCTTCCCTTTTTTTAACCTACATTATACAGTATAGGCAATGTAGAACATGCTATAAATGGTCTATTCTGGATTTACTTATGTACTGAATGCTCCTTTTTTTATGATGAATAACAAATAGCATCAAAACGGTTGTATAACTGAAACACTCTGACTCCTATCATCTATCTCTGCCAAGTGCACACACACACACACACACACACACACACACACACACACACACACACACACACACACACACACATACACACACACACACACGCACACACACACACACACACACACACACACACACACACACACACACACACACACACACACACACACACACACACACACACACACACACACACACACACAAGGTTATAAAACCAAATGTCCTCATTCAGTTTTGTGTTTGCCAACATCCTTTGAATAATGACACTAAAATGCTTCTGTCTTCACTCGTGATGTTCCAATTTCCTTTTTTTAATGGAAAGGTTATTGCATTCTCTGTAATAGTAATGCTCTCTAGCACACCTCTGGCTTTGTTTTTTTTCACGCCAGAATGAGCAGTAAAAAAACACCCTAAAAGAGGTGATATTAGATTTGTTCTTACTGTAGCTTTTATCAGACAGCAGGCACACTGCTATAGAACCCCAAAAACCTTGGTATTTAGATTTTTCTTTTTGAATTTTTTCAAGATATTCTGGTTATTCATTATTCAACGGGTCAAGAATTCAGTCCAAACACTGTCAGATGACACATGCTCTTTCAACTTCAGAACTTCTCACCTTCCCACCATGCTTCTTCTGTTCACCTGTTTCTTCTTCTTGCCATTCAGCCGACTTTGATGTTCAGTAACTTTATACGTGTATTCCACTACATCTTAATATTCACTTTTTACTACGGAACATTTATCTGACAGCTTTAGTTATTTTTCAGATTACAAATGTTCATCCTTTCCAGTAAAAAACATGTATTTCCAGATGTGGTTTGTCTGCACTTTTGTACTGCAAACAAACAGGTATCTCTCATCATGCAAGCAGCTGAGTGTACCACAAGATGGCAGTCTGAATTCTGGAGACGCCATGTGGTTTAGACACACAGCTGTTGAAGTTTAGTCTGGCTTGACAGATGAAACTTTCTTCCTTTACACAATTGTTTTTATCCAGTTTGGCTTAATTAATCAATTCCGCGTAACAATATCTCAGCTATTATTTTTCTTGAAAATAAATTCAATTCAATTTTATTTAAAGTGTCAAATTGTAACAGAAGTTATCTCAGGACACTTTCCAGATAGAATAGGTCTAGACCACGCTTTGAGATTTACAGTGACGCAACTATTCCTCACTATTGTCCCACTTTGTGCGACATATCATTCAACGATACAAGTCACTTTCTATTGAAACAATCCATTTGTATAATATGTTTTAAAATGTAACGTTTACATTTACTTAATCCTAGTTCATATTCTTCAATATCCCTGTGTGGGATCGATATATTCTTCCATCTATACTGCAATTAGGATCAGTTCTTCATTCGGAGAGCTTTTACTCTGTCGAATAAATGCATACTAAACTTTCTGATGGAATAATAAATATTTAAAATGTTCCTGTTTTTCTATGAAACACATGGGTCAGTAGCGGATAGTTACCAAGCTGCTAATAAGCTCTCGTACCAATAAAATTCCTCAAGTTTTATGGTAGTCTGTTATTGATCGACAGGGATGGCTGACAAATCGATTCTTGCCAGACTCATACTCACAGTGCTGCTCTGCCTGATTCTCGGAATGTCTTGTTACTAATCAGGCCATAAAGATAGACTTTGTTCTGTTCTGTCATGAGTCACTGCATGACTGTGTGCATTAGTACAACACAGTCATCAATCAGGTACATAAATGAGACGTTCTGATGCTTCCAGTTGAAACTGTGACGTGATTCAAATTATTTGAAGCGGCAATGAAATGCAGTAGATGATTCCTGCCTTGGACAATCCTGTGTTTTTTTGCACTAGAGGAGCAAGAATTTCATGACATACCAAGGTGAAAATAAAACTTTATTGACTAAGTTCTCTCAATTTTGAGGTGGCTGTAAGTAAGTAGGTAAGTCTTATTTCTAGAGCACATTTTAACACAGCTTAAGCTGACCAAAGTGCTGTACAAAAAAGCACCAAGGTGCTGCATAAAAGAACATTGAAATTTAAAAATAAAGTAGAAAGAAACACAAAAAGAACATCCCAATGACAACAACAAGTAGCAATTTGCACATAGAATTATAACAGATTGAGATATTAATGTGTTAAAACCACACAAGTAAAAATGTGTCTTTAGCTGAGATTTCAAAACAGAAAAGGGGGGAGAATCTTATGTGGGTATAGGCTGCAATGTTGGATCTTGAGTCATGACACATGTTCCTAGGTATCACCAATCAACAGCTGTCAATGGCTATCAGAGCTCACACTCTCCGCTCCTTCATTTCTGCTGGATGCCACCTCTGACTCACCTATAGGTTAGCATATAGATACCTGCTGGTGATGTGAACTTAACGACAGGTTCAGATCTTCTTGGTCAGACAACCCAGAAAAAACGTGTGAGTGTCACCATCAACCTTTTGCTGGTGTCTGGTAGAAATATGTTTCCAAAGGCACCCAAGTGTTTCAGTATTGCACTCCCATGAAGTTAGGGGGAATTGTAAGGGACAGGTTGAAATCGATGCAAGAGAGATGTGATATCCCAAGTAGCTCTAAGGTTGTTAAAATCATCTCATTTCACATAATTCAGCCTGACATAATTGGTATCTTTGAAAACTTATGATGTGAACTAGTTAACTAAGGTTTGGGAGCAGGGACACGCCTCAACAGCACCCCTAATCACATGTCAAGCCTCCTGTTCCCTCCTCCTCATCCATTTCCCTCCATACCTCATCCCTCCCTCTGCCCATCCCTATTCACATCCACTCACCCTCTTTTCCCCCCTATCATCCCCTCGTATTCAGTCTTGGGCACCTCTCCAATCTTTCCTTTTCCAGGTACTGTCTGGGGCCTGTAAATTAGTTCGGGTGACTCAGCTCCCAAGATGGATCCCCAACACAGAGTCTCCTCCTCCCTAGCCTTCAATATAAAAATCCTGGACCAGCGTAAAATGGACAACTTCCTCCCCCACGCTCATTCATCTTCAACATCCAATAATTCTTCATTTCATTAAAATCACACTGTTGTGGTTGAAACCAATGTGTGTGTTTATGCATTTCTACAACACTCCCTCCACCTGCATGTATCCAAATCATTGTCTATACAAATAAATGATTTCTTGACTCAGAGCTAATTACATACAGATCTGCGGATAGACGTTACACTGAGTTGAGGGATTTAGTTCAGCATTGTTTTGCAGGGAATCCAGTTTGGTTTTGCGTTGACATCCATAGTAAAAGTGCTTTTATTGTAGCTGTGGGTAAGGTGCTTCATCAGGCCAGACCAATATTGTGTATAAGTGTTGTTAACCTTAACTGCTCGTGGGCTCCAAAGGTTTGTTTTATTGAAAAGTGCAAATCATGGAGAAGGTTGAATGGAGATTTCATGATTGCTTGAATCTAACAAGTGTGTCAAATTAAAAAAGGAACACCTTCCCTCATGCTGGAAAGTCGTCCAGTTCAGGGATGATGTTGCCAAGACAAAGTATGTGTGGGTCCTAATTTGTTATGTGAAAATGTAAAGTGTCGGGGAAAATGAAAGAATGCTCTTTGCAGAAACGTGCACATAAGGAACACACACAGTAGAAACTATGACTGGAATTGCCAGAAGGGACCTAAGTGACAGAGGTAAAAAATGAAAAGCACTATGCAGCTGTAGGAGAATGATACACGCATAAACACACACACACACACACACACACACACACACACACACACACACACACACACACACACACACACACACACACACACACACACACACACCCACACACACACACACACACACACACTTGATTTGTACAGAATATCAATACATACCAATGAAGGCAAAATATGACTTAAAATTACATTTGACAAAATTATACTCCCATTTTCCACTGTATTTACTTACTTATTAATCATTAATGTTGCTGATATGATAGTGCATCTCTACTGACACTATTAAATGCAAAAATGCCAAAAAGTATTTTTTAATTTATAAAAACTTGTTAGGGTTGGTATTATTTTTCCTTACAAATTCAATGAAAAGACTAACAAAAAATAAATGCCATTAACGGAAACAACATATCCATTAATGATGATAGATTTGGGGAAAATATGCATGTTTAACAACTCAATTACACCTTGATCAATTTCAGCTTTCTTGTTTGTTTTATTTATTTATTTTTTTACCTTTATTTATCCAGATTGAGAACAATTTCTCATTTGCAACGACGACCTGTCACATTCACACAGTTCCACATTCATACCTGGAAGCTGCCCAGTACAACCACAGTCTGATCTGCTGGCCACTGTTGGGGTTAAGGGCCTTGCTCAGTGGTGGTAACGAGGGAGGGACAAGCGCTGCTCTTTCACTTTCGCCACCCAGACCACTGCCCTACATACTACATGATTCATGATCACATTTACAGAGACATTATATGGGCACGTGGGAAATTATCAGACACAGAAATTATGTCATGTGTCATGTTGTTTTGTTCTTTTTTCCAGCTGCTGCACACAAAATGCAGTTGTCCCTCCTCCCTCATTTTACGCCTTCTCTGACTCACGCTGACTGAGCTGCATTGGTCACTGTGTGTTAATGGAAAGCATCTGTCTCCCGCCACATATTCGATTTGTTGTTGAGTATGAGCTGCTCAGCGTATGAGCTGCTCAGCTCCACAGAGACTCCACAGTGACTGTGGTGCACCCAGAGACATAGTTTAAAGTCATGAAATTTGATCAAACAGGCATTCACATATACAGTCACCGTCTCTGAAGATAAGGAGGGTGATTAGTTTTGTTTTGTTTTAATTAGGTACTGATGTAATAGAGAGAGAAAACATCTGAGGCTTTGTTGCATAAAAGTAGGTGCGTGAAAAGATTTTGTAACGCAAGCTGCACGCTAGTGTTAATTTCAATTATCTTGCACTTCTGAGTGCAAAGTAATAAAACGTCTTCATAGGTCTAAGAACCCACTTCAGTAACCCCCCTTTTTTTTCACGGATTTTATTGTGTGCCATTTTAGGCCTTTATTCGACAGGATAGCCCAGACATGAAAGGGGAGAGAGAGTAAAGTAAAGGGCCGCATGTCGGAACTGAACCCGCGGCTGCTGCGGCGAGGACCGAGCCTCTGTAAATGGGCGCACGCTCCACCACATGAGCTACCCAGGTGCCTAGATTGAGGTATTTATTTAACTTCTACTTCAGAGTACAGTGATTGGCCCAGACATATACTGTAAGTGTACGTCGATGATTGATCGATCACATGAGCAAATGTTGCATCTGCAACCGCCCTTTTTAACCACTAGCTAACTAGCCAGCGGATAAAAGAGTAGAATTTAACAACCTAATGCTTCATCCACACACTTGTCACAGCGTAGAAAGCACACTGCTATCGCCAGATGAGGCTCATTTGCTGTAACCAGTGTAGCATGAAAGCATGACAGAATAAGCTAGCTAAGGTAAGCCAACTAGCCAGCTGTCTGCTACAAGAAATGAGCCGTACAGCGGGCTGGTGGCCAACGGCAGCAGGTCCCTATACCTCAATTCCCGCCGCTAGGAAACAACTTTGTCAGGAGGACAGCGGACGGTAGCTAGTTATTGCTGCCAGCGGTGGTTAGTTCTCACTCTAGCGTTCCTGTTTTACAGCTTGCATACCCCACACACTTGTGTTAACATCTGCAGAGCTTACATGGGATATATAATGTGTCCCCTTTACTTTATTATTATGTCTGTGTTTTCATTTTCAGATGTGAAGTTATAACCAGCGAATAGCTATATTTCACTCATATATTCTGATGTCACTTCTACTTAATATAAAGGTGAGGCGTTGATTAAAACCAGAACTTAATTTGCACAAAAAGGCTCAAATAACATGATATTTAATAAGACTGGGAATGGGACAAACATAGTTCCACTTTATGTTTTGATATGAAGACAAAAGGATTTTTTATTTATTTAAAATCTTGGATTTTACCGCTTTTAACAAAAGATTATAGTACCTCATAATATTCATATGTTTTTTTACCCTGCTCAATTACTTTACCTTACCTTTAATGTAAGGGATTAATAGCGATGTGCGCTCACCATCAAATCAGAAGAAGGCAGAGGATAAAGCAGATTTGACACTGGCACTGCCAAGTGAACTCCACAGCTGTGAACTTCCTCCAGCGAAAACATTGTAGTCTAATTTGATCACAATTCGTCGAAAAGTGTTGAGCGACGCCCTTTGAATTGTGGGTGTTTTAACGTTCCCTAAGCAGCACTTGAGCTACATCGACCATGTGAGATGCGACAGTTTGGTGAGGTCTGTTGGCAGGGCAAGCTGAGTTATGGGGTTAATAAGGGGAAGAGCATTGATGTGCCTCAGCAACTGAGTGATGTGGACTTGCTCGTTAATGCCAGAGCTTGATAAACACCTAGACAAAAAAACAACGAAAAGTCAGGAATCCTTTTTCTGTCCAAAGTGAGCTCTGGAGAAGAGCTGGTTGTTTTTTTAATATACCTATCACGGACAAAAGTATGGTTACATGACTCTTTCCATTCAATTTTTTTTAACATATAAAGAGTGACAGAAGATGTTAGTCTAAACAGGGGTCGTCAATGTTTTTTAAGCCAACGACTCCTTAACTGAAAGAGAGACTGAGCAGGGACCCCCTACTACTAATATTGTATAAAATGAAGTTCCATAATAAACTGGGCCTACAATAAAGTGTAGGTCGGCCTAAAGCCTTTGTACATACCTTTTTAGTGCAGAGAATACTAAGCTATTAAAATATCCTAATAATTGTTGGCATGTTTTTATAAATCATATTTTAATGTTAAACATACATGTGGCAGAGTGAATCCTTAGGATATACTGTATCTGTGGATGGCTACCTTAGTGACTACCTTACCTATAGGCCAGTAAGCCTATCATAAGTGGGGATTTATATTTGCTGAAAATATGTTGGATTCATGTTAACACTTTTCAATTTCTTTTTAAAACTTTTAAAATGTAACAATATTTTGGAGGCCCCCCTGCATTGACTCTGAGGACCCCCTGTTGAAGACCTATAAGATAAGGCTGGTGTTATCCTATATTTATCGTATTGTCAACGAATCCCATAAGATAAGTCCATCTATCGATTCTATCAGACTTCCCTACCCTGTTTGTAGCACTCAGCCCTACGCTCATTCGTTCCTTCTGAACATGTAAATCATTAAAAATGTCTTGCAGATATATGGTTTCATTTTTCAAAAAAATTAAGTAATTTTCTAAAAGACCTGGGTACTGCAGTTATTAGCTCATGTTACACAATCATGAGTAAATTATACATTTGTTAAGGACATTTGTTTAATCCACTGCAGATTAATACACATTTAGTGCTTTAGTGAGTATTTCCAGCAGCAGGACAGTGTATGCGGGATTGAGTCGAAATAAACTACAGTGTGTGGACATGATATTAATTAAGACCAATAAAGTCTATTAAGGAAGGATGGGTGGGAGAAGAGGTAGATGGGTCAAACAAACACAAGACTTTCAGCCAGGAGACTGGTGTTCGTGTCCCGTTTGAAAATAAAAGTAAACGGTGGGTTATTTTAACTTTATTAAACAACGGAAGTACGTCACGTCACGTGCATGATTACGTCATGTAACCACAAACTAAGAGGTGCTAATTTGTGAAAGCTCCTATGGGTCGTATCAGAGGGTAGCAGTAAACAACCTATGTGGTGATATGATTTGGAGGACTTGTTGGATAAATTCATAAAGTCAAAGTATAGACTTTTGCCAGCCTTATCCTTTAAGCAGAGAAACAAAACAAGCTTTCTGCCAGACGCAGAAGAGGCATCTGTATTCTGTTTTGCTTATTTTAGCTGTGACGGATGAGAACATCATTTTTATATGCACAATCATATGCAATCAAATGGCAACACTTCTACACGGATGCCGAAGCAAATCAAACATAACTACACACAAACACAGGCAGCAATCAGGGACCATCCAACATCAGAACAGCTGAAAACCCACAACACATTTATAGTGATGAAGCAGCTGCTGCAACAAACCAATCAGTTCAAAAGGCTGTACTGGAAACCACCAGACTGCAGGACACTTTCCCATCATGCTCTATTGCTCGTGTGTGCATCCCACAGGTGGCAGCTGTACAGGCTCGGCACATATATGTCAGCCTATGTATATGACCACAGGGACATACATCAGGAGTTTCTGGGAAGCTAAATGGCCATTTTTTGTTGAGGGATGTAGGCTATCACACTCCATATTGCCCTGAGACACTGACACTGATGTTACTGTCACACATGCTACAGTATTTCAATGGGAGTGGAGAAGAGAAAGAGAGCGACAGAAAGTGCTCAGCATATTCATATCGCAGTTGATGTTTTTAATGAACATGAGGACAAAGCTCCAAACCTCACTATACAGTATATCATTAAGGTGCTCAAACGATCTTGTTCCCACGAGGATCGAGGATATTTAAACCTTGTGGCAGGTTTAAATATCCTCGATCATATGGATCATGTTCTGTTTATCCTGCTGTAATATTTTTTCCATACAGGTTACAGATTCAGTCAGTTATTTTCTAAACATTAATACATGCACATATACAGGGCAGCCCCCCCCCCCCCTACTGATAACAAGTTCCCGCTGGCATGATTTCCACAGTCCAAAGACATGAGATTTACTTCAACTCGGCATTTTCAAAACTTGCACATGGCTTTGAAGGTACCCTGTGGGGTTTTGACTGCTCGTAGACTCTTTGACATCTGAGTGGATCTGTAGGACTTAATGAAACACTTCGCTGTTCACACACACACACAGAGATATGTGTGAAAGTAGATTGGTCACTAAGTGGCCACCATGAGGGACATCATTATCCATTATTTCAGAGCACTGGTAAGACATAAATCGTGGAAGTTTAAAGATACATCATGAAAATCAGAGAAGCAGCACTGCTGTCGTGGATGTAGACAAAGAGCAGTTTTAGGAGCATTTTTCTACTGGTACATTACAGAGTCACATGAAGCTGAATGGACAGTGTTAATTATTAAATAGGACTTAATCAAGACAGGTGTAGTTAACAAGAGCTGGAGACTGATGCTCTTCATTAACTCCACTGTTCTTCACAATATTTGATCTAATTACACTAGGTGGTTTCAACACATCGGCCTACACATCTCAAATTTGTTATATGAAGACAGCCTACAGCATGGATTTGAGGCTTAACTGTGGCTCACATTACAGCAGAAATAGCCTCAGTTTCAGCCTCTCATGCATTATCATTATATGACCTCTTTGCTCTGTTCTGTTGACTTCTTGCTGCAAGTGGGGCCTTTGTATATTAGCCCCCTATTTTCCATTGTCTTTCCCACATCAGACTGCACGTACTGATCCAACAGCACATTACAATGATAACATTTTGTGGTGTCACATTTTCTGGTTCCAAGAAGTTCAGGTTATAGGAAGCTCCAGGTTACGGGTGATACATTTTGGTTCTGGAAAAGAGCTATTTGTACAAAACTGGATGGCAATCCATATAGTTATGGAGACATTTCACTTAAAAAATATGAAGGTCGATGCCATGGTGGCTCTATAGGTAAAATCAGGGGATCATCATCATCATCATCATCATCATCATCATCATCATCATCATCATCATCATCATCATCATCATCATCATCAAAACCATTAGGATTCATTGTTTGGGAACCATGAATGATTGTTTGTACAAAACTTGTGCCAATTTGTCCATTAGATGTTAAGATAGGCTATATTACTTGACAAATGAAAACTTTGACCGCTAGATTAAAAAGTTAGAGGATCACTAAAGTCAGACAGATGGATCCTTTGGGCACCATGGATGCCTGTACAAAATTCCATGGCAATACATACAATTAATTGGATCAAAATGGTTAACCAATCGACCGCCAGACCGACAATTGACATACCTTGTCACGCCAGCATAGCTAAAGCACAGGTAATTTAACAACGGCGGGGCAAGGTGGAGGGTGGGGGGTGTGGCCTTGACCAACTGCCATGCTTCGCTTCATCTGTGGGGGCAAAGCAGAGAAAGTGGAGGTAACCTTTCCCCTTATAGGTAAGATTCCTGATTGGCCCATCTGAGCTTTCATTTTCTCAAAGGCAGAGCAGGATACCCAGGATACACCTATCACCATTTCTATCCACTGGGGGACCATAGGCAGGCTGGGGGCACTCATATTAATGTTAAAAAAAACCCTTAAAGTGACATTTTTATGCCATGGTACCTTTAAAGACTGCTCTAACCATCTGGATAGAAAGACATTCTATCTAAGGGGTAGCTGAACATTACTTATCTCCTGGCTTAATTTCTACAACACAAGAAAAATATAAATGTGTAATTTTGTATGAAAATATAAAATAAAGGGAAGTGATATAAATATAAACAGATAATAAAACTGATAATAAAACTGCCATATTAGGCATTTGAAAGAATAAATCTAGCTGTTTTTCTGAACAGTTCCAACACTATAAGCTTCATTTTCTCTATTGAGCCCTTGGTTTTGTAACTCTGTGGCTGTGTAAGCGCCATTGAGTGGAGAATGTCCATCTTTCAAAATGAGAATGTGAACAAGAAGCTCTTCAGCTGTTTCTCTGTGGCTACATTATTCCCATTTCCTTTGTTTTTGTGCAGGCCAATCACACAAGATGACCTGTGATTACCAGAGCTTCAAATGTGCGGCACACTGGGAAGATTCAAGAATCAACAGTGTTTCAGGTCATTGCATTTTTCATCTCTGCCACGAGACAGGGAAGCTGGGCTCAATCAGTCTGCTGAGTAGATCTTTTTAGTTTACAGATAATGTTGAATATAATTTTACTTGTTACTTGCAGTCATACAAAATAAATAAAACCAAAAGTGTCAAGGCAGGGGTAATTTGACAAGTGGATACTGGAACTGTTAAATGATTTCAGATTCTTATTAATGAGCCTGGTTGGAGTCCAGTTTGATATATTACATGATATATTATAAAGCATACATAAAAAGAACCAGATTGATTGCCAGCAGCTGCCAGTACAGTAGACACACACACACACACACACACACACACACACACACACACACACACACACACACACACACACACACACACACACACACACACACACACACACACACACACACACACACACGATACATAACATTCTTTTTTTGCTCCGTTTTGGTCTCCACCAACTTCTGAGAAAAAGTGAAGCTGCTAGATGTAACGAGAGAGCACTGAGACTCAACCACACCGTTAATGTGCCAGAAAATGAGCTAAAAGAAGCTTAAAACACGGCAGAGCTGCAGAGTTAGGGGATAATTCTCTCTGTTCATCACTGCGAGTGGCCGCTTTCACATTACATGTAATAAATTGATTCACTGATTAGTGGAGCTTTAAAAATGCTCTCCTACAGCAAAAGTGCATTACAATTGTATTACATACAAGAGAACTCCACAGAAAGTCTGTGATAATGGATGAGGTCATATTTATTTTAATTTATATTTAGACTTATTAAGTCCAACATTTACTGACCAAAACAACAATCAAAGTAGTGCAGAGAAACAGGTTAGTTAGACTCTAAAGGTCAAAAGGCAGAGAAACATACTCCCTTAAATAGAGGTCTTTTACAAAACCTCAGGAGCCAAAATTCTATTTGACATAATACACCAAATGTAATGATAAATGACAAATAAATGATTTCATCATTAATTTGCCTCTTATTCACACAATCATCTTTTACCAAGGTAAAGGAGGGCAGTGAGCGGTCTGACATAAAGCCAAACTGTTGAATTGTGTGAAAATGCGGAGTCACCTTTACACTTCTTGTAAAGGTCAGCTTTTTGGTGTAAAATCAAGCGTCAGGAACAATGTGCTTCCCTTGCTGAATGTGAGCGCGCGGCTCTGTCTCTAGTCTACCTGATCTGAGCAGTTAATCCCTGAAAAGAACAACATATTTTGCGACATCAGAGCACAACACGAAATCAGGTCTACCTGAGTAGTCAGTTAAATAAAACAACACTGGATCAGGCATTGGATGAATCTGTGTGACTCACTTAGAGCATTTGTGTCTAACAATAAGAAGGATATCTCCCTTCACATTTTTTGAAATTTATATATCAGGGACAATACATATTAACAAACATAATTGTGATATAAATGTTCCAAATTTAGCCAAATGGCGCATTTAATATGCAGTCCCTGGGAAAAGAAGCACATATAGCATATATTCAGTTTCATCTTTTTAATCAAATCAAATGAGGCCCAATAGCTAGGAATGGTTAAACTCCATTGCTGAGGCAGCTGCTCAGATTTGTTGAACATCAGTGTCTGCAGTGTGGCAAGCTAAGAACCTGATGGTGAACATTACAGCTGAATAAAGATGCCTTTTAGACTTGGTTCTCAGGAACCCCCTGAAGCAGATAATTATCAGCCCTGCAGAGGGACTTAGCAGTTTGCCTCAAAGAGGTTCTGGTAAACCATCAGATGACTCATAAAGTGGAAACAAGGTCTTGCCCAAGCTGTTTGAAGGAGCGTTTGAAGACTCTGGGGAAGCCTTACCAATCTTTCTGCCAGAAATAACTGAGGGAGTTAAAGTTCCACTGTGGCATGGCACCAGGGAAAGATGAGATTCACACAAACATGGAAACAAATGGGGTGGCAGTAGCTCAGTCCTAGGGCCTTGGCTTTGAAGCTGGAGGGGTCGCCAGTTCAAGTCCCGGTACAGACCAACTAAGGAGTGTGTACTGGAATCTGGAGAGCAAGGCACCAAATCTAATTTATTTCCCCTTGGGGATTAATAAAATATATCTCGTATTCTTCTTCTAAAAGCACTGGGCATTGTTGGACTGCCTTGGATATTCATTACTGTCATCACAAAAGAATGTATATGTCTAATACCAGAGCTGTGTTGTTTCAAGGAAGATGTGTGTGTGTGTGTGTGTGTGTGTGTGTGTGTGTGTGTGAGAGAGAGAGAGAGAGAGAGAGAGAGAGAGAGAGAGAGAGAGAGAGAGAGATAGATGGGGGTGTAGGGGCGTTGGATTTGCGTGTGCTGATGACCGGGGCTCGGTGTGATTGGCCACCTCTGCCTATGAGAGGATGCCCGGCAGCCCGCAAGGCAGAGGGCACGGTGTTCAGACCAAACAGTTGTTGGGGACCGAGATCAACGAGGGGAGCCAAACCGAACCTAATCGAGCAAATCGGTGCGCACCACAAGTGAAGGCACAACCTCTCCAAAAACGCGCGCAAATTAAGAGAGGAAGAGGAACGAGCAAACACAGTCATGAGTCTGCCAACTATGCGACAACTTTTTCTTTTCTTTTTATTCTGGTTTCTTGGATCTTGGAGCACAACAGGTGGGTGATCATATTTCAATTGATTGACAGGTCTTTTAAAACAAGGACTAACTCAACTTCATCTTAGGCTAAAAATGAACGTTTGTTTATGTCAGCAACGATTACGATTGCAAATAACAAATAACCAGTGAATTATATGGTAAAAACAAGTACTAATTGGATTTTAATGTGGATTATTTCTCCTTGTTTTTGGCTTGGTTCACTCTTAAAACACATCTAGCCTAATCCTGGGATAAAGAAAAAGTGCAAAATGACAGCTCATAATAGAAAGATGTTGTGATCTACTGCTTGAATGTAAACTCATTTATATTTCAATTTAATCTTTTTATTATTTTATTTATTTTTTAAAGAGTAGGCCTACCTGGTCTAAGACACACTTTGCTTTTATAAACGGTTTATAATTTGTAACTTGAGCTTTATCAATTGTTATTAAAACATGTATTAATACTTCATAGATCTTTAATAAGCCACTGATAAGGAAAACTATTGGGTTGCCATGCTGTGGAAAATGTCTTTGGTGTATACAGTAACTTTCTTTGTCATGTTAGCTATCTTTTTAATTCATAGAGAGAGATGCCTTGGACACTCTTCTATTGAAAATGAGCTGCAGAGTATTCTGGACCAAAATCAATTCATCATCGGCGTTTTACCAGCTGCAGACTTGATGGATCATTGTAAAATACACTTTTATAAATGCATTACAGTATTCTGTAAAGCAAATGATGTTGCCTCTGCTCTGTGGTTCAAATGTGCTATTCAAATGAACCAGTATTATAATTTCAGTTACAATTACACATTATAAACTCATTAATGTTTCTTCATTACAGTAAATACTTTTTTTTTACAGTAATATGCCACCAGGTCAGCTGTTACATGTCATTCACAAAATGTCACAGGTTCTCCATTTACAGTAACCCATCAAGTGTGTAGATAGAATTTTGTATAAGTTATTTCAAAAAGAAAGATGTTTGGTCTGGAAGCTCTGCAGTTTAATGTCAGAGGGTCCAACTGCCTATTAGAAGAATTGTCTTGTTGAATTTAAGAGCTATGCAAGTTATTCTGGAAGAGGATATCAAATACAATAGGTTCTCCCTTATTCATTAATTTTTCATCACTGGCCTGTAAAGCATTAATAAATGACTGAATAATCATTTCAACATTTACGCTGAAGAAGTATTTAATCCTTTGCAACCCTTTACAAATCCTTTAAACGTAGAAATACCTGTACAACATAGAATATACTAAGTTACAAGTTAAAGTACAGTTAAAGTATCAGCAGCTAAACGTGCGTAAAGATTTAAAAGTAAAAGTACTCATTATGTTAAATGACCCCTTCCAGATCGTTATATTATTATATATATTCTATTATTATATACAAAATTATACATTTTCATGTTGTAGTTTATCAAAGTGGAGATCTTTTTTTTTATAGTTGTGTAATCTATAAGAAGATCATTGTCATTTTTAAAGGTGATCATTTATAGTGCATTTATGTCTGAATGTACAGAATTAGTTTAGAATAGTAAGTACTATAGCTGTAAAATAGTGTACAAAAAAGTACAATATTTCCATTTAAAATGGAGTGGAATTAAAGAATAAATACTCACATAAAATACAAGTATCTCAAAAGTACACAACTTGAGTAAATTAATTTAGGAAAGTATAGCAGTAATATGTAACTTAATACCTGAAAAGCATCATTTTACTGACCGATTGTTGCTGAATGCTTGTGCTCTGTTAAACCAGCCACATCCACAGCAACAGTGATGTCAGGATGTACTAAACACATCCTGGTACACGTCAGCATTACTGCGTCGACTTCAGCCACTGACCGGGGGTCAGCCGAAACAAGAGTTTCAGCTGGTGTTAAGTTACTCTTTAAGGTTTCATGATTAAGTTTGCATTTAAGACTATAATTTATGTGTATAGAGTTACTGACACTTTCTGCAGAAAGCCATATGAAAATATACTACCGGTCAAAAGTTTTGGGGTCACTTAAATTTCCATTCCACTCCATTACAGACAGAATACCAGCTGAGATCATTTGTGTTGTTTTTTTAATCAGGCCAGCAGTTTTCAGATTACTTTATGTGCTTACATAATTGCAAAAGGGTTCTCGACTCGACTGAAAGAAGTGGCTGATCTTTAATGCAATATCTACATTGCCCATTATCAGCAACCATCCATCCAATGTTCCAAAGGCACATTCTGTTTACTAATCTGATATCATTTTAAAATGCTAACTGAGAAAACATTGGAGAACCCTTTTGCAATTATGTAAGCACATAATGTAATCTGAAAACTGCTGCCCTTAAAAAAACAATGCAACTGATCTCAGCTGGTATTCTGTCTACAATGGAGTGGAACGGAAATTTCTAAGTGACCCCAAACCTTTGACCGGTATTGTACATTAGAATTACAGCACATAAAAATACAATGAAGTACAATAATATCATTTTAAGTAACTATTGTGAACTACAAACACACTTAAAGTTGTATAGAATTGTTCTATTATTAGAATGGTGATTTCTCCTCTTGTATTTCTTGCTGCCCGAGTATAAACAATGTTTCCAGTATGACAAAAATATTCACAAGTCCTCACATGTGCTCTTCATTAGATGCCAGTCCTTTCGATCAGTGGGAAGACGGGATAGAGTTAAGAAAGGTAGGAAATTATCTTTTCATTTTACATTCATCCACACTCAAATTACCCCCATAACATTAAACAACAACAACAAATCACCCTTCTTTGGTTCCATTTCCATGTGTGATGTTTGAGCCAATTCATAATAAATGATGTGCAGGTTGTGAGTAAAGACAGGAATGTTAATATAAGGTTGTAAAGAAAATAGCAGGGCCGTCAAAATAGGTTGTAGAGTCTACAGCTCTACCACAGCTTTTGTTTCTCTCTCCGTTAGATATTAATAGAAATATTTCTTCCCTGTGTCATTTCTCCATAAGTCGGGATAACCAACACCTTCTGGTCACGCATTCTTATGTGATCATCACCACCTATGGTCTGGTTGAAGAACAACATGCAAGAGAAAATATTGTCGGACTGAATTCAGTACAAATACACAGAAAAATAACCCCCCCCCTATCCCCTCCCCCTGGGAGCTGCCGTGAGTGGGACTGAGATATTGTGTTGTTGTGTCGTTTGTCTGCAGGTGCGAGGCATCCAGAGTGATGAATTGAGTGATGTTTTATGGGGAGACCAGAATGAGGTACAATATAGAGTATTTTAAAACATTTCTCAGATATACTACATCACTGTCTAAACTGACTGTGAGATATTGATATGATTACTGTAAACACAATACCATAGTGCATGGACATGATTGTTCACCTCTGTCTCTCAGCAGTGGGACTTTTTACATTTTAAGTTTAAAAAAAAAAAATGGAGTACCACATTTCCCATCAGCCCCGTTGCTAACTGTTTGATAAGTGATGCACGAAGAAACACAAGAAACACATTCTGTTTTAGATTCTGCTAGTCAAACCCTGAGAGCAGGTGGCGCTATTAGCCCCAAGGCTACAGACGAGGCCCTTAAGTTTTCCCTAAATGATCATGAAAACATTACGCTGCAGCTTTTTGTAAATTAATTGGCTTTCTAATTAATAGCTAGGTTGTTTTTTAGGGAGGTAGCAAGCAAGTGAGAAAAACGGCTGAGAGACTGAGCGGGAGAGACGGAGCACTGAGGCCTCTAGTTTCACAGCAGTGTTGTGCAGTGACATATGCTGGGCTACCTAAAAATAATGAAATAACCAGCTACTGATATCATGAACCTCATCGCAGTTCAACAGAGCTTTATCTGTAAGACATCAGCTCACCACTGAGAACCATCAGCCTCCAGACATCAACACAAATACTCCGCTACAACTTCCAACAGAAGTCTCAGTCGATCATCTTCAAACAAATATCTGAGATATCTAAAAATTTTTAGTTTAGTTTAAATTTAGTTTTCAGTGTTCGAAGCATATGCAATGACAATAAGGAGTTTCTAAAAACACACAAAATGAGAAAAAAAACGAAACAAAAATGAACAAGGTCACAATAGCCAAATAAAATATCAACGCGAAAAATATGTTTGGGTATTTCAGACAGTTTTAAATCTCTCTGAGAGTGTGCAGGTGGTTTTCAGCAAACAACAGGAACACCACTATAAACTATGGGCTCAGAAATGACAGGTGCCATTAGTAATTGGCTTCTTATATGCTTCTTAGAGAAAAGGAATATTGTTTTTTACTGGAGTTGCTGTTGTTGTGTCCCTCAACTGTACTTTATGCAACAAGAATGAATGTTAAAAATAACAGTCAAGCAGTAAAAGTGTGTACGTGAACAATGCTGTAATGCAACCATCAGGAATGTCCAAACTATAAAAACAAACTGTGTTACTTCTGTTATTAATCTGAGATTGTTTCCCCACAGGAGCAAGTCCAGAATGTTTTCAAAAGAGTACGTTTTCAACCTCAGTTCTGCATATTTTTTATGTCTGGTATTTATGTCTGGTATTTATCCCAGAATTTCTTCTTTTTTCAGTTCCTGTTTCATTACTCTAAAGCACGCAACTCTGTCGGAGCTGTACAGCACAAGGTGAGCAGGGGAGCAGACAAACCACCGGCAGTGGTCTTTTTTACTCATTATGTCTTAAATGACATTTTCAAGAGTTATTGCTTTCATTTATTTGTCACTGGCTTCTGCAGCACGTTTTGTTATTTTAAATGGCAGCAGAGGTGAAAAGAGGACATGAAACATCTGCTGGAAGCCTAAAGGCTGATTTACAAAAGGGATTTTTTTTTTTTTTTAAATGCTGGAGTGAACGATGAAGACCTCGGTGCACTGAAAATGAAAAAAACAAACCGAAGTGTTAACAATTTATCAGAGTTGGCCATTGTTGATTTGAGTGCTGTTGGTTCACATTTCCAGAGTTGACGCTCCAAAAACTCCTTCAAATCATGAAACAATTGACACCCATATATTGCTTTGATGTGAGCAGCGTCTGAATTATCCAAAATTCTGGATTGCAAACAGATGTTCAGGATTTAAATCTCATTTTTAGGCTGGGTATTGTTTAAAGGCCTGCCATTAGGAATAATGGACAGAGGGACACATTTTCGTAAATTTGGCCCCTCATCTACACACACTCCAACGCAATAGACCTTTGCATGGACCCCCCCTGACAACGGCCCTGCTAGTGCCAATACATTACAGTACCCGGGTTTCACTACCGAGGCAAACAAATGTTTTTCCCTCAGTAGTTTGTTTTTACAAAAGAAGCCAAATCTTTCAAATGTTGCCTAAACTTTACCAAAATAAAAGCTCTAAAACTGGCAGGATTTAGGAAATATCTGATCAAGACTAAATAAACAAGGTTACAAATCTGAGCAGAAATTGATGAATTTTGTATTTCTATAAAGTTGCAAGGCTCGTACCAATGCAGACCGTTGCATGTTTTTGAAACATTGCTGTTGTAGTCCTGAATGCAAATACATTTCAGTATGCTTTAAGCCATGTCTGAGACCATCTCAATATCAAACAGTGGGTCACCAATTATTTGATTTCTGGTTTTATTCCTCTCTTCTTTGCTCCTACAGTCTCACTCAGTTCATCCTTTGATGCGACTTCCCCCCAAGCTTTCCCAGATGAGAAAGAAGAAGGTGTTACTTTTGGTAAGAAAACACAAGAAACAGGAGGTTCTGCTTCTCAAGCTACGTACGGTTCACCCTACCTGGTTGAAAGTTGTAAGAGATTGTTGGGGCAGTATACAACCTGAACCAAAGCTCTGCAGAGACTACTGAGGGCTGTCAGTTAACATGAGTTAAGTAGCATCATCATGGATATACTAAAATAACATATGCTTTTTTTTTTTAATACAGTACATGTTGTGTGTCCCCCGCACTTCTGAAAATTAAACTTATCCCCTTGCATTGTTGCATGGGAATACCTGTTAGAGGCTTGAAGAAGAACAATTATCCAGTTTTTAACAGCAAAGCAAAGATTAGAGAAAAGTCTGAAAAACAAATCTAAATTCAAGTCATCTTGCAACCTAAAACTGTTTTAGAAGAAGGTTCCTTAGACCAACACCAGTCAACATTAGTGAGGAAAAACAGACAACAAACTCAAAGACCATGCAACGTTTACTATTTCTCTTCTTTCTACAAAAAGCCAACCTTTCCTGGAAGCAAAGAAGTAGTGAACCAGCGATGAAGAGAGCCAGCGTGAATCATGTTAAATTACATCACTGTTCAGGTTCGATTTACTGACACTGACTTTTTTTCCCCCCTTTCTTCCTAATGAAACAGAAGATTCGAAGTCTGCCGGAGGGGATGTTGTAGAAGAAAAATCTACAAAAAAAAAGAGGCAAATTTAGGCCTAACAGAAGAAGAAGAGAAGCAGGCAGCCTCTTAACATGACAACCTAACTGTGGCACACAGCATCTCTGACAGAAACATGACTTTTTGTTAACAGAAAAATTATTGTACAGATGGAAAAAAAATAGAACTGCACTACCATGGCTTCCCACTTCCAAATGTCAATCGGTGTGAATCAATGTGAACTGCCACCAAGCACAAATTTGGCATCTTGCACTGTTACACAAGACATCTGTATCACAAAATACAAACAGAACACTCAAAATAATCTCTTAAAGAAGTCCTTTAGTGACACAGATTCCCCCAAGAATGAGAATTAAAGAAGAAATGGCACTGATCATTGTGGCAAAGAGGTGGACTCACATTTAATTCAACAGATTGAAATGTACATGAACATTTTGTGACAATTATAATGAAAAGTAATAAAAAAAAGAAGTTACAATTCGTCTTTGATGCTTATGTAAAGATTCAGGTGATGTGGTCGGATGTTTATTTAAACTACAAAAGAGTGATTGTTGTGCCGTGTTCCCTACGGAGATGTACAGGAGGCTGGCTGCTTGGAGCAAAAAGCTCATAGGTCCAGCCAAGTGTCCCGTCAAAGTGCCGCTGAGCAGGATTGAGCTCTGCGTAAGAGCCACCCACACTTTCTGCTTTGGAGTGACAGGCGTTTGTTTCTAATAGTCCTCGTCCTCAGAGTCACTGTCCTTTCCTGTAGGAAGCGAACATCTGATCGATGACATTAGCTTGTCTTCGATTTGCTTTTTGGGGTTTTCCTCCAGGTCTGTCTTCACCGCCCCGGACTCTGATAACCTCCACTCCAGCTCTGGTGAACAGCACAATTCATAAAACATGATGACACGTACAGGGTGTGACTGTTTGTCCACATTGTTTGAGTAAAACTGCAACAATTAAAAGATTAAAATGTGACTAAACAAATGCATTTTTTGAAAGAGTAAGATTTGCGATGAAAAGCCAAAAATAACACTGCAACAGCTTTATATATATTTTAAACTGACTATTATAACAATATCAGTGTTTCCCCTAGGATTTTTTTTAGCCGTGGTGGCAGGTATGTCAACCCCCCCCCCCCCCCCCCCCCCCCCCACACACACACACACACACACACACACACACACGACACTCCAAGGCCAGACTTTCAAATAAAGAAAATTATCGTTCAAAATGTTCACTTTCTTACTGAATTAATGCTATTTTTTTTACAGTACATTAGTGTGAGCAAACTCCTCAAAAACATGGAAACTCCATAATGATAACTGACTCTTTAACTAGAAAAAAAATCTCAGACTAGGAGGCAGTTCACTGAGTGATTGTTAAAGTCTGTGATTAAGGAAACATGGTTGTAGTATGCAGGAAAATGCTTGCAGAAAGAAAGGCTGTTGTCAGGTAAACATGTCACAGTCAAAGAGGCTGAAGGGAAAATTGACGTAGAAAGCCGCTTTAATGATGAATGGACTGATAAGCAGGCTACCATTCATACTGTATTCCTCATTTGCAATGAAATGATGCTGTTGCAAAATAATACAACTAGCATCATCATCAAGAATGAAGAACGCGAAGGTAACGATCACGTCATTCACGTGCATATTAAGTAGCCACATGTATCTGTTTTGGTCTTATAATACATCCATAGATTTACTGCTCCAGTGGACAGGACGGTTCGCTCAGCCAGCAGTTCAGTTTATAAGAATTTGTCCAAATTTCTAGATTCCCGCCAAGCTAAGCTAAGACTACAACCGACAGCTTTATTTGTTTGATCTTGTTGGTAAAAATGAGCAGAGTAGAGCTGAGTTTGGTAAAACAGCGCGGTGGACGAGAGCAGACAGAGCAGATTAAAAATATCTCTTCCTACATGTTTACGTGGGTCTATACAGGTGAGTACATTGATAAGTATTGACTTTTTACTCATGAAGGTTTTATCGTAACCTACTTACAGTAACGAGACTAGCGTGAGTTCATCTGCCCCCCCAGCGGCTGTTGGTAATCCTCGGTATCGTTCCCAGTCAGGTGCTGCGCGTGTTTTAGATGTGTGTGTGCGGTAACGTTAACGCGCACACACACAACTCGGCTGCGTGTGTGTGGCGCGCAGGCAAGAATCCCGGCATGTGAATAGAGACGGGGGGGCTGGGTTTGTGCTCTACCTGTGAAGCGCGTGTCCGCGCTATTCTCCGACAATCAACATTGACACCGTGGCGTGGCGGCAGAAATTTAACTGTGGCGGTGCGCCACTTGCAAATCAACGTAGGGGAAACACTGAATATAATAAATATGTTAATCTGCTGAGAGAAAAATTCTACAAAATGTTGTTTATACTGACATCACTTTACATACTCTGATGGTCCTAAAGATTTAAGTCCTGCCGCTTTTTTTTTTTTTTTAAAGCAAGTCGCATCTTACCTTCAACTTTGAGGTTCATGCCCCCAAAGACCAGTGGCCCAATGAACTGGGCCTTCATCTCTCCCTCAAATAGACGAAGATGGTGGGCAGGTTGCGGTCTGGGTAGTTGGGGATGCAGGTGGTGGCGATGGACTTGAGGAACTTGGTCTGAGGGAACTTCCTGGCCAACATACTCAGGTGTTGGTTGATAAGGGTACACAGAGGGATGCTGGGAAAGGAGATGAAAAAACATAATTTAAAACGGTTAGTGCTGCACTAGTCTACTGTATATCTACAACATTTTATTTCCGGGATTGTTCCGGTACCGCCGGAAATTCCACCAGATGTCCCTCATTTCGGCCAGATGACCGTCACCTTCCCCTTCCTTTGTGTTGGCATTTTAAACTCCGGTGGATTTATGAAGACTATTGTTAACTGCTCCTCAGATCTCTGCAGGGTAAATCCAGACAGCTAGCTAGACTATCTGTCCAATCTGAGTTTTCTGTTGCACGACTAAAACAACTTTTGAACGTACACACGTTCCACCAAAACAAGTTCCTTCCTGAGGCACCGTTGCTCCGTCAGGCGCTTATCACTGCCCAAGATGATTGTGATTGGTTTAAAGAAATGCCAATAAACCAGAGCACGTTTTTCTCCCATCCCAGAATGCTGTGTTGACTAGCCAGACCCTCCTCCGCAGCGCTGTGGAGGAAGGTCTGGCAATGCGAGACTAGTGATGCACTGGGGTTAGAGTCAAAGTTGGTCATAATGGGAAGATTGATGAGAACACATTACCATTACCATTTTCATCTATCTATCTATCTATCTATCTATCTATCTATCTATCTATCTATCTATCTATCTATCTATCTATCTATCTATCTATATCTATCTATCTATCTATTGTGCTCCGCATAAGTGAATACACCCATGCTAAAGTTGACTAAAAATAGGAATAAAAAAATCATCTTCTGGAAATTGATCTTAATGCCTTAATTAAAAACAAATGAGGAAAATTCCAACCTTTAAAGACACCAATTTTCTTTGTGAATGAATAATGTATCGTAAATAAATAAATGTTCTTCTTTAAAATACAGGGGGCATAAGTAAGTACACCCCTATGTTAAATTCCCGTAGAGGCAGGCAGATTTTTATTTTTAAAGGCCAGTTATTTCATGGATCCAGGATACTATGCATCCTGATAAAGTTCCCTTTGGAATTAAAATAGCCCCACATCATCACATACCCTTCACCGTATCTAGAGATTGGCATGGTTTTATTTCAGTCAGCCTAATAGCTGGTTTGATTTGCATTGAGAGATGATTTTATGGAAAGTACCCCATGCCAGTCTCTAGGTTTTTCCCCATTTTTTAATTAAGGCATTCAAGGCATCAATTTCCAAAAGATTTTTTTTTTTTTTACTCCTCTTTTGTCAACTTTAACATGGGTGTATTCACTTCTCTCTCTCTCTCTCTCTCTCTCTCTCTCTCTCTCTCTCTCTCTCTCTCTCTCTCTCTCTCTCTCTCTCTCTCTCTCTCTCTCTCTCTCTCTCTCTCTCTCTCTCTCTCTCTCTCTCTCTCTCTCTCTCTCTCTCTTTTTTTTTCCCCCATACTTGTTCAAGTACTCCATTTTCTTGGATGACCTACCCCTGTTTGTAAAGGTGCAGCACCACCCAGATGCCGTCTCCGGCCTTGTTGACCTCCTTGACGTAGTCCTGCCCGGAGATTTCCACCACCTCCCCAAACACGTTCTTCAACTGAGTCGCCTTCCACTCCGCAAGACGCTGCTGTCTGCAAGGAGACACATCTCACATCAGTGTGCAGTCAGAGTGCATAGGTTTCAGTCACCAATCAAATGCTGCAATTGTTATTATTTTGTGGTACTATTGGTATTAAGCCATCCTGTGAAAGGTAGTTTTCCAGTGGATTTTGACGTGTACTAACCACTGGGGTGGCCTTGAGAACAACAGTAAGTTTTCCAGAAGCCCTGCACAGAGTAACACTATAATACACATGATTGGGGATTGCTCTGTACACAAGAACCCTACTTGAATAATCTCCACTCACCTGTACATTTCAATGGCGGCCTCATCGTCTTCACTAAACTCATCTTCATTCTCCTGCAGTTCTTCCAGTGTCATGTCCTCATACGTTTTAACTGTTCAGAGAAACAACAACAGTCAGAGCAGCTATTTCAGAAATAAAAACTTTTATTTGATATCATTTACATGACTTTTAATTTGCACATCTGCAAATAACAAGAAAACTGTGGGGTAAATTGATTTACGTGACAATTTAAAAACATGTTTTTTGAGGTGGAAAACTCCCAAAGAATAACTGATACATATCCCAAACTGTCGCTCTTACCAACAGACTGCTGTTGGAGAGCCAGCTCTTCCTCTTCATCTTCTTTTGGTACCTCTTTGGGAGGAAGAATTCCTTTCTTCCTCAGGATATCATTCCACTCTGTGTCTTCGTTTGGGTCCTGGGGGGGGGAAACAAAGCATTTACAAGTATTGTTACTCTGGGTTTCTTTTAGCTAGTTTTTTGGGTTAGTATGGAGAAGAGTGAAACAGCAATTTCAAAACTAAAATGTGCTAGTTTTAGAACATCGGTACCATATTACTATGGTCAGGGTTTAATTCATCCATCTTTATGAAAATAAGTTCCCTCCATAAGTTTACCAACTCTAACACATAGTTTGCTTTACTAAACTGGGAATGAGCCGTGGTCTAAGCCAAGCATGTGCAAAGTAGTGGCATGACTCGTGGCTAAGTAGGTTTCAGTTTAAAGCAATAGAGCCAGACCTGACTGACAACATGGACTGTTAAAAACTGCATTTTTTTGTCTATCTTTAACAACCATTTTGCAAATACTGTAGATTTAACTTCTTGCTGTGCCAACTATTGTTGCAACCAATTATTGTACCATAACCCAAACTCGCTGTGCATCATGTCATCACCTATTTGCTCACAAACACAACTATTTGCCTGTGACAAATAAGTACTTGTTGACAAAACATTAAGCTAATAACTAAAAATCAAACACTTAAATGTATAGATTTACTATTTTCCTTTCCGTTTAAGCATTTGGGGTTTTTGGACTAGCCCTCAAACAATAAGCAATTTGAGCTCACTTTCTTCATTTTTTTGTAGACTCAACTAAATGACTTGAAAACTTCAGTAGATTATTCACTTATAAAAGATAGCCTAGAACATTTCTACTCACATGTAGTTTAGATTGTTTACGTTTTCCAAGCCGTTTATTACCAAACGTTTGACATGATCAAAATTGTCGTCAGTTAAATTTCTGTCTACCAACTAAGCGGTTTATCCCACATCGTTTCAGCTCTTGCACCAGCTGAATTCATGTCACCATGTCTTTCTCTGTCTCTAATAGTAACACTGATATTTAAACGGTTCACACGCCCAGCTACACAGCTAAGCTAAGTTTCAAAGTTCTGCTCTGAAATTATCTCCACACTCAACACCAACATCCACCGGTGTTGAATCGCTTCATTCACCAACGTTAAACCACAGCGTTTAAACGTCTTACAACGTTATACCAACCTGCATTTTAAAATATAGAAGCTTCCTCTGAAATCACACTACTGCTCTCCTCCCAGACACGGAAACAGAAAGACCGCTGACGGACCGAATCCGGCAGAAAACAAAAAGCTATGACTGACTCAGATAAGCACACAATGCGTCCAGGGTGTACATTAAATCACTTTAACTACATATGTCGTAAATTAAACACAGACTGTATGTTTTTTATATTTTATGCGGCGCTACATCTCGGTAGTTTGTGTTTAAAAATACAAGGAACAGATGCATTACGGGTACGACAATAATAAAAGTGACACCAACTTCCTTCTGAGGCTCACTGTGACCATATAAGGAGTGGGAGCGCAGCATTCCATTTGTGGCTGTCGAGAGCGAAACCAAACAGGTGCTGTTGCTCTCTCACACACACACACACACACACACACACACACACACACACACACACACACACACACACACACACACACACACACACACACACACACACTTTTAAAATAAAAATGGCTGAGTTTCGCTAACAGGTGGAAAACGAACAAGCACATCAAAATAAGAATGAGAAATCTCCATGAAGAAAAACACATTGAAAATAATTATTGGAAATAAACATTGTGCACTGAAAAGTTTAGAAGTACACGATCAAATTTAGATAGATCTACTTTTCAGAGTGTGGCTGCAAATACTGAAGTTTCTGTAACTGGGAAACGCTATTAAATGCTGACTTAAACTCAACACACACTCATCATTTCCTCATGAGATCACGTTTTGTATTATGTGTCCATCAATACTCTGCAAAATAACAGTCATAAATCTATTAGTAAAAAGTTCAATATTTACTCCAGAATTGTCACATAATGCAAATGCTTAAGTAAAATAACAAAATTCCAGTGCAATACTATATGTTACTATAACCATGAATTAACATCTTATCAACAACTCATGTAAAGGAAACACACAAAAAAGAATGGATGGTGTTTACTGTAATTAAATATTTTGAGGCTAAACTAAACGTGTAGCTAACTGTCTTCATGTTAAACTGGTGGCACCTCATGTTGAGATCTAATTTTAGATCCTACCAGTTGTACTTGCTTAACTTCCTCTTTTCCTTCTTCCTCTTCTTATGCTACACAGGACTGAGCATTAGAGTACATGAATATTTGGTGATATTTATTGCTGACCCTATCAAGTGTATGGATTACCAAACTGGGGAAAACTGGGGTACCAGAAGCACCAGTATCAATACATACACAATCTGTGTTGGTAGTTTCATTATTGGCAAATAAAATATATGCCAATAATGGTATAAATGGTATAAAGTTCACCATCAGCTAAAACAGGCTGTGGATTATTATGATGCCCCCCTGTCTTGTTGAGGGCCCCGGTGTTTAAGGACCTTTATCATTTGAGTTTACATTGAGTACACATGGTTCATATTCCCTAAATAAAGTTGTGTTTAATTAACAAAGTACGTGACACACATTAAAACATGGGTGCTGGGGCCAGTATTTCAGCAGGAGTACTGGTTAGTTTCATGGCAAGTGAAGCTGCAGTGTAGTCTGGTGTGTCCTTAATGGAGACTTAGAGGGATACAGAATGCAAAGGCAGTGGGCAGTGTGTATGTGAGAGGGTGGCCCAACAGAAACTTCTTCCCCTAATTAGGTCCCCAAATGGGTTAATCTAGCATGGCAAACAAGCGGCTTGTGTCATCGTGATGATTTATCCATTGATGACACTGTGAGAGGGGAATTTAAATCTTTGTGTTTATGTCATTCATGTCCTCAACCCCCTCCCTAGGCATACATGTCATGCTTGTGTTGACAGAACATAAAACTATGTTTCTGTCAGAATAATTCTGACAGTACAATATGGATCCATTTTAATTTTTCGAAGAATTGCTCTTTTATTACAGCACCAGAGCTCAGTTTATTTTGAAAGATTGACAAGTAAGATCTCAGAAACCATCCTTATTTCCTTTGTTGCCTTCTATAAATGTACTGACTTTAGTATTTAGGCTATATGAGTAAATCCCATATTGGTCTATCCTTAATGCTAACTATTGACAATCAGCCATGCGATGTTTCCTTTCTTTGCTGCATTCTTCAGGTTAGGTTTCCCTCTTGGGTCCTCTGGTTTTAACAGGTCTAATCTAATGCTTTTCTGCACTCGTTAGTATATAAACCACTCTGGCTATTGTAAAGGTCTTAAAAGTAAAATGTAAGTAGGCTAACTAAAATGTAAGTAATCATTTTTTAATTTGTCATTCAGTTTTCAGGAGCAGTGGAATGATAGGATATAAAGAGCCCCCCAGGCGTTGTCTTTTTCATAATGATGAACCAAATTCATACAATGAGCCTTTGTGGGATAATTAATGTAGTGAGCACCTGAACACCGTGTCAGCTAAACACCCAATCACGGCAGGGCCAGTGGCTCTCCGACGGAACTGGCGGAAGGGAAAGTTGGTCAAATGCGGAAGAGAAAGAAAATAAAACGAAGAGCGCCCACTCCGTCCCTGTTTTTCAGGAACCACAAACGTAATCTCTGTGTTTTAATATTGCACGTGAAAAGGTTTTCCTCTGAGGTCTTTTGCAATCAGTAGCCTATTTCATGTTTTAATTCACAGTTATTTACAAAACAAAATTACTGACCAATTTCTGCATGAACTGCTGCTGTATTTAATTTTACAGCTATTTTTTCAACTTTACTTTTTTGGATTATTAATTGGCCTATTTTGGGCAAAAAATATTTTGCAGTGACTATGTTGTAGCTAAGTGTATTATTATTATTATTATTATTATTATTATTATTATTATTATTATTAGCATTTTTTTATTCTGGCTATACATATAGCCTAGCATATTCTTTTATTTTGTGTGTAGGCTAAAACTTTTTGTGTTTTGAGGTTGATCAAAAAGTTGTAGCCTAATATATGGGTGATTGTTGCAGATATTTCTCTAACTACAACTAAGCTAACATGAGTTTCAAAATGACACTCTTTGCAAAATGCCAACAAAACTGTGGCAACAAAATCCTCTGTTGCCACATTTTTAATAGCCTAGGCTAAACACACTTGATCAAAACAACGCAGAAGAGCTGGAACATCTGAAATGTCTCAGACAAATTTCAGACATTTCAGATGCTAGCTAGCATCTTCAAATTTATATAAGTGGGCTGAGCTGAAGTCAGTTTTGGTGTTAGTTTACTCATGATGAAAATGAATGGAGTTTTCAGATTTGGTTTGTGACTACTTACTTAACTTCTTTTTTCCTCTTAAAATTAGTGAAAATATAAGTAGGCTAGAATGATGCATTCTTGTTCCACAAAGAAAAAGAAAAGAGAATGCTAAGCTAAATACATTTAGCCTATAGATTCTTACAATACTGGTAGGCCTCATAGGCTAATTATAGCCTACTTTCAAGAGAATTAACCTAAACAAATAACAAATAGAATATCCATCACAGACTCTTGAGAAAACAATGTAATATATTTTATAAATATAGGCCTAAGTGTAGGCTACTTTTCATAAGAGCTTTTTGTGCCAAATAAAAAAAAAACTATAAAAACGTGTTTTGTTGCTGTGATTCGTGATTCTGGGATCTAAAACAATTTAGCAAAATAATAATAATAATAATAAAAAAATCCAGATAACGTTACATTTGTATTCATTAAAAAATACAATCATCTTTACTGAGCAAAACTGCGGGGGGGGGGGGGAGGGGGCTGATTTAACTACAGAGTGATTCATCACCACAAATAGACGATCTTTTGTCTGGTGTGTACAGCTGCTGCAAATCGGGCGTGAGGGAGCAGCAGACGTGAGGCGAGCAAGTCTGAAGCCTGCAGCTGTCGGGAGCGCAGGATACAGGATATGATCATGGATAAACCCGAAAACCCGCCGGTGTAGGACCGATCAGGGCGCTCCCGAGCCGGAGGACAGGCGGAGAAAACTTTGTATACCGACGCTGCAAAGACCCTAACGGCGGAGGGCTTCCTCCGGTCCCTCCCTGCTGGAAGAAATGTGGCTAAACCCGGAGGAAGTTCTGCTGAAAAACGCTCTGAAGCTCTGGGTGACCGTGAGGAGCAACGACTTCTTCCTCCTGCAGAGGAGGAGAGGCCACGGAGAGCCGACGGGCAGGATCACAGGTACAGAAAAACAACACAACAAAAACAACACGCAAAAGCGAGGCCACACAGACGGCAGTAGCCTACTACAGTCAGGACCACAGGTAAACAGTGCCAACACTGGAGGGAAAGCCAGCTGTCAGGATAACAAGTCAACAACAAAAATGGCAAAAACTGAGAAAAAAAAAAGAACCACAAAGAATCAGCAGACAGGATCACAAGGGGGTATCCCAGAAAGAAGGATTAAATAGTTAAGGTCTGTTGAACCAACATTCAGGGAAATTCTAGATTATTCCAATCACAGGGTTCACGGGAAAGCCCCTGTTCCAGATGGTTTACCACAGTCTTTGTGTGTTATTATGGCGACTGATGCCAAACCAACCTTATGGCAACTTGATCTTAACCACTGACCCTTAGCTTTGATTTCCTCAAACTCTCAACATGGGGCCCAACTTTGGTTAAAGTGTCCTGTTATACTCCGTTTCAGCTTCATATTTGTACTCTTGGGGTCTACATGCTTTAACATGCTTTGATGTTTAAAATACACATCTTTTTCGTACTGCCCATTTCTGCAGCGCCTCTGATTGTGACCAGAACAGAAACACATCAATTTCTATAAAAGTATGCAGCAATCCTTTATGTCATGTCCAAACTTTCTCACCTCCTATAAAGATGTTTCACACAGGTCTTAAAACCAAGATTAGAAGTAGAGTGGCAGGAGTTTCTAGCACTACAACACCTACATGCAAAGTGCATGGTTAAAAAAAAAAAAAGCAATCTTAAAGGGTCAGTGCTCCAGCAACACATCACCAACAAACTATACAAACTTACTTTATTTTGGTTTAATGGGGAACTATGCAGGTTTTTCTTTATCTTAATTTACCTTAACTGAACAGCTTCGGAGTCATTGGAATGGTTATATGACTTTTTTCGAGTTGAATGGTGGTCGTGTGAGCGGAAAAAAACACCCTTGCAACTTTCGGCCGGTGAGACGGCAGCCTCAGCACCAGGAAGTATCGCGTGATATCAGGTCTCGCGATGTAACGAATTGCTTTAGGCACTGCACACGTACAGGAACCGACTAGCTATAAGAACAAGGTAGCGATGGAGTTGTTCACACTATCGTCATGGCTGCTCTGCGAGCAAAAAGCGATTTTTTTTTTTTCCACAAGAAAACTTTTGATTTTCCTACTGTGAGATTGTTACATGTATGCTAATACATTTTATTAAAATTTTCACACTTCAGCTGCTTCGGTTTCAGGGTCCAGTTATTGTGCATGCTGCCATGACTTACTGGGACACTTGAATAGGCTGTGTCTATTAATGTTATTAGCTATGACAAGTAAAAATCTGCTTTGAAAAAGGCCATACATACTGCTATTGACTTTGGTTGTATTTATGTTGGTGGTCATTTCATTTTTTATACAAAGTGTTAGATAAGTGTTGCTCTGAGGCCATGCACATCACAGCTGTACATCTCTGACTTCTCTACATTTTGATTGGTTTTGATCAAACCAGGCTTGAGTTAGCCTGATTGTGTAAGCTTTGGGGTTGTAAGATTTATGGAGTGTCTTCAACCGGAATCAACTTTTAGATTAATTGAAGTCAGGCTTTTGACATGATGCTTTAGCTTTTCTTCCTCCAGCTTCTCAAATGTGAGAATTTGCCTCTCTTTCTACGTTTTTTTTCTATGTTTTTACATCTTTTTAAATTGAATAGGCTATTTTTGGCGTTCAGACTGTAAAGAAGAAGTGATTTTTAAGATTGTATAATGTAGAGCGAGTGGGTCATTATTACTGCAGGGTGATTCCTGCATCACCCTGCCGGGGTTTAATTAGCAATAATGACCCGCTGGCTTTACATTATCCCGCTTATTACACAGCTACTTACTAAAGAAATCCAATATTTGACACTAAATATTGATTTAAAAAATACTTTTTTGATTTAATGGTAATAAATATTCCTCCAGAGTCTATATTCAGAACAGCATCCATAGCAGCGGTAATAACCGAGCGTAAAATGCCGACCACTGACCAATCAGAATCGAGTATTCAACAAAGCCGTGTAATAATAACTGTATACTGTATGTCACTTACTATTCTTGCTGTAATGTTTTATATTGGTTAAAATCAATATATAGTAAATCTAAAAAAAACAGACCGTTTTATTTAGTTTGATTCTAATAAAGTATAACATTTTTCTCATATGTATAATAGGACATGTAACCATCCTGTAATAGACATAAAAGAAAACCTGCAATAATCACATGCTTAAAAACAGTCCATTTATTCTACACTTTGTGCATGTCTAACTGACCTCTTGCTGTGATTTCCTGTTGGAGAATGACAGGTTTTTGTCATTCAGTGGGATTTAGTTGTATTAAAGGGGCGCTATGCAGTTTTGGCATAGACAGTATATAAAATGGACTAACGGATCCCGTTGCTCTGGACGGAGACCAGTGAATTCTATTAGAAGCACTTTTCCGGTGATGGCTGAGCGTTACTGCGCAGCTGCAAACTGAGCTTGCCGCCGTAGATGTGACGTGAGCAACGTATCTGAACGTTGTAAGTCTTCTGGTAGCTGTGCCAAGAGAAATCTCAATCATTCCGAATCTTGCCAAGACGGAGAGCGTAGGTATATGTTAGGAGATAACATAGGCACAGGCTAATTATTGCTAACTAAAATGCTAGTTAATAGTAGCAATTAAACTTAAACAGCTAATGTACGTCGAAACTGCCTGCGAGCTTCTCCTGTACTATACGGTAATTCCTCTACTATGCGACAGTATGACACAATCGTTAGCCTATTTTTATAAAAATTTCTGCTACGGTAATGGAGCCTTTTGTACATTGTCGTGTTTCTTTAGAAATAAACAATGGGCAAATTAAGTCTTTTAACGCTTCAGATGTAAAGTTATTCGCTGTCAAAGTGACGCCAAAATGAATGGCAGTCAATGGAATGCTAACGGGGGGTGATGGCTTATTAGCATCAAAATGGCGCCACAGGAGGCTTCACTCTGAGGAGGCAGGCTTGCCCCCTTGAGTTTTGGCCATTTCTTCGCTGTTTTCTCCCTTTTTGCTCGCAGGTTTCTCTATAGAGTTCCCCCTACAGCTTCGGAATAGGTATTTGGCAGCTCCAATGTTTACTTGTGTCTGACTCCTCGCTCGGTCAGTCTGCCGTTTCCTCCTCCTCTGTTCCTCCGACTATGCTTTCCTAGCTTTCTGCTTTTTTTTTGCCGGCTCAGCAATGACGATAGTGTGAAAAACTCCATTGCTACCTTGTTAGCCGGTTCCTGGATGGGGGCGTATGTGTGCAGTGCCTAAAGCAATTATTATTATTTTTTTTTAATTTTGCAATTTTATCATCAGTTTTGGCAATTTCTTTGCTGTTTTTCGCTTTTTGTTCTTTGTGCTTTTTGTCCTAAATATTTAGTGATTATTATACACATTTCTGACCATGTACCTGATGCAGCCCATCTGACTGTTTCCCACCGCTGTGAATTACAGCTCTCTCCATGACGACATGTTTGCTGTTTCCTCTGTCTCGCTTCCTCTCTGTGTTTTGTATCTGTACAACAGGCATTACTGACAAATTGGCAGTCGTCTGTACAGTAGATTTATGGGACGAGGGACACTTCATATCATTAAACCAGGCAACCAGCTCATACAGTGTCTTCTCTATTCTCTCTCTTCTTCCCTGTGGGGAAACCCGCGACCAGAGCTCTTCTCATAAAAGAGAATAGTAGGAACTTCCTGGCCGGGGTTTACTTTGTGTATGTGTTTGTTCCCACTGTTCCCATAGCAAGACGGGTAAAAAGGTCAAGTCCTGTTGTCACATTGTCGTTCACCATTAACTAATTAAACACGCTTCTGTGTGGCGTTCCTGTCACACAGTCAAAGGAAAGGACACAGAGGAGGAGTTGTCTGTTTTAATGTTTCTAGCTATAAAGATAAAAGCAGCAACTGAAATTTAATGTGGTCTCAAAGTTGTGAAAACACCAGTGACAACGTACTTTCAGCAGAATTTCTGAGAAGGGTTGGGCAGCTAAACATCTGCAGCTGATCAGTCCCTCCATACCAGTCTTTGTCTTTTTATTTCTAACCAAATACTTTTCTCTTAAAGTCACTTTTTGCATGTCTTTTGTCAGTTAGCCTTAATTGAACACAAGAAAAAGACAGATACAGATCATTTGATGCATTCAAGAGCAAACGGACATTAAAGATGTGAGAGCAGATCTCGGTTTTGCTTTTCTCCAAGCCCCATAAAGGCTGACTGTAGCCTTTATGTCTCCACAGCAGTATTCCCCCACAATGTGACCATTAGCAGAGAAAGGCGATGATTCAGATTTACTCTCCTTTCTGGAAAGGTTACCAGTGTCAACCCCTTCTGGGCTTTGTGGTGACAGACGGATGGTTTTGTGTTGCCAGGCTGCCGGCTTCGCAGCTCCAGGCAGGTCGACTTTGACTCTAAGATATGGTTTACATTTGGCTGAGAGCCAGAGCTGCTGAGAGACTTTATCTTTACACATCTCCACCTGCTTAGGGTTCCACCAACAAAGGCTATAATACTTCTGGTTTGATATTTTATGCTGGTATTCAGTTATACACACCATTGAATTACTTGAAATTTATAAAAGCCTCCTGTGAATCCCATTCTGATGGAATACTTTCAGTTTCACTGCTTTTTTTTATAGGCTGACAACCCTGAAGCTGTTAAGTTAAAATCATCAAGCCCAGTATGCAGTAGAACTAATACTGATCCCTCTTCCTCTTCACTCCATGTTTTACTGGGTCTTTTGTGTGTACCAGGCCAGAGAAGGCAATGCTGAACATGTAGATAGAGATCCGACTTCTTGCTCTTGCCCTTATCTTGTTCTGTCATAACTTTGAAATGCAGGGTTGTACTTAGTTGTGGCAGGTTGGGTAGATCTGTCTGATAATGCTGCCTTAACAGTTGAAAGCAAAGCTGGGTGAAAAACTTTGTGTAAAGAAGCAAAGCGTAACTTCTAAGTGTGATTCTTAAAGTGCTCATATTATGCTTTTTCCCTTTCCATTATTGTGTTATGTATCTTTTTTGTGCACGTTATAGGTAGGAGTGAAAAAGCCCAAAGTCCAGCCCAAAGGCACTTACCATCTCCAACAGAAAACACTGTTCACAAACCGCTCCAAACAGCTCTGTTGTAGTCCAGCCTTTACTTCTATGACAAACGTGCACTTTGTAACACGTTATAATGCTCGCCTAGCTGCTAGCGTGGCACGCCCTCATACTCTGCTTCTGACTGGGTATTTGCATTACACAGGTACTCTGGCATATAGGCCTAATAGTCAACACAAATGGAATGTTATTATGTGTCATGGAACATTGCGCTCCCCAACTCGCGAAACGTTGGATTTGCTCCATCTTTTGATGATAAGTTTTTTGTTTAGAAAACCTTGAATCCATGTAAGACACAATGTCCTCAGACACAATCCATGTCATTAGCATCAATGAATCCATGTCATTAGACACAACGTGCACACACGTGCAGGCCATTGTTTTTTTGCGGTGATGACGGTGACAAGCGCCGACCCGCGGTAGGCGTCACGTGACCGTGGTAATGCGGTATCCGTCCCAGCCCTAGATGCCTCACTCGGTAGCTAAAACAGAGTGCTCAACACACAGGGTGAAAAGAAGAGCTGCAGCAATGTGCAGTACAACAAAAATATGGTGTTTTCTGAAAATTAAACCATGTAAACCTATTCTATATAATGGCTAAATACAATTATAAACCTGAAAATGAGCACAATATGAGCACTTTAAGGGAGAGCAAACTGTTTTTTGATCGCAGAGAAAATGTTGTTTTTGAAAGGCTAAACAACAAATATGGATTGTAACAGAATATTTCATTAGATGAGAAAACATGAAAATGATTACATCTGTTCTTTTACAATTAAGTTTGACTTTTGGACTTTACACAACACTCTACTCTACTCACTCGTTATTGGAAATGTTTGATTCACACGAGCCAGAAACAATCCTGTGCAGCCACTACTGGAATCTTATTCTACAAAATTAATATTATTAGTGCAGCCTAATCTTTATCTGCAACTGCGTTTTGTCGTCTCTGCAGGTCTCCTGGTGGGGGCGCTGGACACAGTGCTGGACTCCAATGCCAGGGTCACACCCTTCCGCATCCTCCTCCAGGTTCCCGGCTCCCAGATCAGCTGGGTCATCGCCAGCGGTGAGCAGGACCATTACGTCTCAGATACAATGGTGTTTTTGGTTGTGTGGAGTCTTGGTGTGCCTGGGAAATTTCTATGTTTTTTTTTTTTTTTTTGTACCTTCAACTGCCTCAGTAGATCGGACACAGCTGTTAAATTCCCTCTTGTGTTTTATCTTTTTGTCTATCAGGAGCCGCCATAGAGGAGGTGAACAAGCACTGGGACTGGCTGGTCCACAACCTGCTTCGCTCTCTGTCTGTGTTTGAGAACAAGGAGGATGCTGCCAGCTTTGTCAAAGGAAAGGTCAAGGTGCGAAACCTGCCCGTGCCGGCCTGAATCCTGTCAGAGGATGATTTTAGATTTTGAGATGTGTTGAGAAAGCTTTCCCTGTGGGTTTAAAAATGATTCAAGGCATTGGTTGGATCAAAACACCCGCCTCACTGTTGATTATATAATGATGATGAAACCCTGTTGTGATGCAAGTGTATATAAAGAGCTCTGAAGTCACAAGTGTAAGTTTCCTCCTTCGTAGGGCCTTATTGCAGAGGAGGTCCGGGGTCGCCAGGCCGCCCAGGAGGAGGAGCCGGAGAAGTTCAGGGAGGTGCTGCTGAAGTTCGAGCTGCACTTTGGCCTCCCTTCGTCAGAGAAACTGGTGACGTACTACTCCTGCTGCTGCTGGAAGGGCCGGGTGCCTCGGCAGGGCTTCCTCTACCTTAGCATCAACCACATGGCCTTCTACTCCTTCCTGCTGGGGAAGGAAGGTCTGTACACCAAAGTGAGGGCTCTGATTTTCAAGCCAAAAGACTCAAAAACGCAAAGACAGTTTCCCCACAATCATTTTTAGAGTGTTAGAATTCTCAAAACGTCCATAGAAACTTCTCATACATCTCCTGCAGAGTAATTCACTTCTTTTCCAAACAATTCTTGCGTCACCTGAGAAACTATTAATGTGTGGAACATTCCTCAGAATAATAATTGACGAGGTGCGAGTTTGTGAGAACACATTTATTATGTTAGTAAAAAAGTATGTATTGGTAAAATGAGTTAATTAAAAAAAATTAAAAATGTTTTCATACCCTTTACTTTTCTTTAATCTATACTTACCTCTCATATTGCAACACAGTGTGGGGATGTAACTCTTAAAATATGTGATATAATGTTTTTTGAATATGTCAATTCAATTTCAGATCATTTCAGGTCTTATTTTAAATCTTCATCCTCCCAAACGTCTTACAAGCAGAAGGCAGTTCTTGGTTATCGCTCTACGAATGTACATTTTCTTGCAGCATCTTAATTAACAATCTGCAGCTGAAGTTTCACAATTGAGTGCAGTTGTGGAAAGTTCCTACTATTAGGAAAGCTTTGTTTAAATTAGCTTGACCACAGGATGGAAACGCATAATGACCATAAGGTGGTTCACAGGTGAAGTAGTCACTGTGACATGAAGTCTTAAGCCCACTACAGACCAAGCCGAAAATCGGCCGTCGTACAGTTTGGCGAGGTCAGTGACTTGAGTCTGTGCGGTGTGTTCCGCTCAAATGACCGATCTGATTGGTGGAGTGCTAACCCGGAAACAGGGAGCCGAAATGAGACTGGAGTCTCTCAAAATCTGTCAAAAATCTTTTAAACTGACCTTTGTCGATCTGAAATGAAGACAGACTCAGCAACTACATGGCCTATTTCTCACTTAAAATGTTTTCAGAAACACGTTTCGGTGAACTATTTTAGTACAATTTGAGATAGCATTCTGAACGAATCGCCATTAATGGCCGTTTGAAAAATCCAAAATCCGGAAGAATAAGCCAGACCCACGTGATGCGTTTGTCCAATCAGCTGCCGCTTTTCATTTTTGGGCTACAATACAGATTAGCGCCGCCTGCTGTTATGGAGACGTATTACTTCTCGTCTCCTCGGTGTGTTCTCTGGCACGTTTTGAACAATTCGGGGAGACTGATCAGTCCAAATGCCTTTTCTGCCGATGGTCGCCCCGTCTGGCCTATGTGTAGAGGCCATTAAAGGTGCTGTAGGTAGGACTGTGAAGATCCAGGACTTAGCCAAAAAATGTGAACATCCACAACTTCTCAGTCCCTCCCCCCTTTTCGCTAAAGCCCAAAACGGTCTCCTAAGCCCCTCCCCCCCCCCAAGGGAGAATAAATGTGTGTTTATGAGCAGTGATTGACATGCTTTTAGACACCCCCCCTGGCCCTGATTGGTGTATCTTAACAGGGAGTGGTGGATTTTTGCAATTCGCACTACAGGCTGTAGGTGGTGCCAGAGGAGCTAGATTTTTTTTTATTACCTGCTTCATGTAGTTCTACTCGAACATAGGGTCAGTTTCAACAAATATGACAGAAAGTTAGTTTTATAAGTCTTACCTACTGCACCTTTTTAAGAAACTCTAATATTTTACTCTCTTCTTTTTTCCCCAGTCAAGTTTGTGATTCCCTGGGCGGAGATGACGCGGTTGGAGCGGGTCTCCACCGGTCTGATGACGGAGGCCATCCGGGTCAACACACGGCAGCGACAGAGGGAATTCTCCATGTTCCTCAACCTGGACGAGGCATTCGGGGTCATAGGTCAGCTGGCTGACATTGCCCTCAGGCGGCTGCTGGACAGCGAAGGCCTGGAGCTGGACCGAGTCCTGCAGCAGCCCACACGCATCACTAAGAGGTCAGTGCTGGCTCTCGTTTCTGTTACTAACATGAACTGACAGCATCATCATTAAGTCGAAAAATAAAAGGTTTGTTTTCAGCATATTTCAGTTTAATTTGCTGATGAAAGAATGTCAGGGATAAAAAAAAAATTCAAATTCAAACCCTGCCTGCTTTCTCACCTCCACACAGCTGGTTTATCACTGTGTGAAGTGGGTGTGAATGTCAGATCGGTAATTTTGGAAAGGTTTTTTTTGGAAATTTTGGTAAATGGTTGGCTCCCCCTAATCTGACGATAGACAGGTGTGAAGGGGGTTTCCAAAGCTATCCGACGAGCAGTTCTGAAGCACCATACTGACATCTTGAGAGTGGCCTGATCTAAAAGCAACCCAAGCTAACGGATATAATGGCGTGTTAGATGTAGGTTTTATGAATAGTCTGACATGACATCATCTCCCTTAAAAAGAGAGACGAACAGAAGTAAAACCATCAGATTTGGCTATCAAAATAACTCGTATGTTTTGTTTTTTAGCTTTGTTTCAGTTATGGATATTTTTATAAGCCTTAATAGATTGCTGAAATAACACACACACACACACACACACACACACACACACACACACACACACACACACACACACACACACACACACACACACACACACACACACACACACATGAATATACTAAGCTTTGTCTTGTTTTTTATGCTTGTATGTTTTCTATAAAGCACTTTGCAGCAAACCTGATTTGCCTTGAGTGCACAGACATTATATGGCGCTTTTACTCACAGTGTTCCTCCCCAGATGCCACTGTGATGCGCAGGTTTACTTATTTCGTTTAATGTAAAAACCTCAAAACCACGACAGGAAGTGGAGATAAAAGTAAACTGCTAGAGCTACAGAGTGCAGATGTAGGAGTGGGTGGCAGAATTATTTTTGTAGCTGTAAATAGCAAATGTATTTGTGTATTTAGAGTAGATAGGGTTGATCTAAGCATGCATAAGTGAAGAGATGGAAACTGAAAAAAGCAAGAAGAAATGAAAAGTACATGCAAGGGACACATAAACTACAGGGTGTCCAGAATGGGGGTGCATTTTTTTATTTTTTTATTTTTGTGCTTGCCCTTTTGACTTTAAACAGTTTACTGTATATTTCTGTGATCCTCCCAACATTTCTCTGTCTTTTATTCAGTTGTTCATAAAAAAATAGCACTTGTATGTAAGATCTTAGTTGTGCTGGTGGGCATCCTTTAGAGAGGAAAAGTAGACGATTTGGGTCTCAGAGTAGAGAAAAACAAAAACTAGCTATGTTTAAACTGAACTCATCTCATTACGGCTTTAACCAGACTGGCTTCTAGTCGAGCGTTACCTCACACATTTCTTTGCAGGATAGCAGTACAACCCAAAAATCTTTTTTGTCGTTTTCGCAAAGGGTATCCAAACATCCCTGAAATGTAATGGGAGTATCCTGGCTGCAGCTCTGAGGTCTGTATGTTTACCAGGCTACGTGCCAGATGAAGGAGCTACTAAGTTAACAGTTGAAGTGGAAGAAGACGAGAAAAATGTGTTCAAAAGACAGACTGCACAAAAAAATGACTAAAACATACATAATGAGCCTGGTTAACTCTGTCCCCCTTTACCAAAAGGCACATGATTTTGTCCAGTGAACCAGAGAATGATATTGGTCATTCAAGATGAAAATTATAGAGGGGAATGTACAACTATGCTACAGTATAAACTCTGCCAAGCAGTGCTATACTTGTCTGTTACTTCCTAGCACTGTACTGCAGTAAATCATCATGCACAACTACAGACAAACTACGCCAGGTTACTTCTCCTCTTTGTTTGTTTTTCTTGTGACATTGCCACAAAATCCCATGCTGGATTTAGTTTCAGATGTCAACATTTCCAAAAATGGAGCATTGCAGATTGCATGTGTTCAGTTCAGAAGGTGCCCTGAAGTCACGCTTGCATTAGCTTCATTCACGCTTCACCACCAGCTGACTAGTAACGTTCAATCCTATCCATACAGACGTACCTGTACAGCTCAGCCATTACAACCTGCTGCTGATACACTGTTCTATTTGTGTAGTTTTAAGCCAAAGGGAATGAGAGGCAGACATTTTCTTGCAGCTTTGTGTCCAGATTCTATTTGTTTTGCTCCCAAGCTACATCTGTGTGTCACCGCCTAACTCTTCCCCTCATCACCTTCTTCCCAGAATCTTAGAGGAACAGGCTTTAAGGGAGTACGTCCTAGCTCTGTTTCGGCTCCCTCGTGGTGAGCGACTCCACGAGGTGGCCTCCTGTTCGGTATGGACACCACACGGACGCTGCCATACAGCCGGGACCCTCTACACCACTGACAGTTATCTGTGCTTTTCCAGCCGAGAGGAAGGCAATTGCATCCTGCTTATACCCCTCTCAGAGGTACGTTACCTGCATCACAGCCTCACTGACGTTACCTGTTTATTAGGGTTACAATGTGGTCTGTAAAGGAAGATAATACCATAAAAACACAGAGACTAAGGCTACGTTCACACCGCAAGTCTTAATGCTTAATTTGGATTTTTTTGCTCCGATCTGATTTTTTGTTTGATGTCGATGTAGATTGACGTAAAAGTCGCATCAAATCCGCCTTGGTTGTTCACACTGCGGCCGCATTGAAAAAAATCAGACCTGGGTCTGATTCAGGATCACATATGGAAGTGGTCTAAATCTGATTTGAAAAAAATCTGATCTGGGCAAAATCTGAGTGTACACACTACTTCTGAAGAAGTCTGACCTGGTCACTTGACCCCAAAAAATCAGATCAGATCAGATTTGGGCCACTTTTGCTGAACGTAGCCTAAAGGCTTCATGTGTCGCCAGTAAATATAAGGCTTCAGTGGCCCATAATGACACTGTGTACACTATGGCTGTGTGCCATTTAAACTTTAAAGCACTGAAGGTTAGTGAGCGGAACCTGCACATCCTCACCACATGAGGTGGTCTGCGAGGGTCTAATGGGGCATAATTGTAGGTTTTGTTGCGTTTTCTAACAAAAAGATTTAATAACGAAATGACATGACAGAAAAGGATTTTACGCTACAGCGGACTGCAAGATGTATTCCCCCCGTGGTTCTACATTTTACAGTCCCAAGCATTTCTCAGTTTCACAGATATATTCCCTTGAAGTTGTGGGCAATTCCTTGGATGAAAACTTTTTCCATTGGTCCGTCAACACCGAAAAGAAGGCGTTATTTCCAAATCCATGTGTTTTGAGGTTACTTCCGGTCACAAACAAGATACATGTGGACGTAAATTCTTTTCAAGTTAGTCTTTTGGTCTTATTGCCTCTTTACAGTCGCCGTTCCTGACCTGTCGCACGACAATGTGACGTCAAAATGACGTACATCTCGCTGGCGCGCCAGGATTTAAAGTACGCGACGAGACGTCGTACACCACTCTTATTGTTTTCAGGGGCGCATGACAAAGTGGAAACAGGAAGCATGGACGAGTTCGAGCATTTCTGTAGTGTTTTCTATAATGTATTTTAAGGTGAGTTTGTGTTTACTCTGCCTTGCTGCTGGTTAAAGAGTAACAAACAGACTGGTTTCATGTGGCTGTTCCTACATGTTGGAGTGCAGAGGGGAATGGTGGACAGCTTGCATGTTTGCTTTGTTAACAGCAAGTTAAGCCTTTAAGAAATCCAGAAGAACAAATGGGATTTGAATCCCTCCTAAGCTCTTCTATGACATGAAAACATTACCTTATCGTTCTGCATTACAGACGTACCTTTTGTTAAATGAATCGATCACCGTGTTAAAGTGATACGTATTGTTAAAGTGGTAGATTTAGTGCCACTTCTCCTCCAAATGTTTAATGCTGTCAGAGTAAATAATGAGAGAAAGGCAGAGCTAAATAAATGATTTCAGTGGGGTATTCCATAAAGTAGCTTCTAGATTTTTACAGACGTATTTGCATGTGAAAGATAAAACGGTATATTCGAAGCTCTTGGCCTATTTGAGTTTGGTTTAGTAGGGAAAAGCAGAGATTAGCAGCCAGATGCCCAGTCTGTTCATGAACAATGTGAGGAATCATGCATACCGTGTTTCCTCCACTGCTGCGGTTTATTCCGCTATTTCCTCTGTTTTCTGTTGAAGCATTGTCTTAGAAAAGTGTAATCGCTTCAGCCCACTTCATCCGTTACTGCTGATAAAGTTCCCCTTCTGCTCCTCTGATTCTCTTTGAACCATATATTGCTGCACATTTCCTGAAGAGCTGGACTTAATGTTTTAGTTTTTCTCATCTTAAAGCTCCTGTTACAGTAACTGTAAGTGATACAGTTATTTGTTTGAGCTACAGTAAGATAAATTAACTGTGAATTTATCTCCCTCTCTGGTCCACTTATCTCTAGTTTAAATAACATTTTGTACGATGTCATGGAGAAGTTGTCACATTATTGATATTTTGCACTTTTATTTCTAAAGTAATAATCCATTTCTGTTGATGAACTGAGAAGCAAAATCAAGTATAATTATATTATGATAAATTGTGCTATACAGTATAACTTACCACAAAGTTGAGTATTTTAGTACTTTAATTCTTGATACTCCCTTTAATTTGTTTTCAGCTGCTTCCCCTTTCCCGAAGCAGTAGAAACCAGCCTACCTTCCTATTCTAATTTCATGTAAGGACTCATTGATTGTGTTCTGATGCCTGGTTTCCTGCATTTGTGTCATCAGGTGTTGTCCATAGAAAAAGTGGAGAGCACCAGCCTGCTCCCTAACCCCATCATAGTGAGTGTTCGGACTAAGAAGGCCTTCCAGCTGATCGAGCTGCCGGACAGAGACGAGCTGGTCGAGAACCTGAACACCAGACTCCGATCTCTGCAGTGGAAACAGTCCATGTTCCGCAGCAAGAAAGACGGCAGGAGGAGTATGGTATGTGTAAAGTTAGAGCACTGTTTATATTTAATTTATGTAATAATACATCTATTTTTAAAGAGGACTTCTTTGGCATTTTTGCCTTTATTGGACAGATGAAAGTGTAGCGGCAGACTGGAAATCGGGGTTGGGGGGGAGAGAGAGGGGGGGGGGGGTATAACACGTACAACAAAAGTCCAGCTTCCAATTTTTCCGTCTATTTAATGTTAATTTCACTCTGAACGTTCACGATGGATTGTTCTGGAACTTGAATGAAAGGGTTACTCATGGGGCAAGAAAGGGACGTGGCAGTGGTAATTTAAACATATGAGAGGAACTGTGAGCCCAAAAGGCACACCTGAGCATGTAAAACACAGCATTAAGTCAAACTGGGACACTTTTAAATAAATGACTTTAACTGCTCAGTTTTGACATGTAGGAGAATGTCTGCAAGAAACCAATGATGTTATTCTCATATTTTCCTCAGAGCGCCCCGACACCATACTACACCTTCTACTATGACACCGGGCAGTCTGATGAAGAAGAGCTAGAGGAGCAGGTTCTGCGTAACACCGTCAACAGCGAGGCTCTGATGACGGCCTTCCACCAAAACCAACCAGGAACCAACGACAAGGTAAGTGGAGTCTGACATTTCAGCTCCAGTCAAACATTTTCAACGACCAGTTAACTACCGCTACAGTTCAGAGCTAAATTAGAGCATCGGTTCACCCAAATAACACTATTTCTCTCTAACTCCACTTACCTAGACAGGCAGATGGTTTATTTGTAGTTTTTTATGATAAAAGAGAAAAGGTTGCTATAGGGCATCAGCGCACTGAGCAAGTCAACATTTTTATCTCTGGATCTGTGTGTTTGTGTCAGAGCATGGAGCAGGTGAAGGAGCGGCTGTGGGAGGATCATTTCTTGGAGTTCGGTCGCGGCGTCCACATGTTCCGCACAGACAAGATCCAAAGACTTGTTGCCATGGGGATACCAGAGTCGCTGCGAGGGGAGCTGTGGATGACACTTTCTGGTAAGAGAGAGAACAAGAAAAACTAAGATAGAAGCTAAAATGAAAGGGCTTCTACACTCACCTAAAGGATTATTAGGCACACCTGTTAAATTTCACGTTAATCAAATTATCTAATCAACCAATCACATGGCAACGGCTTCTATGCATTTAGGGGTGTGGTCCAGGTCTAGACAATCTCCTGAACTCCAAACTGAATGTCAGAATGAGAAAGAAAGGTGATCTAAGCAACTTTGAGCGTGGCATGGTTGTTGGTGCCAGACGGGCTGTCTGTATTTCGAGTGTATGTCGAGTATTTCACAATCTGCTCAGTTACTGGGATTTTCACCCACAACCATTTCTAGGGTTTACAAAGAATGGTCTGAAGAAGGAGAAACATCCAGTATGCTGCAGTCCTGGGGGGGCGAAAATGCCTCGTTGATTCTAGAGGTCAGAGGAGAATGGGCCGACTCATTCAAGCTGATAGATCAACTTTGACTCAAATAACCACTCGTTATAACCGAGGTATGCAGTAAAGCATTTGTGAAGCCACAACATGAACAACCTTGAGGCGGATGGACTTCACCAGCAGAAGACCCCACCGGGTACCACTCATCTCCACTAAAAATAGGAAAATGAGGCTACAATTTGCACAAGCTCACCAAAATTGGACAGTTGAAGACTGAAAAAATGTTGCCTGGTCTGATGAGTCTCGATTTCTGTTGAGACATTCTGATGGAAGAGTCAGAATTTGGCGCTCACTGAATGAGAACATGGATCGGTCATGCCTTGTTACCACTGGGCAGGCTGGTGGTGGTGGTGGTGTAATGGTGTGTGTGTGTGTGTGTGTGTGTGTGTGTGTGTGTGTGTGGGGATCCCTTTCACCTTCAGAACTGCCTTAATTCTTTGTGTCATTGATTCAACAAGGTTCTGGAAGCATTCTTTAGAAATGTTGGCCCATAGTGATAGGATAGGGTCAAACACGGTATTAGTATGGTGTTCCTAATAATCCTTTAGGTGAGTGCATATGTATGAGAACCAGTTTTTCAACATTTTTGTGCAGAGCAGAACGCTGGCTTCAGTGTGGATAGTAGTCGACAGACACAAAACGTGTGCACATGGGCTATAAACTGGACTCCACACGCTGGATGTTGTTTAAGACAACACCTTCTCAGTCAGAACCAAACTGCCAGCTTTTATTTTCGTCTGCTCTCAGTTCCTCAGCTCAGTTTCGCCGAGGAGGAACAGCGTTCTGGAACACAGACTGAAACTGATGAACAACAACCGCTGTGGAACTACAACGGTGTATTAGGGCCATTGTATAAAAACCTTTCACAGAGCCGCGGGACGGGGGGTAATATTCAGAGAAAAAACAAAGAACGACTGAGATTAAAGTGTCAAATTTACGATAAAAAACTAGTATTAAACAGCATCAAGGCTTGAAAATGCCTGAGATGGATAATCAATAACCACGACATGTTTTTTTTTTTTTGTTTCAAAGGATGACAGTTGAGAGCAGGGGCTGTTTGGAAGGTGTCATTTTATGCTTATTTACAGCATCTCTACTTCTGGTTTGTGCAGACGCGTCCTCGGAGCTAGAGTCCCACCAGGGCTATTACACCAGAATGGTGCAGAAGTCCATGGGCCTGAGCAGCCTGGCCACAGAGGAGATTGAGCGGGACCTTCACCGCTCTCTGCCGGACCATCCCGCCTTTCAAAACCCCACCGGCATCGCTGCACTGAGACGCGTCCTCACCGCCTACGCTCACCGAAACCCCAAGATCGGATACTGTCAGGTAGGGGACCTGATGAGCCGAGCGGCGTGGTGACTTTTAGTTTAGTTTAGAGTAGTTTATTTCGATCACATAGATACACAACATCACATACATAACATTAATAGTAAAAAAAAAGAAAACTCATACAGTGTCATCTTAACTCATTTATAATCAATACTGACTGAAAAGGTGTAGGTCAAAGCATTTGCTTATTTACCTACCCTTTTTTATTTAGATTTAGTTCTTAGGTCCCTCAGAATCTTATCAATCTTATTACATTTATTGTTATTCATTTCTGTATGTTATATAGCCTACAGTACATATTACATATTAAAGGGGCGCTATGCAGTTTTGGCCATTTCTTTGCTGTTTTCTCCCTTTTTGCTGGCAGGTTTCTCTATAGAGTTCCCCCTACAGCTTCGGAATAGGTATTTGGCAGCTCCAATGTTTACTTGTGTCTGACTCCTCGCTCTGTCAGTCTGCCGTTTCCTCTTCCTCTGTTCCTCCGACTATGCTTTCCTAGCTTTCTGCTTCGTTTTTGTCGGCTCAGCCATGACGATAGTGTGAAAAACTCCATCGCTACCTTGTTCTTGTTAGCTGGTTCCTGAATGGGCGTATGTGTGCAGTGGCGTGAAGAAATGCGTTAGATCGCGAAGACCTGATAGCACGCGATACTTCCTGACGCTTAGGCCGAAAGTTTCAAGGGTGGTTTTTCCCCCCTAGCGCCTGTGAGCGAGACGACCACCATTCAACCCGAAAAAAGTCATATAACCATTCCAATGACTCCGAAGCTGTTCAGTTAAGGTAAAGTAAGCTAAAAAAAAACGGCATAGTTCCCCTTTAACACACACATTATGTGCAGAAGATATGAAACAAAACGAAATGAATAAAATAAACAAAATGCATTCCCATTCGTCAGTGCAGAGATCGTGATGTGACTGCAACATGACTGTGTTTTTTTTTTTTTTTTACGTGTTGTTAAATGGCGTCTGATCATTGTGTGTGTTTCTTCTTCCTCGTGTGCTTCTGTCCAGTCTATGAACATCCTGGCGTCGGTGCTGCTGCTCTACGCTAAAGAAGAAGAAGCTTTCTGGCTGCTGGTGGCAGTTTGTGAGAGGATGCTGCCTGACTACTTCAACCGCAGGGTCATAGGTAAGAGGTCAGGGGTCAAAAAAAGAAGAGAGCAGTGAAGCATTTTTAAGCTTTATTTACTCCTATGCACTTCAGCCACTTAGAGCAGCTGCTCCTTAAGCACACGTAACCACAGTATGTTGCGTTGTTTATTTTGCGGTTGTTTCGTCTAAGCTGCTGCTTCTCAGACACCAAACAACCCAAAAGGTTTATTTTTGGCCACTAAAATAAAGGCTCATTTCCAGCGTTTGTGAAGCTGATTATTTTTGACATGCAAGGTGCTTTTGAAACAATTTCCTGTTCCTTTCAATATCCAAATGTTTGTGTATCCTTGAAAAAAAACCCGGCAGTGATTGTGTTCTGGGAATTTGTATGTGGAGCATAGATTTGAGTTATTTTACCTTTTTTTTTTTATTAACAATTTCCCTCACCCAGAAGAGACAAAAACAACAAAGAATTGATCCTCTGTCTGTGTAACCACATTTGTAATTGAAGAATATGTGTATCACTGTATGTCTAAATGCGTGTTTTTAATAGTGTAGTTCTTTTTAGCACAGCATATAGCAGCAGGCTGTGGCTACACAGTCAATACTTCTTAGTAGGATCAAATAATTTAATAGTAATTAAAATAATTGTCCTTGCATAAACCTTGTCTTTTAATCTCATTGTGTACATTAGGTAACAACACTCAGACTGAATGTCCCTCTTTTGCTGCCATCTAGTGGTTAAAATTATATAAAACAGCCCCAGTCCAAAATTACTTGGAAAAAAGTACATAAACATACCCTCAACTATCAAAGCAGACAATTATTCTTTAATCAGGTAGTTCTGATACTTTGGGCAATTTGACACTGTAATAATTTTAAACAAAACCTGTGTACGGCTGCTTTTTGTTTAGGTGAAATGTAACATGTCAGAACTGTCAGAAAAACATTGAAAACAACATATCATTTTGCTAACTCGGATATTGTATCAGCACTGTCAGAGTTTGTCATTGTGACACGTCTGTGCATGAGGCCACCCGGTAACCCCTCCACCCCCACACCATGCATTATTTCCCCCTGCAGGAGCTCAGGTGGACCAGTCAGTGTTTGAGGAGCTGATCAGGGAGCGTTTGCCAGAGCTGGCTGAACAGGTTCCAGACCTCTCCACCCTCTCCTCCGTCTCCCTCTCTTGGTTCCTCACCCTCTTCCTCAGCGTCCTGCCCTTCCACAGCGCCGTCTGCGTGGTCGACTGTTTCTTCTTCCACGGAATCAAAGCCATCTTCCAGTTGGGTTTGGCAGCGCTGGAGGCCAACGCTGCACAGCTCTCGGCCAGCACAGACGATGGACAGGCACTTATGATTCTCACAAGGTAAATACACACAGTATTTGATGCCTCAAAATGAATGGCATTTTTAAAATACATTTCAAACTAATTACACAGCTAGCAAAAAATGAGCAGTTAATGGCAAAAGCACCGGTGTGGTTAAATCCTTCATTTTATGTACATGTATACAATATGTAGAAATGGCTGTAACAGTGATTTTTGCAATCATTGTTTTTTTTTTGTCCATAAATGTTTGAAAACAATGAGAAGAACTCCCGCACACTGTCTTTGCTTGTCCGTAAATGTTTGCATCATGTATGGGCGATTTCAGTCCAACACATGTGCAGCAACAAGTAAGCTATGCTGTTGATCTCTGTGACTGTTTCTTGATGCATTTCCTGGTAACAGAGCAGAACACTCCTCTTATTGTGTTTTCTAAATCACTCTAATGTATTGAAACGAGGCACTGCCAATCAGAGAAGAGCCTGTTCCTGGGGGAATTACTGGAATTGTTGGGTCTTTGTAAATTATAGAGTGTGGTCTAGACCTACTCTATCTGTAAAGTGTCCTGAGATAACTCCTGTTATGATTTGATACTATAAATCAAATTGAATTGTTGCACATTTAACCTGGCTTCACATATCAAACCTTCATTTTGAATAGAGCGATTGGGATTATTATTGTGTTTGAGAATGTGAACCCTTGGCTCTGTGCTTTGCAGTTTTCTGGACCAGGTTGGAAGTGAAGAGTCGTCCTATCCTCCGTCCTCCCCGCCGGCTGCGGAGGAGACCAGCAGCAGCGACACTGATATTCCCGCTGTGGGACCCACAAACATCACTGACCTCATCAACGAGTCCTACGAGGTGAGAAGCACACACATAATTCAGTTCAATTTTATTTATAGTATCAATTCATAACAGGAGTTATCTCAAGACACTTTACAGATAGAGTAGGTCTAGACCACACTCTATAATTTACAAAAAAAACAACAAATCCCCCAAGAGCAAGCACTCAGTGCAACAGTGGAGAGGAAAAACTCCCTTTTAGGAAGAAACCTCGGACAGACCCAGGCTCTTGGTAGGTGGTGTCTGACGTGCCGTTGGGGTGCATCACAGTATAGTTAATAAACAGTGGCTAGAAATAGTGGTTGTAGTAGCGCAGGGAGCAGCACGGCATAGCAGGGAATTTCAGCAGAACCACGGCAACAGCTGGAACCATGATTTTGGTGCCATCCTAATCCCGGGACTTCATCCTGGGTGAAAAAGAAACAGAAAGACTCCGGGGAGCAAACTCCCCAGAGCTAGGTTACTAACAAGCATTTCTGGGACAGAGAAGCAGGTGGGCTGGGCCAGACAGATGCTGCAACTCCTCACTCCCTAACTATAAGCTTTATCAAAGAGGAGAGTCTTAAGTTTACTCTTGAATGTGGTGACAGAATCTGCCTCCCGGACCCAGACTGGGGGCTGGTTTCACAGGAGTGGAGCCTGATAGCTAAAGGCTCTGGCTCCCATTCTACTTTTAGAGACTCTAGGAACCACAAGTAACTCGGCATTCTGGGAGCGCAGTGCTCTAGTGGGACAGTAAGGTACTATGAACTCTTCAAGATATGATGGTGCTTGACCATTTAGAGCTTTGTAGGTCAGGAGGAGGATTTTAAATTCAATCCTGGATTTTACAGGGAGCCAATGCAGAGAAGCTAATACAGGAGAGATATGATCTCTTTTCTTAGTTCTTGTCAGTACACGAGCTGCAGCATTCTGGATCAGCTGGAGAGTCTTAAGTGACTTGTTTGAGCTTCCTGATAGTAAGGAATTACAATAGTCCAGCCTGGAAGAAACAAATGCATGGTTAATGGTGATATTGGCCATTCATTCATTGTTTTTGCACATTTCATGTAGTTATGTAGTCACATTTAGGTAGTTTGCACGGACCGCTACAAGAAATCATCCCTATCACAGGAAATACCACTTTTTAACACTTCATCGCTGAGTGTTAGATCCGACTCATATACATCATAATACTGCACTAAGTGGAACTTGTACAAACATAGGTTTTACTGACAATCTTTATGAATACTATTTAAGTAGTTTATTAAGTATATATTTATAGTACTTTTATTCCCAATTTATATACAAGTTGTACTTTCTTTTCCTTTTTATTTTTTATCTTTATTTTTTGAATATTTGTTCTTGTATTCTATCCTATTTATTATTTCTTGTATATTCTGCATGTGTGGGTCTGATATTTTGCTGCTGTAGCACTGAAATTTCCAAATTTGGGATCAATAAATCTATCTAATCTAATCTATGTAGTATGATAAGTGAGGTTAATTTGGGTAAATTTGGGTGAACTGACCCTTTACCCACACACAGTCTTAATCATTTGTGGAGGAAGACATGTTTGCTGTTGCGCTGAACTTCCGCTGTGTGTGTTTCCTCGTGTCAGAAATTCGGAGACCTGACAGTGAGGCAGATTGAGAGGCTTCGCTGTCGACACAGAATCCAAGTGCTGCAGGCTCACGAAGACACCACCAAAGAAAACGCTGTAAGCAGACAGAGAATATCAATGTCATACTGTCATGTAGTCTGACTTTAAAAACTACCTAAAAGACAGAATGAAGGCTAACATTAGAGTTCAGCGTCGTCTCAGACCTCCCTCTCTTCCCCCTGTGTGTGTCTGTGCAGCTGAGAATAGTGACTCCAGATGTTTCCATCCCTCCAGAGAACTTGGCTGATGTCTACGACCTCTTCAAGGTATATTCTTATCCCTCCTCCAATTAACCAATTTCCTTTATCGACAACATTTTTCAGTTGTGTCTTGTGTATTGAGAGAATTTGAGGTTTATAGGGTAAACAAGCTATTTCATAATTTTTCTTATCTCCTCGCCCATCCAGACGGAGCACTTCATCAGTCTGTACTGGGGTGACAGCAGCTCCGCAGCAGCGGCGGAGGCGGCAGCGTGGCGTTATGCTGACTCCGGTCGCTCCTATATGGAGCGGCAGTACCGGCTAGATCGGCCCCAGTTCAAGAGCCTGTATGGGCTGCTGGCGCCGTGGCCCGGTGGCTCAAACCAGCACTCCGACACGCTGGCCAACCGCACCTTCACCCTGCTGGACCAGGACTGCGACAACCTGGTCACGTTTAGGGAGTTTGCTGGCTGGCTGGGTAGGTAAATGGAGTGAAGGAGGAGAGGAAGAATCAAGGCAGATTGAGACACATATGATCCCTCCGTCATTGCACTTCAGCTCCATTCTGGCTCCCTAAAACTAATGCTGTAAAAGAAACCTGTGACTTTGCAGTCACCACCTAAATCTGATGTTGTTGGTGTGATATGTTCAGAGACAGTTTAGTATAGAGGATCTTTGATATGATCTGTGCACTGCATACTTAAGCTGATTATTACAAACAACTAATGTGATTTAGTAATGAATCTGGTTTTTGAAAAAAACCTGAAAGAATAAGTAGTGACCACTAAAAAGTTGAATTACAACTAAATCTGGGTGCTCTTGAGAGAGCAGAGAGAACAAAACAGACATTTGTCTACATTAGAACTTCCGGTGTCTCTATATTGCAGTTTGGAGACTGAAACAGGAGAGGCTGTTGCACATGTGATTAGTTTTAACCCTTTATTTTCTCTCTCTCTCCCCCACTCAGACACTTTGTACTGTGAAGAGCTGAATGAGAAAATAAGGCTGCTGTACCGTCTGCACATCCCACCAGGTTATTCATTTTGTTAACACGATGAAAGTCACGAGTTTCAAGCTGCAGTCAGGGCTGTAATTAACTGATTAACTTTACTCTCTGTGTGTGTGTGTGTGTGTGTGTGTGTGTGTGTGTAGCTCTGACAGAAAGTGAGGATGACCCCTCTTTGATGAAGAGCCCCCTGCTGTCCACAAACAGACCCCTCTATGTTAATCTGCCCTCTGGTCGGTCCAAACACACTGTGACTTATTAGCTCAACACAACAACTAACCCTTGTGTTGTCCTTGGGTCAAATTTGACCCGTTTTCAAAGTTTTTATATCAGAAATATGGGTTTCTTTGAACCAAAATGCCCAAAAATAACATGGATGCAATGATCGTAAAATTAATGATTACTTTTATTGAATATATATTATTCATAATTTCTGATTTTGTAACTAAAAAAATAGGTATAATGTCATATAAATTGGGTTTGTTGACCATGAATTTAAAAATGAAATGTTGAAAAAAGTGACAAAAACGTATTAAGAAGTGTCAAAAGCATAAAAAAAACAAGCCAAAAACGCTGGAAAAAGCACCAAAAATTTCAAATTCTCTTTTGACCTGGATGGACAACAAGGTCATGGTCGACGGGAAGACAACACGAGGGCTAAAGAAAAATAGATAAAACACCAGCAATGTATTATGGGTTAAAGGCTGATATATAAATGTATGTGTGTGGTTGAAGTGAATCTGACTGTTGTTCCAGATGTTGAAGGTGAAGTGACAGATTACCAGGAGCAGCTGAAGCAGATGCTGCAGGATCTGGTCAAAGAGAGGGAGAAGGATGTGGAGAAGCCTCTGCCACTCATGAACCAGGTACTGCACTAGTGTTGTACTACACAGTCAAATCTCATCTTTAAGTGGTGCTTCCTTTTATTTCACCCCTGGAGTCTGTATGCATATATTCTTTGTCATATCCTGACAGGTTTCTCCCATTGGTAGCATGTATTCTCTTTCCAATAAACTATACTGCACTAAAAATAACTCATCCATGTATTAGTAAATGCTCATTTTAGTAAAACAAGTGTATAGAAGAAGCCACTCTATACAGAACTTGAATATCTCTGACGTTGGTGCCTTCCAGTGGTAGTAAACAAAGCGAAAACCCATGGCATCAAATGAAAGTTGAAAGTATAATCACATACAATTTTAAAATTTTTGTCTGCTGATCGGCAATTTAAAGAATTAAATTAAAAAGTCCAACGGACTGACTAATTAGGGCCTGTATGCTGGTCCTGTGACAGACTGGCTGGACCTGTCTGGACTGGAGAGAGCCTGTCTCTCACCCAATGCATGCTGGGATAGGCCTAAGCCCTTTTCAGAATAGACTGGGAATATGTAATATTACTGGCTTAATCTGTCTGTTAAAGTGAGTCTATCTGTAAATTCAGACACTTTACTTTACGTAAAAGTGACCAGGATGCTTATTCAGCCATGAGACCGACATGTTAATTTGACGTCAGATTAACGTATATTGGTGCTTTTCTGAAAGGGGCTTTATTTAGTCTCCCCTTTTCAGGGTGAACAGGACGAGTAAATATCTGATATCGGGCTGTAATCAACAATTATTTTCATTAGCAAATAATTAGCAATTAATCAACAGTGTATAAAGTGTCAGAAAATATTGAACCAATGTTGATGTCTAATAAATTGCTTGTTTTATCTGACCAACTGCCAGCACTCAAAGATATTTAATTTACATATAGAATGATCATAAAACTTGAATGTTTGTAAAAGCATTTATGCTTGAAAAATGACTGTTGATTTTGACTGTTTAATTTAATTGTTTAAGAACTAATCTGTTGGTTTGTTGTAGAAATTCCGGTAGAAATAAGTATAAGATTTAAAGAAACTGTGATATATAATGATATAATGTGATGAAACGCTGATAAATACCCTTTTTATCTCTCCCTCCACAGCGTGAGTTCATCCAGTTCTGTAAAACGCTCTACAGCATGTTCCACGGCGACCCAGAGGAGAACGACCTCTTTCAGGCCATCGCGACGGTAACGAGTCTGGTGCTGCAGATCGGCGAGGCCGGCCACCGTGGACACAGCTCGGGGTCGGAGGTCACCAGCCAGGAGGAGGGGGGCCGAGGAGCCGCTGCAGATGCTGGGGCCGATGCCAGCAGAGGCAACGGGAGTTTGGCAGCAGAGAACGAGTGGACAGTCAGCTACGCTCAGATCCTGGCGTCGCTGCTCACCGAACAGGCGCTGGTGAACTTCTTCGAGAAGCCGGTGGATCTGTCCGCTAAAATCGCAGAGGCCAAGGAGAAGCAGTATCACCAGCGGGCGGGTTTGCTCACACTGCAGCAAGGGACCAGCTGACTCAAATGTGAACAAATGTAAGCGGCGACACAAGCCAAATTTCTAATGAAGGACACCAAAATATCAGTATCATTAACACAATGTGACAGAATGCAGCCAGGAAGCTAAAACGCCTTAAAGTTATCTGTGAAATGTAATTAATAGTATGACTGCAGGCAGCCACACTGGCAGGACCTGGCCTGTGACGCTTTGACCTATTTTGGCCTGGAACTGACAACAGAAAGGCATTTGTTTCCCCCCCCCCCCCAAAACAGTTTGAGCCAAAAAGACCATTTTCAAGGTAAAATCTCAGCAGCAGGCTATGTAATGGTCGACTGATGGTATCAGCCAGCAACATTACTAACATCGGAAGATCATTTTGTGCTCTGGGCCTGGAGAAACTCTGATGATTGCCTTCTTACATCACCACGAGGGTGCCTGCGGTTAAACTGTGTTGTGGACAAATAATGCATCACTACTTTCTAATAAGGCCCCCCTTATAAGTTTTGATTGACTTTATTAAAGGTCTATAAATAATTGACTAATTCTAGATCATTTCTAAGCCATTCATTTGATTGACTTGCCAGGTTGTGAAACATGTCTTGTGCCTCACTTTCTAATGAGCCATTAATTCTGTTAGTGTTAAACATTCCTCACTTTATATCAAGCAAAAGCCAAAGTTAGTAAGTAATCTGTAATTAAAAAGGTAAATAAGTTAATAATAAAGGATTTTACATTTATCCAACAAGTCCTTAATTGTAAATAAATGTTAATAGGTTGTTAAATGAATTTCGATCCAGAAGGTCAAACAACCCATATTGAGCAGATTACCTGATGAACTGAAGAGCTGAAAAGACAAACAAGTGTCCTGCTGGAGGAGATTTTCACAACCTGGCAACCCTAAATTTGCTCCTTTTTAATCACTTCTGACTGATCTATAAATCACTTGATAAACTGACAAAGGCAGTGATTAAAACTCACTGAATGAAACCCTTTATAAAGGCTGCCTGATCAGGAAGTTGCACCAATAATCCTCACAAAGAACGCTGCAGCATTAAGGACAAATCTAGCATATAATGTTTTTTATTAATTTTATAAACGTTTCTTTAATGTTAAATGTTTTCAGATGCACGCACCTCGAAATACATATTTTCTAAACTTTTTCAAATTACTGGAAGAAATAATCTACAGTTACAGAATGCCGAAAAAAGACGACACTGCTGGAACTGTTCTTTGAATAAAAGACATTGCATAAAGACGTCTCTTTTCTCTTCGAGTTAAGTGTCTTTTTGAGCGGTTTGTTTGGGACAGGTTGTTATTCAGCTCTTAACATCATTCTGGATTGGAAGCTACGGCAGTCGACACCAGGACAAGTCAACATGTGTCACGTTGATCAAATAAATATGCAGATTTAAAAAAATTGCCCTTTCTGTAAGGCGACTTGCAGAACTTTTTTGGCCCTGGCACAGCGAGATGGCGTCTCTATTCTTACCCCCCCACCTATAAAGCTGTGATTGGCTCGTTGTTTTTCTGAGAGCTGTTAGCGAGCTCAACACTGGAGATGTGCCCAGCAATTCAGAGGCTAGAGCAAAACTGTGTTGATATGGTGCTTGAAGGCAAAGTCTTGAATACGGTGGCCTTAAAATGTTGAAAGCTGGACTCAAATTCACTGAAACATGTCCACAAATCAGCAGTGATATCCTAAACAGGGGCACCGTTATTACCACTTGGAAGTGCAAACGGCTGCATAATAAATGCTATTTCCGTGAGTTAGCTGAACTTCAAAATGAAAACTTGCCTGCTGTCATAGTAGACATTGTGTATAAACAATCTGCTCTCTCTAGCTTTGTAAAAATATAACTGTTTGTCTGGCAGAGAGCGCTCCAGAAAAATCCCCGGCTCAATATTTATCATTGCTAAACAAATTCTAATTCTTACCATAAATGTTCACGTTATGTGTCATGGGTAGAAAATACATATAAAAATAAAAAATAAATCGCTAGAGGATTTTTGAAACTCTTAAACATTGATATGTTTATAAACATTCTCTCTCTCTCTCTCCTTTCATGTCTTAAGCTGTCCTATCAAATAAAGGCCTAAAAGGCCCAAAAATAATTGTTCAGAATGATGAAAAGAAGGAGGCAGAGTGCTGCAGGAGCTTGGTGTGCTTTATTAGCTACTGATTAAAGGTAGAGGACCTAAATAATCGGAAGAAACAAAACGCACATTTTACTAGTGGCCAGCCTTCAGTACAAAGGGAAGACTGAGGCTTGTCCCGTACAACTCTTCACGAGTGGTTTTTATCATGGAGGAGACAGATGGTAACTGACTCCTTAAAGGTTTCATTATTGTAGTCATTTCTTTTTCTCTCCATAGAATTTCCATTAAAGGCGTAATTGGAGCAATTTCAGCCCATTGTTTGGGTAGTACAACTCAGAAAAAAAATGTTTTATATATATTAAATATTTTTGAAATATACAAAGGGCGTATTGTTAGTGAGCCTTGTTTTTCCGAGTGTCTTAGAACAGTTTAAACAATCTAAAATAGTCTGCCATTCATAGTATGTATAATCAGAAATATTTTATGTCATGTCATGATGCTTGTATGACATCCACAGGCAACAGGGGCAGCAGCATATTAATGATAACAGACGAGAATAACAACACAAATAAAATACAGTTACAGAGCTACAAGTAACTAAAAGCTACGCATTGCACGAAGCCACATTTGTGATCACAGGAAGACGAATCAGTTTGCCCTGTGGATGTGTCACGCCCACTCTGTAGGGACGATGGGCGGGCTTTGTCTTTAAACTGCTTCAACGTAGTTGGCTGGCAGCATGCCGGTCTTGCCGGTGCGCTGCACAGTACCGTACATCCACCCCTCATCAATGGCCTGCACGTTAACAATGACGTCGCCATCCTTGAAGGACACCTCATCATTGTCGGCTGCGCCGTAGTCATACATGGCACGCACAGTTTTCTGCAGAGAATAAAGAAAAACAGGTCAGAGTGAGCGTGTGTAAAGTATACAAGGGTGGTGTGAAAGTGAGAGTTTAAAGGATAAGGTTTTGTCGGGCCGAACTTCTAAGGCCCGATTTCAGCTCTGGTTAGGTGTGGTCAGAAGTGTGCTTTGCAGCACCTGTAACGACACGCTTCACATCACTGCAGCAAGTTAAGCAGGTAATCCACTGGAGGTCAGCAAACCAAGATATTTAGGGGCTTTTTGTTACTCTTTAAGCATTCACTCTGGGGTTGTGCAGTCTGTGTATAGGGAATAAGTGTTACTTACCCCGGTGGTAGAGGGGTGTGAGGGGACGGAGGAGACGGTGGTCTGCTGGGTGGCCACTGATGATGACCTCTGCTGCAGCTCCACAGTCTTAGCATGCTGGTAACCTGCAGGTAATAAAGGAAACCACTTCTAAAAAACTGATACAATGACGCTGCAGTGTGTAGATACTACACCCCACATACTTGATCTGTGGTGTTTGGTAAAATACTCTTGATACGTCAATATAACACATCATACAATATTATACAGTGTATGCTGAAGTTTGTTATGGTGATTCTAGATCATTTACCGGTAGAAGAGGCCATGAAGCCGTTGCTGTAGAGGGACATGTGGTGGTCGGGGTCCTGGGACACCTCAGACTTCTCATCAGCCATGCCGCTCAAGGCGCTGGTGGAGCGGGAGTGCTCCTTGCTACGACGCTGAGCTTGCACTGTTGGAACAGCGCCAGAGGTAAGATAGATATGGTTCTTTAAGACTTTATGTAAAATAATCATATGATCAAATGTAACATTTACATCACACTAGCCGTGGTTGAAACAAATCTGTTTAAATTAACATGTGGGGAATTCAGAAAACACTTTGTCTCAGGGCGAGACATCTCGACAAATGGTGGCCAGATTGTTGTGAAATTTGACAGGAATATTCATAGCCCTCAGATGATTATCCCTAATGATTTTGGCGACCAGCGACATCTCGTCCAGCTTCTGCTCTCGAGCTATGATCACCTTCACTGTGACACTTTACTTTAACACCCCCTACTTAGCATTTACTAGCTGTATATAATTACAGATGACATGTTGATGATGAAAGTATGCTCCTGTACCTGTAGTTTATTAATTATTTGTTACATGGGAAGTTAAAACTTTACTTTAATATTTTGGACCATGACACGGTAACTCAAAAACTGATTTATGTAAATGAATTTGTATTAATTTAATAATATCAGAGTCTAACATTCGTATCTTGTTTTATAATCCTTTGGAAAATGACAGTGAAATGTGGACAAAATAATATTTATTTATACAAAACATAACTAAAATGATATGTCCTTCTTTTGACCTATGCAGTCAGCCTGTTGAGCTTCTCATCTCACCTGACATCATGTGCAGACTCCTGGACTGGATGTTGTCCTCAGCAGGGTCGTAGTCAAACACAGAGCCGGGGTTTGTGCGCCACACACGCAGATCTGAGGGCACACAGAGTCAAATACAGGATCAGTCCCGCAGTTACTAATTTAAAGTAACCAATGTCTCAGCCTGTGTGTTAAATTTGCCCCAGTTTGTGTCTCTCGTGTACTGACATTACATAGAGCCAAGTATTGTTTTTCCTAATAGATAAATCCAATACCTCCGAATACCTTTTAAAAGATCATCAATGCTTAGCTCGGCGAAACTGATTGTATTCAATTTGCCTTTATCAAGAAAAATCAAATACATGAGACAATTTCTTCAGCACTTAGTATTTTCATCAAGTTATTTAAGAATGTATTCTACAAAGCCTTGGAAGACTGTGATTGGCCTTTTTTTCCTTTACAGTTCAAACGTCTTCTATTAGCAGACACCAATAGCCCCAAGACACAAAACTAATGACTGTGTGCATTATTGTAACCGTACCAGTGGTGGTCTCCTGGTCATGCTCGATTGCACGTCTCCTCTCCATCTCCACCACACGCCTCTGGATGCCACGGTAGTTGATGTCGCTGAAGTCCTGGGTGTTCTTCTTCACGCGCTCTGTCACCGGGTCAGAGGTGGTGGCAGTGAAGCTGCCCTTGCTCTTCTCAAAGTCCTGGTGGTATCTCACCTGGAAGCACAGATCACAACCACAGTAAGTGTAACCACATACACTGTCCCGCCCCAGGAAACACTCACTAGAGCACCAAACATGTATTCATTTGATGTACTTCTTCAGTTGGAAGAAATGGGCTTGGGGCTGACAGGGTAAGAGACATCATCAAACTGTTGAGAGGCGTACTCATAAATTGCTGGTTTGGGTCTTTTTGTGGGATTTGTTGACGACACAAATATAGAACACCAGCCTTATACTTCACGTAGAGAAATAGTAGAAAAATAAACTATCTGCAGTAGAAAATGAACAAACAACCACACAATCTTACTCCAGAAATGATGCGCTGGGTCTCCCTGACGCGCCTCATCTCAGGTGTGTCCAGAACAAAGGCGGCCTTGCCCTGGACCTGCTTACGGAAACTGTCAGAGTACAGCACCTGGTGGAAAGTGGAGGAACACACACTGAGCATCTGAAATGTTTCAATCCTGAAGCCATCATACAATAGCAGTTAGCATCCACAGTACACAGGGTGTGGCAAAGAGACGTAATGGTAAGAGGACACACAGCTGCTGGCAGAATGAGTTGGGGTTACATTACTGGGATTTCAGACGAATGAATTAGAAGGGAGATGTTTTTATTTAGAGGTTTAAGTATTAAATGAAAACAAGATTAAGTCCCAATCTTCAGTGGGAGGATGGCAGGGTAACAAGATGAAGTGGAGTAGTTTCAACAACAGAAGAGGATAGCGGTGATGATGTGCACAGACACACCCGAGCTAGTAGTATTAAACACATTAAATTAATAAAAAAATGAAAAAATAAAAAGCTCAGTGGGAAGAATTAATACAATTAACTACAGCCGGGAGACAAGTCAGTTAGAAAGGGGTTAACATGGGGTAGAAGAAGAACACATTTTAAGTTGAATATGTTCTTGCAGTTGTTCTGAAGGTACCGAGCTAATGTTTTCTTGGTTCCTTTTGACTCGTTCCATCTCTGGGGTAAACACCACAGGAGTTCCCTTGGCTGAACTGTCTTTATACAAAACCTACGGGACAGAAGCACAGTGCCCCAAGGGGCCAATCAGACACGGCGAACCACACACAGACCACACACCTATAGGACTGGTTTCATAGACTTTCAAACTCTTCGTGCGAGTATACAGATAAAGCAGTTTTCAGGATATTTCCAAAGATGAATTAATCTGAGAGAAGAAATTGCTTTGATGTGACATTTGCTGCTTTTGGTAAAGATTTAAGCAGTGTCTGAGAAATTGGTCCTATAGAGTGACTCATCCTGGTAGCTCCTGTTGAACAGCCAGGATCTCTGTTGTGGAAACAAACATGTGGAAACAAACACACTCCTAACGTCTCAGCAGATTTAGTTTGTCGTTAGCTGTGAAGTGGAATTCAACTTAGCAGCTTTATGTGAAAAAAAAAAAAGGCTTGTGGGTTAGAAAATAAGGCATAATTGGGGGGCATCACAGGCCAAAGAGGAAGGGTTTCATTCAGCTTGATGGGTTGATGGTTGAAGATTATCGATGGTGTAAGAGGAGGAAAAAAAAAATAAAAAAATGAAAATGGCGTGGATGAAAATGAAGGCTACATTAGGGTGAAAGTGACGATGAAAGGAGGGCTGGGGCTCAGGAAACTGCAGGCTGTGCCTTGGATGAAGATGAGGAAGAGGTGATGAGAGAGTGAGATGACAGCAGGAAGGAAAAGGGGGGGGTGGGGGGGGGGGAGGAGTAGCAAACAGGCTTATGATGGGCATTATTGATGAGCTCTACTATCCACTCTCAACAGTTAGGAGCACACGTGGTTGGGTTGTGTTCCGCTACCGAGCTGATGTGCTTCTGGGTTTCTTTGACCCGCTTCACCTCAGGGAGGTCCGATATAGCTGTGCCTCGACCCAGAGAGTCCTTGTATTTTATCTACCCAACAGACAGTTTGAGTTTCAGGCAGAGAAAGTGGAGGAAAAAATAAAGAGCAGGTCAATCAGAGACAATTGCTGGAAGACAGAGACACAGCACAGCATCAAAAATCACAGCAGACATGAAACATGTAAATAGACACCCGAGAAATGGAGAAGCAGGTTGTGATAGAGACACAGTGAGGTTTAGCTGACCCCACAAGGCTCATTGGTGTTATATCTGCGTGGTGGATTTGACGTGACAAACAGTTGGGACATCTAAACGAGCGGTGAAGGCTCAGGAGAGTTGTTATTATGGCAGTGTTTGAGGGAGATGAAGAGGCAGAGGGGCGGACGGATGCAGGGTCACTCTGTGGAGTACCGTGCTTATGTTGTGCTGATTGCGTTTAACTCTCTCCATCTCTGGGGTCTCTGACACTGACGTGCCTTGCTCCACTCCTGCTTTGTATTGAATCTTTGAATGAGACAACACAAACAAGTCAAATATAAACACACTCAAAGGCAGGGAATTTAAGAGTTAAAAATCCAGGGTAAATGCAGACTAATTTATAATGGAATAAAACAAAATGGAGGGAAATTATGTTTTTGCAGAAATGGGAATTTAAAATCAAGTCACGAACCAAGTCTGGTAAATAGGAATGATTTATGAAACTTAAGTTAGGATGGAGGACGGGAAACCAATACTAAACACATGGAAGATAAAGTTGTTGTTTTTTAGACTTTTAGACTAGTAGGAGAGGTGAGAGGGTGTTTTGGGAAATGGTTTTAAGAGGATAGGATAAGGATCACTGCAGTCTTTTTCCTCTACCAAGCTGATATTCTTCTGGGATTCTCGGACCCGCTTCACTTCAGGGAGATCTGGTATGGATGTGCCTTGACCCACAGCGTCTTTGTACTGAATCTGCCCATTGCATAAATTACAGAGGCACAGAGTTAAGACAGGGACAAACAAAAGCACAGTATGTACTGTGTTATAGCTGCGTGGTGGGTTTAATGTGACAAGAATAACAATTCTGGCATCTAAACGAGCGGTGAAGGCTCAGGAGAGTTGTTGACCGTGTGCTGGAGGGAGATGAAGAGAGAGGTAGAGGGGCAGACGGAGGCAAATTAAAGAACAGCACAGGAGGATACAGGGTCACTCTGTGGAGTACCGTGCTTATGTTGTGCTGATTGCGTTTGACTCTCTCCATCTCTGGGGTCTCTGACACTGACGTGCCTTGTCCCACGCCTGCCTTGTATTGAATCTTTGAATGAGACAACACAAACAAGTCAAATATGGTGGTAACACATTTAAAGGCAGATTAGTTTTCAATTTATGGGGGAAGGAAATGCCAATTAATAAGGAATTAAAGAAATCCAGGGAAATGCAGACTTTTTAAAGGGGGGAAATAAGGGAAATTATGTTTTGGTGGAAATGTGAATTCAAAATCAAGTCATCATCCAAGTCTGGTAAAAAGGAGTGATTTATGAGACGTAGTTAAGATGGAGGTGGGGAAACTAATACTAAAAACATGGAAGGTAAAGTTTTCTAAACTTGTATACTAGTAGAAGAGGTCAGAGGGTGTTTTGGGAAATGATTTTAAGATAATTTAGAGTCACTGCAGTCTTTTTCCTCTACCAAGCTGATATTCTTCTGGGTTTCTCGGACCCGCTTCACCTCAGGGAGATCTGGTATGGATGTGCCTTGACCCACAGAATCCTTGTACTGAATCTGCCCATTGCATACGTTACACAGAGTAAGACAGGGACAAACAAAAGCACAGTGTATACACAGACATGTCCATCCATTCACAACAGCACACACTTCGGAACGACAGTAACACGTTATTACTTCCACCAATTTTCACATATATCAGTGGTAGTTGGGTATTTAGGGACTTTGGGGATCCATAGAATTCTATAATTAGTAAAAAATAAAATAAGTAACATAATAAGCATGAAAGAAATCTGTGTTGTATTGAAAATGGCATTTTGAAGAGATTACATGTCAAGAAAGGTCTGGTTATATTACTGGTCACTAGATAAGGAGGGAATATGGAGGTTGAGTGGGAGATGAAGGAGGGCAGGGTCACTCTGTGGAGTACCGTGCTAATGTTCCGCTGGTTGCGTTTAACTCTCTCCATCTCAGGGGTCTCGGGCAAAGCTGTTCCTCCTCCCAAATCCTCTTTGTACTGAATCTTTACATGGATGAGGAATGAAAGCAGCAACCAGTGATTAGCCTGATTTCAACTCTTGGATAATGAGGACGAGATGCTCAATTTCATTTTTTGCACCTTGTGAGCAAAATCCGACAGACACCAACAAAAACACACTGAATGAAACAAACATCAAATCATTAAATCAACATTTAAAGGCACACGTTTTATCTGGACACGTCTAAGTGTTTAACGACACACAAGCTCCGCACTAACAAGTATAAATGTTACACTATAGAAAAAACTGTCAGGGGTTAGTTGCATGAATTAAAATGCTGCATATTCTACAAGGTTAAAAAAATATCTGTTTGGTCCAAAGAAATGAGGGCTGCATATCAGGGATTATTAAAGAAAAGAAAAAAAATAATTAAGAAAGAATTAAGAAATGTAAGAAATATGTTATTAGAAATCGTTAAGAAAAGATGTTTTTATAGAGTAGATACCGAGCTGAAATTCTTTGTATTCTCTTTAACACGAAGCATTTCAGGAGTGTCCTTTATAGTAGACACTTTGCCCATTACGCTTTTATGGTCAATCTGGTATTGATGCTATAGGGAGAAAAACAAAAGTGCAGTTAAAATGTTTCACAATTAAAAAGAGGTCAAATAAAAAAGAAGAAAAACAGCTAAAATGTACCTTATGCCACCTTCACACCAATAACCAGGGTCGGACCAGGGTTATCTGACCCGTGTTCAACCCTTATTATGTCAACTCAAACCAAGCCAGTCTACACCGGTTGATCAATGATCATGACAATTCAGATACGACCTGAGACACAACCCGGGAGGCGATATTATTTTTCCCACTATGGCCACGCCAAGACCCGCCCTTCAATAGCTACTATTGGGCCGGCTACACACTGGCTGCGTCGCGTGAGCGTGTCAGCTGCGTGGCGTGTCCGTTTTTATTTCGGCTCCCATGTTAACAGGTTAGAGCTTACCACCGCCTGCGTGACACGCACGCCGCGCCGAAAACGCGTGCATGCTAGAAATAGGACCGACGCCTATTTTTCACACGACACGCATGTGTTGGAAGTGTTTACAGGCAAAATAGAATAGGAAAAAAAGTTTATATGTCATTTTGACCCAAATACATATTATGACATGTTGTTTTTTGAAAGTCTCTAGGTTTTGAATGCAGATATAAATGTAATTTAAAAAAATAATAATAAATAATGATCGATTTTCAAATATTGCACCTGTCAATACAAAACGAAATATTCTGTAGCCTATTTTGTCGTCAATACTGCCGACGTCTTTACTGTAATCAAATCAGTAGATATTTATGTTTAACATGAAGTATACTACGGCTTGAGTGCAGTAAATCAATGGGAAACAGACAAGACTAGCAGCAGCAGCGCCGTGTCAGACGTCAGGTTTCTGGTGTGTAAAGACATAGAAAAATCCACGCAACAGAAACGCCACGCAACAGAAACGCCACGCTCATGCGACGCAGCCAGTGTGTAGCCGGCCTTGGCCAGGCATCCATGCTTACGCAAGGTAACGTAACCTGATTTGTTCAGGTCGTGTCCCCTGACCAATCAGCTTTCCTAACCTTAACCACTCGAGGTCAAATGCCAAATGCAAAATTACGAATCTGGCGTGGCCATGGTGGGATTCGTAATTTTGCACCCGGCGGGAGCGATGCATACCAATTACCTCACGTGCTAGAAATGGGCGGGGCTTTACACATCATATTGAGTGAACCGCTAACATCACATACTCCAATCCAGCTGTACACCACCAGAACTAATGTTTCGTACTTGAATTCCTCATTGTACGTACGCTCTCGGTTACGTTCTAAAGCAGTTTTTCTTTTTTTCCAACTGCAACTCACTACCGTTCTCCAAAGTTGACTTGGGCAGAGCGGTGGACATCTTGTCTTCCCTCATACTGCTGTTCTTATCGGGATTGAATTGAACCGCTCGGCTCTACTGCCTGTGAAACCCCAGCGTAAAGCATAGTTTGTTTTTTAAGGTGCGTGGCGACCTGTGACGACTATGCCATTGATTACTTACAGTGCTGAAGTTCTTCTGGTTCTCACGGACTCTCTGCATCTCTGGAGTGTCCAGGACCGATTCATAGTGAGACATGGTCCGTTCAGCCTCCTCCTTGTACTTTTTCTGTTGGACAAAAACACAGACAACAGGATTTTTTAATTAAAATAGACGTAAAAGAGTTCCGGGAACCCTCAGTTAATTGTTTTGAGATGGCTCCAGATGCACAACCTAGAAGGGGATGCATTTTAAATGAAACTTTTTGAAGATTTAATTCAATAATCTACCTGGCTGATGATGTTCCTCATCTGCTGAGCATGGATGATGTCTGGGGTGTCGATGACACTTGTGTAGCTGGCCCTGTCCATCTCGGCGGTGTGCTTGTATTTAGACTAAGGAACAGGAAACATCAGTTAGCACAGATTCTGACTTTACTATAACTGCAACCAACAACACAGACATAAATATACCATAGCTGCTCTATGAATTATTTATATATTTTCCACAATATGATTCAGACCTGACTGAGGATGTCAGTAGCGTTCTTTGCCCTCATGAAGTCTGGGGTGTCTGTAGCCAAAGCCAACATTCCCTTGCCCTTGATCTCCTGCTCCAGCGACTTCTTGTACTCTCTCTGTAAATATTACAGGTGATTAAGTCTTACATAAAAGCACTGTATTTGTTAAAAAGAACACTTCTTTTAGCAAATTTCTACTTATTCATATTTAGTGGGGCTGCAAAACCTGAAACGTCTAGGGAATGGTGAATAAAGAAGAGTTAGAAGAAATTAGGATTTTTTTAATTAAAAAGTCAGCTGGACAGTAAATTGTGTGTTAAGCTCCACTCAAAACTGAAAAATACAGGAGCAGATAAGGACAGTGTGTTAAAGCATATTTATGCATTTTCAACAAACCCATGTTTTTTCTTAATTTTCTGTTATTTCAGTTTATTTACTAAAAACTGCTTCACAGTACTACGTCTGTCGTGCACTCCAAAAATCAACCTCAAAAGCACTCCGAGCATATCTCGACAAACAAATGAACAAAATAAAAAAAAACTAAAGCTTTGATGCTATCCTGACCACAACACTAAGCATGTTCTTGTTCATTTTGTATTGCAGGAGCTATAATGTAAATAAGTGAAATGCAAATTAAAGTGAAAGAATGACATCCTGAAATGCAATATTGCATGTTTTCTCTAAACATAAAATAAAACAAAACATGCTTAGAGTACATTTAAGGTTGACTTCTGTAATATCTATTATTAAAGAACACGAGTATAAAAGGAAATAATGGGAACATCAAATAGGGTGAAGGTAAAGGTCAAGAAAAGAGCATTTAATATTAAACATAAGGAAGGAGAATGCTGGAAATTAGTGATGTCATAAAGCAGGGACAAAAGTGAGAGTCAAACCCAGCAGTCACCCTTTTAGTGTGATGATAAAGCTTAGTTAAGGGGATAGGATTCAGCAGATGATGCACCAAGAGCGAGATTGTGGGAAGGCACTCGGTTGAGAGCGTGATGCTGTTTCCATCACCTCTCACTCAGTCGTACCTCACACAGGATATGAGTAGCATTCCTTGCTCTCAAAAGCTCCGGAGTTTCCTCCATTATAGTTATCCCTTTACCCTTCACTCCCTCCTCTAGATCCCTCCTGTACTCTTTCTACAGGATGGAAGAAGAACAGAGAGACTGCAAAAAGGGCACACAGGCAGGCCAGGCCAAGGCATACAGACAGACAGTACAGTACAGTAGGCAAGCTCTGCTGCTTGCCCTTTGAGCTCAAAGTCACCAAAACTCCCCAAAAAAGAAACTTAAGCAGTGATAGATTCAGAGTTTAGGTCTATTAAATTATTAGAAACAGTGAACATTGTTACAATCAAGTCACATTTTCACAGAGAGAGTGGAGACATTGGTGACTTTGGCAAGAATCCTGATAAAAGACAATGTAATTTAATCAGAAACAAAAAGACAACATGACAATTTAAATCAGCATTTCACTGTATTGATTGATATGATTGCCATGCATGCATGCAGACCTTTTAAAATAAAGCTGTTAGTAGTTTCCTGATTGTGAAATTAGGAGTCCAGGATGTCAAAGGACATAAACATAAATACAAACAAACAACAGCTATAAAATCACGCTACTGATAGAGAGAAGGGAGACGGATAAATGTTGCATTATTAAGAGTTTAGGGCAGTGTAGTGAATCATGCAAACAAACTACAACTTAACTGCATGAGAGGACCTACAGGTCAAGAAAAAAGGAAGCACTCATGGGATTAAAAATAAAAAAGTGTTGAAAAGGAAGGGGGACCGTGGTTGCGATATAGTCTTCTTAGTATGATTATAAAGGATAGGTGAGGTAAATAGGGGAGGTTGTCAGGGATAAGTTATCCTTTAGTTACCTCACTGGCTATTTTGGTGGCGTGTCTGACATGTATCATGGCAGGGGTGACCTCCAAGCCTGAGAGGTTTTTTCCCCTCATGTGCTCCTCAAAGTCCTTCTTATAGTCTTTCTATTGTCCGCAAAGATAAGACAGGGGACAGACAGAGCTCAAATAAGCACATGCAAGCAGCGCTGGTTCAAAATGCAGTTACCCCATCCTGGTTTGCACCATTCTCCTTATAATGAATCCAATTTCTGCATTTACAGTCTTTAAATGTAAGTACTTGTGCATGTGCATAAGTGCATCTGTGCGGTGTAGGAGTTGTTTATTGTGAGAGAAGAGTCTGCCACCAATATAATTAAACTAAATGTATTAACTGATTTTAATTAATCACTGTAAAAAGCTCCATAGAAATGTTCACACTGAGACAAACCCACTTCACCTTTACCATTCCTGCATCATGAAAGTAAGATTAAGCAGTCTGAACTAACATACACAGTAGTAGGCAACAACAATACACAGCGCGTTGGGTAAGTTTAATCTTAGCACATTTTACACTGCCTTATCCAGGTGTATTTTCTAAGCGTAGTTAAGAGTAAAACACGGTGAAGGACTAACAGTAAGAGTGACAATTAACTGTGATCTGAATTGTCAAAAAAGAAGAAGAAAGTAATCGACAAATTACAAGATGTTGTAATTAATTATCAGCACCAAAACACAGTCTTGATTTAAGAAACTGGCATTAAAGGCACTGTAAAAGGTTTTTTTTCCCAAACTTCAGAAACATTCTGTAAAATATAAACAATAGCTGGACATCAAACAAGCTGAAACGTATCAATATATAACAAGTCATTACAATACAGGTTAATATATACAGTGGCAGACACTGAAGAGTCTTCAGACTGGGCGAGAGGCTTGTAATGGTAAGTGTATTGCATTTGTAGCTTTATTAACAACATAGGAGACAGACGGGGTATTTACCTGGCTTTGCATATGCTGGGCCTCCTTAGCAGACACATATGTGGGCGTCTCGAAGTCCAGCATGGCCTTGCCCTTCTCCTTCTCATACTTCTCCTTGTATTTCACCTGAACAGCACACACACACACAAGTAATGTCAAAGGTTTTCAACAGACAGTTGAAAGCAGGTACATTATATATAGGTTTCCAACCATTCCAGTACGCTAGGAAAATCAAATAGAAAACACTTAAGACATGTTTGAGTTGTGTATATCATCACAGCATGCATTAAGACTGCATTCATTTTTTTGTCATAGAAACAATACTACGAATGAAAAGAGCACAGTTTTTTTAACTAATAGATATCACCATGAAACGTCCCCAGGTGATTACTTACATTAAGACAATCTGTTTGTGTATTACAAGTTTGGTGAAATGTTATGTTTCAATATGCAAATGAGGCATTATCTAATTAAATATGTGCTAATTTGCATAAATGTCCAGAACAGAAATCTGAACATTGGGATGAAGCCAAACTTCTTGTTTCATTTGTATTGACATACTGTATAAGAGTCAAAGGTTTTTACAGAGGGAATTTTGCATATATCTTTTTATCACTCCATAAATCAGAAAATACTGTCAACAGCCATTTAAAAAAAATCTATTTATGGCCACAATTTTAGGCTTAAATGTTATATAAATCCAGCTGTATATGATATATGAACAAACCCCTCTGTATCCTTCAGGATATAGATAGGAATACAACTTGAAAGTTTAGTGTTTTTCTTTCCACTAGTCTGAAAGAAGACATGTTATGGAAGCAAAATAGCACATCTCAAAATTGACCAGTGCATGAAAAAACAATGTTTTTGCCTGCCGTGTCTGGCCTGTACATAAAAGTAAATGGCCATAATCAGCCTCTTTAGACATTTTTTTTAAATTGAGAAATAATCTTACTTCAGTCAACCATGTACAATATTAAACACACGTTATTATTTGATGTATTGTACCAGTTAGTTTAAGCAAATTTACTATGGTGTGTTATGTTGTCCCAAGCCTATGTTATTAACAAAATAATGCAACACCCCACTCCTGTATGTACAGTAAATGAAGATCTGAGACGCAGATATAGCTAACACATTTGTTTGCCAAGAAAGTGGTTAACGGTTGAAACCCACAGCAGTTTTTTTGGGTGGGTGGAGAGCTTGTTGAACCCCAGAGTCTGTATCACTTACGTTGCTCTGAAGTTCAGAAGCCTCCTTGTGATGGAGCTGTTCTGGTGTGTCGGCAATCATATGGTAATGACCCTTACTGTCCTCAAACTTCTTCTTGTAGCAGTACTATGAGGGAATTCCCAGTCAAGTAAGACAGCTCAGTACAGCAAACGAGAAAAAGAGCGTCTTTCTGGAGTTCACTCCCATCCATTACATAGTACAACAAAATCTCATATTTAATGACAGAAACAAAAATAGTAACATTATCATTGGGGAAACAGCTTTTTAGCAATGTCAAGAAATATATGACATGCTGGCAAAACAATATGTGGAAATTTTAAATGGTAGTTGAAGATTGTATGCAAAATGATCTAGAAACAATGGAGAAGCAGGGAGTTTTGTGTTAAGGGATCATTAATAGGACTAGTTTTGTACAAACTACAGGAGGAAATAAATCAAACTGAAGAAGTGAAGGAGTAGAGATTATAGAAGGTGATATTATGGGAAGGTCAAAGGAAGAGTCAAGGGTGAGAAGGGTAAGGATTACTACCAGATGAGGTCACAGAACAATGGATATTTGGATGATGGATCTTAGTGCATAAATCCATGAGACGGTCAATTATCTGCAGCATGTTGGTTGTTAATGTGGTGGTACGTGACAGAAACACTGAGTTCAGACACATTTCAATAAACCACAGAGGGCGCACTGAAATGTGACCGACTCCCAGCCGCTTCCTGGATATGAATGTGAGAAGGTTAAAGGCAGATGATGTCTTACTTGGCTGGACAGTTTGCTGGTGCTCAGGTTGTGCTGCATGGACAGCGACTCAGCCATGTCCGTCACAGGCTTGTGGATCTTCTTCAGGTCACCCTTGTACTTCACCTGCACGTTGTGTTAGCAGACACACTTATTTATAAATGAACATATCTCACAATGGGTGATCTTTGTAATTGATGTATGGCAATTTCCTCAGATTATTATTATATATATTTGGATATAAAGTTTTGCTACGTGATAAAGGCTTAGTTGGTTTTAGTCTTACAGGGTTTATTAAAATGATGTGGAATGATGCGGCCCATGTGAGCACCTACCTCACTAGCCAGATCATTGGCATCCTTCAAAGTCTTGTAAATCTTACTGTCCTTCATGTCATACTGTGGTCTCTTTCCTTTCATCTCCTTGTCAAACTTCTCCTTGTATTTCAACTAATGGGGGAGATGTATGCGAGAGTTAGCGCAAGTGGTAAAAACCAGTGGAAGATTTACAGACTCCATCCCACTGGAAACACTTAAAGGACAACATAATGCTTTTTTTAGTGTATAAAAAGGGATTCCTTATAGATAGTTTTGTGTAAAAGCTTTAGACATGCTGTGTACTGTATGCTTCTCAATATTAAACAAATTAAGTTTGCATCCCTTGTTATACAAGAATAAACAACTGTCGTCAAACTTTGTATCCGATAACATTTTTTTTTTTTTTTTTCATTTTCTCATTTCCCCCTTCATTCAGCAATCATAGGGTTCATTAGTCAGGGCAAGAGGGTTTCTATGGGTGTATTCACAGCTGCAGTTTGGTTCCAGGCTTGAGAAGAAAGTCCTCTATTTTGGTTTTTATTCCTAGTTTTCAAACAGCTCGTTCTGTCTAACTCAAGATATGTAATAAAACAATCACATAAAGAATCTTCTCAATCAGACCAAACATGTCAGCTGTGGAGACACCCTAAGACTCTGTTCAGACCGAATATCTCGCATCCAGATGTATTCAGTCTGTACTTGGATGCAGATGAGGTGGACTGTAGTTCACACTTGACATTAGAAAGAATCTCAAATGCATCTCAAATCTCAAGTAATTCAGCATTCTGTGATCAACATAAACACAACATGGACTTCACATATATTAAAGTATATATGAAAGAGGTAGGGCAGTATGATTGTGGTTGTTTTTCAGAGGGACTCTGGATTGATCTGTCAATCCGCAGATCATTCAGCTTTAGAGAGAAGGTGAGACAGGCAATTTCCTTAAACAGTGTCTTAGAATAAACATGTGTAAATCCAGCAGTTATGATGAATAAATCTGCACTCTTAACACATTTGTAAACTCGTACCAACATTTGAGGAAGTCTACACTGACCTCTAGTGTTCAGAGAAAGAAGCTTCACATAGTTGACTAGTGGATAAACACATGTTTAACTCGGGAGAAAAGTGGGAAAATTATAAAAATCGTGAACAAAATAAATAAATAAGTGTCTTTAACATACAATATTAGTACCAGTGCAACAAATGCAGTAACGCAACACTTGTCATTGGGCCTCAGCTTGTCAGGGAACAAAAGACTGCAAAAGGTACCCCGCAGTAAAATCAGAAATCAATAAATCGGTCAGTCAAAAGGTCGATAAGAAGTGAACAGATAGGCAGAGGAGACAGACATTTAGTAGCAGCCCTTCAGTTTTAGGGCATGAACCTCCTTACATCACTAGTCATGGCACTCATTTTCTTAATGTGGCGCATCTGGAGGGTATCGTAGGAAGCAGCTCCATGGAGGGAGGGCTTGGCCTCCACCTACAAAGCGCAGTGAGATGGAGGGATGAGAACACACACACCAGGACATTTTGGAAGAGGAAAGAGATGAGAAATAAGAAGAGTAAGGTATAGAAGGATGAAGGAAGAAAGAGCAGTATAAGAGGACAGGTTTGAGGATGGGGACATGTACAATGATATGAGCAGTTAAACATGTAAATGTACTTTCATGGAATCACAACGACAAGACTAAGACATGGATTATAATGCAGGATGGCAGAGGAAGCGCTATGGAAAGGCTGCTAGTTTTATTGTTAGGGCTGCAGCTAAGCAGCTACAACAGCAATACTAGTCTGCAAATATCAGCTAATGGAAGCTGATCTGACAATGACACCCAGACAGAAGAGTGTGATATGGCTTCCGTTGATTGATTCCGGCCATCTTGTATGATAAATCAGGGAAACATTTTTCTAGGAGATGGTGACTGCAGGGAACCAGTGGAAAAAGCAGAATGACTGGCCCAGGGCTTCATGAGACAGATGGTAGATGTGGTTTGGTGTACCTGGCTGTTCAGCTTGGACACCTCAGTGGCCAGAGCAATGTCTGGGCGGTGGGTCAGAGAACCTCCCCGGCTGGCCTCCTGGCGGGCCTTGTCACGGTAGCCGATCTGACAGAGACAAGACCAAACAAGAATCAGTGGACCATGTACAAACTACAGTGGTGGTCTTAATTGTCTCGTTGTTTCATCTTTGGTTCTAAGCCATTATTGTTGCTGTGTTGTTTGTGCACTGTATGACGTCATTTTTCAGTTAAACAGTGTTGATGGTACAACAGTTTTTCAATCATTTTCTTATGAACAATAATACAAATTTCTATGCAAACCTCTGATTAATAGTCCAGACCTACCAGACCTACGCACACTGAGATTTTGCATATTTCTACCTTTGTGTGTACAGGTTTTAGTCTTTAACCTACAGGTTTTATGCAGACACTGTAGTTGCTGATTACCTCACTGATAAGTTTGGCAGCCTGGGTAGCCTTCTTTATGTCAGGACGGTCGATTACACTAGTGTAGTGTAGGTTGGCTTTGGCATCTTTCTTGTAGGCAACCTGTAGTGTTGGGCAGAAGTCAAGTCAATTTTATTTATATAGCCCAATATCAAAAATCACAAATTTGCCTCAGAGCGTTTTACAATCTGTACAGCATATGACACCCTCTGTCTTCAGACCCTTGCATTGGGTAAGGAAAAACTCCTCCTAAAAAACCCTTTAACAGGAAATAATTGAAGAAACCTTAGAAAGAGCAACTGAGAAGGGATCACTCTACCTGGACGGACAAACGTGCAAATAATAAAATAACAATATGAACAATCCATCTGACAAAATTATACATAGAATGTGAACATATATGAAAAAGATGGATTCAAAAACTGACAAGCAAATCAAACGAGAATTACGAGAGACTGTGAAACTTTCAACAAGCAGATTGTATGCTGTAAATACAATCAATACAATGCTATTTTAGTTCAATTGTGGAGATGACTCACGTTGCTCTGATTCTTGGCTACTCCCATGGCATGCTGAACATCAGGTGGGACAACCATGTTGTTATATATTGACTTGCCCTTTTCCTTCTCAAACTTCGCTTTGTACAATTTCTGTAAAGAGTGAAGAGTATGTCAAAGGCCAACCGCACAAAAACAGTCCAGGATTATGAGATGGCTGAGCTCATTTTGTAAAATAAATGAGAGACAGTTGTACCCCGCTAATAAGCTTGTTGATCTCCTTGCTGTGGACAGTGTCACGAGTCTCGGACAAGGTGGTGAATGAGCCCGACTGCATATTCTTCTTACTGGCCGCCTTGTATTTACTCTGAGGAGGAAAATGAGAATGTACACAGTTGTATAGTTAGTCATAAAATCAGCTATTTAGTGTAACATATCTTATTCTTAACCTGTACTGAATGAAATTTACCTCTGATGCCAGAGTGCGCACAGCCTTAGCATGGAGGATTTGAGGAGTGTCCGAGACCGGCATGTAGTGGCCCTTTTCCTTCTCATACTTCAGTTTGTACTTCACCTGGAGAGCAATAACGAATAAAGTATTAGTTGACAACAAGTTAAACATTCAATTCTGAAGAAATACTGTCCTCTGATATTGGGATCTGAGTACTCTCTGCCCTCTAGTAATTTCATTTCATCATAGAGAAGGTAATAAAGACATGGAAAAACTTACATCGCTGGCCATTTCAGTATGTTTCATAGCCAGGAGGGTCAACTTGTCATCAACTACAGGTATCACACAGCCCTTCATCATCTCTTTGTCGTACTTGTACTCAACCTGTGGGTGAAACAATGGGAGTGGAATTAGAACAACACTGTTGGATGTTGTTAAAATGAAAAATAACACAAATAAAGAAGAGGCACCAACTCACATCACTCTGTTGCAGGGAGTTCTTGGCATTATTGATAAAGTCAGGTCTGTCTGTTGTCCAGATCCACTTGTTCTTGGTGGCTTCATATTTCTTCTTGTAGTCAAGCTAAAAACGGATGCAAATATTAAATCAATATTTCCAGATATTTCGAGTTCAACTAATCAATAATGTACAGAATGTGACATTTCCTGATACCGTCACCAAAGACACTTACATTGCTGATGTTCTTGTAGGCCTCCTTGGCAGCACGGATCGAATGAGCCTCAGGGTCCATGTTGATCTGGGCCTTGCTCTTCTCATACACTTCTTTGTACTTCAGCTGCAACATGCATGAAAAACACACCATCAAACACAAACATGTATTTCATATTTTGGCTTCCTATGCCTCTGTTAGAAAGAAAGTGTAGCCAGTCTAAGTGGGACTTACGTTGCTGGTGATATCCTTGACCTTCTTCATGTGCTGTTGGTGTGGAGTGTCATATGGCAAGGTGTATCCCTTAGCCTTGGTCTTGTTGTACTCCATCCTGTAGATGATCTAAGGAGTAATCATCATCACATAGTCAGGAGAAATTAAAAAGACACCAAACATAAAGAAATCACTAAGCACCTTTTAACTGTTAAAAACTTAAAACATTTAACCCACTGGACAAAAACAAATTTGTTTTAAAGCTCACATCGCCGATTTTCTTGCTGCGTTTGTGGGCCTCATACTCAGGAGTCTCCAGAACTGAGGTGAACTTGCCCTTGGCACGTTCATACTGCTCCCTGTACCTCCACTGATGGAGGAGGTGTAAACACAATAAAGTTAGTGACACTCGTAATCAATTTGCTAGTGTAATCATTTGCTTTTATTCATGTGTATTTATGAAGTTGAAGTAAAGACGAAAACTATCCAAGAAAAGGGGTGAATGAACTTTCAAAAAAAAAAAGTAAGTAAGAGAGACAGAGATCACATTTTAGCATCAAATGATGTCCTCAAAGTAAATTCAGATGAAGATCATTTGACTGCAAATCCCTTTCTCTTATTACATAACAGAGCTAAAGGGTAAGAACAATTAGATTATGTTGTTATTCATTTACTGTTTGTTCTGTTTCTTGTTCTTCTTGGATAGTTCTCTAACAGCAAAGTCAGAAACAGTTGACTAACATGTATTATGTGAAAAATAAAGCATGAGTGAAGTGGTGTCATGCATACGTTTAGAAAAACATGCTTTATGAAACATGCAGAAACATAGGAGTTATTTTCCAGGTGAAAATGAGGACAAGGACACGTTACCACTGTTCAGTCATGAAAGTCTGCAGTGCCGACGTAGCTCACGGTGACCAGAAGTCCATCTTATGCTACTGCTCACTGAATCTGAGGCTGATATACTGTATAGAGTGGCTTCAATAAAGAGGAGTTTTACTCAAGAAAAAACTGTGCTGAGTAACTAAAAATGGCTGAATTTGGTATTTTAGCAGAGTAACAAAATCGTATAGGAAGAAAACTGTATTAAATATACACATAAGCCTTAACAAATGTCTGTTTATACATATTTATTCCCAAACGTATCACTTGTATATCGAGCCACTACAACTCAGCAATTTTGTGCAATATCCAAAAGTGCAATATCTCAGAAATTATAATATATTTTTTTATTTTTATAATGTGTGAATGCACCAGTATGCATGCTACTTAGTTTCGTTGTATAATATTGTGCAATGACAATAAAGAAATTCTACGGTAACTGTATAACAGGTGATACATGTATGGATAAATTATATCTTGTGTCTCTGCAGAAACTTTGGTCTGTAATGCTGCAATTTTCTGCATATCTGACTCTGGATACATCTGCCGCGCAACTACTGCACTGCATTTTAGAGGGAGGTAAAGGTTCATAAATCAATGAGATATTAAGAGAAGTGAATAGGTGATGGAGGGATTTGAGCATGAAAGATAGGGGGGGAATGTGTGGGAGTTAAAACCCTTTTAGGAGTAAAATGGTTTGAATGGAGGGAAGAAGTGTATACAAGATGAGTATATAATGTGATAAGAACTTGTCCAGAAACAGCATGGAGGAACAAAGTAACATGATGACTATATAGGGCTTTTTTCTGCTTGTTTGTGGACAGGGGTCAGAGTTACCATGGTTCACCACTCTGGCTGTTTACCTTACTGCTCATAGTGGACTGGTAAAGGGCTGTGAGGATGTCAGGGCGGTGTAGCTCATTGCAACCACTCTTTAGCAGGCCCTTTGCTTTGGATTTATACCTTGCCTGTACAAACACACACGACATACACACACACACAGCATGCCATAGTTGAGGACACACAAAACACAGCAGTAACACTGGGAGGACTGGAGACAAGTACTCCGGAGATCCAAGTGTGACAAAGGAGTTGCTAGCCCTCATCTGTGCCTTCAAAGTGACATACATCTTCATCTTTAGTAGTGCTAAGCTTGATAATGACTTGTTTGGACATCATTCATAATCTAATAAGCATAACTTAATGATGAGTGATTAAACTGTCTCTCTGATGGCACAGATAGAGGAGTCCTGCTCACTCAAGATAGCTATCCAGCTGCTATTTAAGTGGCACGGTTTACAATGACCTCTTTGGGACTAAAAGAACGAACGAACGGAGACTGATACAGAAGGAAGAGCAATAATCGTGTTGAACTATCATGCGACGACAATGACCAACAGCAGTTCAGTCGACGACCCCATGCACCAGTGTCAGAGGTCTGGAGGACCGGACTGGAGGGAGCAGCGGAGGAGGCAGGCCAGTCGTACGAGACGACCAGAGCGGTTACCTGGCTCATCTTATTGTTCTCCTTGGCCAGTAGGTACCTAGGATCATCTGTAGTTATGGTGAACTTATCCTTGGTTTTCTCATAAGTAGCTTTGTAGGCCCTCTGCTCAGAATGTCAGAAGGTAGTTAGAGACAAATGTCCAGAAAACAATGGGCACTGCCAAGTGATGATACTTTTCCAGGGAACAAAGGGTGGTTAAAACAAGTTGATATGACGAACAATGAACACATTTTATACACTTGGTATTATGGTTACTCATAAAAAGATTGAGTCATTAAAGTCAATAATCAGAAAATAACTATGAATTCACACTCTTTTACCTTCAAGCTAAGAGTCCAATAGAGATGCACAAAGACAGAGAAATGTGATTAACAATTAAAGTGTCTATGTTACAAATGGGTCTCAACAAACTAATTGTAATAAATGACTGTATAGGGCTAAAGAATGAAGGGACTCACATCGTTGATGAGAGTGGAGGCATACTTGGCAGCCTGGAAGAACGGAGTATCGCAAGAATACTTGAAGTTGCCTCTGTTCTTCTCAAAAGAGGCTTTGTACAGTCTCTGTTAACAAGAAATTAAACTGTTATTAGGAACATGCAGAAAAAAATATACAGTGCAATAAAAAGCATAATGTAATATACATTTTAGACATCACAAGTAGTATATGGTATTTTCTTCCGTATGAAATAAACAAACAAGTATTGTTACAACATCTTATGAAATGATTGACATTACAAATATATAAATAAATAGATCCTTCACCTCACTGTACAGCGTCTTGTTCTTCTCAGCCTGCACCAGCTCAGGTGTGTCCCACACAAAGCAGCCAATTCCCTTCAGCCATTCCAGATCCTCCTTGTACTTGACCTAAAGAGGGACATAAAAAGGGGAATTACATTCAAATGTAACATAGTATGTCAATGATACTATATGCCTTTCTCTCTACTGTGGGTGAATAGTGCATCATTTTGGAATGCAAGTCAAAAGTACTTACACTGCTGATGTTATCGCTGGCAATTTTGCTGATGAAGAATTCAGGACGGTCAGGGATGGACTTCCATGTACCCAGAGAGTTAATGTACTTCCCCCTGTATTTAACCTGAGGTAGAGAGATGAAGACAGAAAAAAAGTATGAGGGATGAAAAGAGCTCCTTACAGTTTTTGTTAACATTGTGTAAATATAAGCGTGCAAAGACATTCACAACAAATAGTCAATCAGCTAATTTCAAATGCTGACCTCGCTGATGTCATCAGTGACTCTGCGGTGGTAGGTGATGTCCAGAGCATCCTTGACTGTGTGGTAGTGGCCCTTGGCGAGCTCAAAGGTCTCTTTGTAACGCAGCTGAAGACATGGAAACAAAATGTGTCAGATTTTCATCAAACACACACACACACACAGACAGACAGACAGACAGACAGACAGACAGACAGACAGACAGACACACATACATACACACACACACACACACACAAATGCCACAATTTTGCACTGATTTCTGATTTGTACTGGTAGTATTTTATAGTATGGTTGAAAGTTCATGAAACAATATTTAGATCGTAGCAGACACAATTCTTTGTTTAATTAGTAGTTTCAGTAACAGGTTTAATAATAAGTTTTATAGAATAGTGCTCTAGTGCTAATATCAATTTTTCACAAAGATAATGGAATTATAAAACTTTAAACAAATTTCAAACAGGTTTTCTGCTAAATGGAAGGTTGAGCAGAACTACAGGGAAAGCTACAAATAATTAAAAATGAAAAAGTCCTTCCCTGGTTAATTGCACTGATATGAATATTATTGTTTGTTATGACAGTTAGCCAATGAGCATACTCACATCACTGGACTGGAGGTAGGCTTTCTTGGCTCGGATCAGGAGAGGTGTATCAGCAATGGCAGTGTATCTGTGCTTCATCTTCTCGTACTGGTCTTTGTATTTGTTCTAAGGGAAGAAATGATTTATGCAACACATCAGAAGAGAGTTAGATCATTTTTGTTACGTCACTTGGACAACTAATTCACTGCAGCATTTACAGTATTTCCTATTCTGTAGCAGCAAGTCAGCTACAAAATATCACTGAATACAAATACAAACCGTATTTAGTTAGCCCGCTGCTAGGAAACAATGGCAAAAATAATGAAATGAGGAAGGGGAAGACTTACATCACTGCAGACCACTTTCATTTTTCTAGCATGGCCCATGTTTGGAGTGTCAATTTCTTGAGTGAAATGAGCTCTCTCCCTAGCAGCCAGATCAGTGTACTGGTACTGTAGAGAAACAGATAAAATACTGATTAGATTATCAGTAAAATAATACAAATCTTCAAAACAATACATTTAGCGAGTGAAGGTGTATCTGCACTTGCTTTGTTAGTCAGCAGCTGGGCCCATTTGACTCTCTTGTGCTCCACAGAGTCCCCAGTGGTGGTGACCTTAGCCATTTCCTCTTTGCTCTGGGCTTTGTATATAATCTGAAAGTAGAGGAGCAGAAAAAGTCAAGTCAAAAGCCTGCTTGTCAAAAGCATTTCTGACAGAATACAAACAATTGTCTGAACATAAACTTCAGGATACACTGGAGCTATTGAAAGCTACTTAACTGAGACCTGACAATGTGAGACTATTAATATAAAGTGTGTTTGGGAAAACCACTCACATTGCTCATGTGGGTCTTTAGCTCAGTCACACGTTTATACTCTGGTGTGTCCAGGACCACAGAGAAGTTGGCAAGGTTCTTCTTAGCTTCCACTGGATAGGTCACCTATAAAAGACAAGACAATAGGCCATACAAAGGATTGTGATGCCACTGCAGGAAGTTGATCGTAACTGAAAATAAACAATACTGATATAAAAAAGGATATTTCATCCAAATGGAAACGCATACCCTTTGTTTGGTGATGTTGCGGACGTGGACCATCTCTGGGGTGTCATACAAGAAGCAGCCAAGGCCTCTCAGCCACGTCAGATCCTCTTTATATTTTAGCTAAAAACACAAAATGAATTTAAAGAAAATTTCGATCTAAAGTTTTAAAGTTAATATTGTAAAAAGGTGTGTGAAACTCATGGCTCTTTTCTCCATACCTCGCTGGTAATCTCATTGACGTGGTAGCAGTGCATCAGCTGGGGCGTAATGGGCAAAGAGATCAGCTGGCCTCTGGTGTTGTAGTATTTCTCTCTGTAGCACAACTAAGATGAGAAGGGAAGAAAAAGGTGGCATGAATAGGACATACTATTCAACGTCATCGAGCCACATGAATAGAAATAGGTACATGAATGACAAAAATTGAATGGCAGTGGTTCCATACGTCGCTGAGGTGTGCCTGGTTCATCTTGACTTGTTTGATATCGGGGGTGTCGTAGGTTGTGTGGATCTTATCTTTTTGCTTGTGGTACATCTCCCGATACAGACGCTGGGGAAAGAAAGATGGCAACATATAAGATTGTTTTATCCAGTAAAAGCGTCAGTAGTAAATCTCCATCAGCACTAATGTGTCTGGCGTCAACAATAGCAGCAGTGTGTTATCTTACATCGTTGGTGATCTTGTTAGCCTTCCTTGAGTTGACAAAGTTGACACCCTCTGGATGAAGAGTGTAGGCCTTTGCTTTTGTCATCTCATAGGCTTCCTTGTACTTCACCTACCCAAATAAAAGCAAAAGTATATGATTCAGTAATGACAAAACTCCATTGGCAAAAAGATTCAATTGCTGTCAAAAGAACAGAATAATTGGATGATTCAAGACAGCGATTGTACTTACATAGCTGGTGACAACGCTGTTCATCTTAGCCTGCTTGATGAGTGGGGTGTCTTTGGGCAGGGAGTAACCAGTGGGCATGGAGCTCTTGTTGGCCTCCTTGTACCAGTTCTGAGAGAGGACACGACAACAAGGTGAATTTGTAAAAACATTTTTTACAGTATACATATACTGGTAGACTGAATACTGAGGATTATTATCTTACATCACTCTGGATGTAGTTAGCCAGGCGTGCCCTTTCTGTGTCAATGGTAACAGCAGGAGACGTGTTGGTGCCCTTGATGTTGGTGTTGTAATCATAGCGGTAGTGCAGCTGGAAAAAGAGAAGAAAAAAAAAAGATGAAATACGTGATCATGATTTTTTTGTTATGTAATGAAATATAGACATAGACAGTTAAGAACATAGAGTGACTTACATCACTCAGATTCTCGGAGTTCTGCTTGGACGTCTCGTACACTGGAGTGTCGATCACCACCGAATAGTTCTTGAAAGACTCAATACCTTTGGCTCTGTACTTGTTCTGGAATACAAACACAAGGATAAAAAAAACTAGCTAGTATTAGTCTATGGATAATTTGCTGAAAGGGAAGATAATGAAAGTTGTTTGAGTGCCAAAGAGAAGAGGAAAACGTGAACAGTGACAAGATAACTTGTTAAACCAAATAACTGAAGAGGATGTGAAATAGAGGGCAGCATGAGAATGAATACACTTTGAGGTCTTACCTCACTCTGAAGATCACCAGCATGCTTGACACGGATGATCTCCGGTGTATCCCAGGCGTAGCAGCCGATACCCCTCAGCCAGTTCAGGTCATCCTTGTAGATGATCTGTACACAACAAAACACACATGTTAAGTGACTCTGACAGATGTGTATTGCAACTGGTTTAAATCTGACCCTTCTTTCATACAGAATATGGATTTAAAAAGTGTAAAAAGTGAGGGCACTTTCTGAACCATACCCATCAACTCCTCCGAAAACTCTTGAATATTATGTTCTTATGTCTTCTTTATTATACACAATACTCAATGTGGTGTCCTTACATTTTCAATGCATTTATAAATATAGAATATATACAGGCAGCAGGTAACTGGATAAAGAAAAGGTTATACTATGAAATTATCTTGCACTGTATAAGATACTTATACCTTGCTAAATAATGCAAGTTAAAAAAGAAGGTATAGCATCATAAATAATATAACTGACAAAATATATGCAAGAATATGGCTGTACCCTTGAGCAAAATTTAGCTACTGAGGCTATGCAGTAACGAGCACAGACTATCAAGCTGAGAGTAGTTACTCACGTCACTGAGCTGCTCGTTGACTTTGCGTGCTTGGGTGTACACCTGCATGTCAGGGAGGCATATCCATTGATGCAGATACTTGCGGTAGTGGATCCCACTGACGGTGGACTGGGTGTTGCGGGCAGACAGGATCTCCAGCATGTCTGCTGGGATATGGTTCTTGGCCTTGGTCTTCTCGTATTTCTCCCTGTACAGACGCTATAAAGATGGACAACAGATGGGTCTTTTTAGTTCTTGCATTGTGTATGCACAAAAAAAGCAATACAGTTTGTTGCATTTTAGCAGCTTGTTTGTTAAACTAGAGCTAATCCTCCTGTATTCCTCATCAAAAGAAATTCAGACATGTGGGAGATGAAATGGCTCAACAAATTTAACTTACATCAAGGACCAGCTTTCCAGCTTTGACGCAGCGAGCAGTGGCAGGATCGTCCTCAAGAGACTTGGGCAGACTGTAGAGGGATTTGAACTTCTCATAATCCTCCTTGTACTTCACCTAAAAGGGGCAACAGGATTCATACTGTTTCTTAAAGTTGAACGGTCAAACTCGTACGTAAAGAAAATTCCAGCACAGTATTAACATGGAATGAAATTAACAGAAGTGAAACTCACGCCGCTGAGAATGATCTTTTGCTGTTTGGCGTGTTGCAGGGCGTGCGAGTCATGTGGAATACTGTAGCTCTTGGCTTTGATTTTGTCCCAGGCAGCAGTGTAAATGTTCTGTTGACAGAGAACATTATCAACACGTTGAATGTGAACATGCCATTTACCAAGCTGATATCTTGAGTCGTGTCACAGACTGAAAGAGAGATATGTTTATATTCACTTACGTTGCTGAAGAAGTGTTTGAAGTTGTGGCATCTGGCATAGTCGTGGGTATCCAGAATAGTGGTATACATGTGCTTCTCCTTATGATAAGCCTCCCTATAGTTGAGCTGTCAATGACAATTGTTTAATTAATGCACTCAATTAGGCATTTAAAACTCAAACACTATATACATGCTTTTAAGTCCAGCTCACTCACATCACTGGCCCAGGTGTTACCCAGGACAGCAGTCACATAAGCTGGGGTGTCTGTCACAATGGAGTAATTGTTGAATTGTTTCTTGGCTTCCGTTCTGTATTTAAGCTAGAAAGGAAGATATTACATGGGTAAATTATCACAGTTCAACTTAAGAACTTAATTTAATCATATAAACCATACATTATGAAGTACATTTCTGAAGGTTTCCTGTTGTCTTCCATGTTTTCACTCACCTCGCTCTGCAGGTCGTAGGACTTCTTGGCACGAACAATCTCTGGTGTGTCCCAGGCATAGCAACCCATACCCCTCATCCAGTTCAGGTCTTCCTTGTAGAACACCTATCAAATGACAACAGCAAAAAGCACACAATTATATGTCTAATAATGGAGAGAACATCTAAATGTTGTACAATCTCTTGCTTGCAAACAAATAAATCTACTGTATATATACACGTTAAACTCTAATGTTGTGCAGGCACAACAAACATTTGTCTTGGGATAGGAACACTGTAGTAACAAAGAAAATGTCACTTCATTATAACAACAAGATTTGGGCTGGCAAATAACTGCTCTTAATTTTTAGATGGTCTTTATGAAGACAGCTTTTATCATATGCCAAATACCAATAATCAAATTAATCAAATATATATAGTACAGTACACTGCCTGTGTATCTAACATAATTTAAAAAAAAAAGTTGATGTGATTTGATTTTGTCTAAATGTCTAGGGCTACAGGACATTGTGCAAAAATCAGGTACAAGCAGCAGATGTGCCCTGAAGAATGACTTACATCACTGAGAATCTCGTTGGTCTTGCGGGCACGAATGGCGTCTTCCTGGTCAGGGTGGCAAGTCCACTGGTGCAGGTAGGTACGGTAGAGGACGTCGCTCAGCATGTCCTGGCACCGCTTAGCAACCTTGTTAGCGATGATGTCAGGCGGGAGGTGGGTCTTGGTCTTGCTCTGATGGTAGTCTTTCTGGTAGATCCTCTGTGAAGACACGCACATCATGGAAAGTTATTGACACTGTCATTACCATTGTGAATCAAATTGACCTAAAATGAATCTTATGTGGATCAGAACAACTGTAATCTCTGGTCATAAAAGCAATTGAAATGCTTTATAAATCTATATGAAGAAAATTTACAAGCCACACCTCATTTACAGCTTTTAAAGTACAGTTAATCAGGCCCAAGTATGTCTAAGACCATTTACCTGAAAACAAAGGTGATCTTTTAACTGTCGATTCTTACTTACTTACATTTAGCCTTAAAATGTTTTTTTGGACAAGGGAATATAATTTATGCTATCTTTTGCCCGAATTCTATGAATCTTGTGGTGCATGTGATATCTGTTTGATATTATAGTACCTTGCAGATGTATTAAGCTGCTTGAAATAAATGGACAAACTTACCAGTCCCTTGTTCTTTTCCTGTTGTCCACAGCGCATCACCTCAGGGAAGTCCACCAGGGTCCCAGCCATGTAGTGACCCTTGGCCTTCTCATGGAATTCCTTGTACTTGACCTAGTAAGATCCAGAATAATAAGTCTTAACTTGTGTTTACATACTGTAAGAAGAAAACATGATTCCATGCGCTTTTGCCTTATCAGCAATGACATTTCTAAAGAAGTGTAAGACACTCACATCACTAGCGATCTCCCTGCCCTTCTTGCCGCTGAGAAGTGGGATGTATTCATGGTTCAGCTGGTAGCCTGTAGCCTTAGACTCGTCCCATTGCAGTTTGTAGAATTTCTGAAATCACACAAAGTAGGCACAATGTTTAAGACAAGGCTGATACAATACGTGAAATACAATTGACAAAAATCGTAATTGAATGTAGTAAATAGTTTACATTACCTCACTGATGTTCTTAGCCACATCCCTGCAATGGGCCAGTTGAGGAGTGTCTTCTGAACCAATATAAGTACCCTTTTCTGCATTGAAGGTCTCTTTGTACTTCAGCTATAGTAGGAAGCAAACAACAGAATTTAGATGTATTTGTTATTACTATGCTTCTTGAAATTTAGAAGTTTAAATTAGATTTTTTACATACATCACTGAGGTTGGCAGCATTTATCCTCGCCAAGACAAGCTCAGGGCGGTCCACAATCAGGGTGAATTTTCCAAAGCATTCTTTGGCATTCTTCTTGTAGAGCCTCTGCGGAAAAAAAAATACAGCTTTGAGGTGAGACAAAAAACTGACAGAAAATGGGCAAAATGTGCTAAAAGAAAACCAGCCAAAATAAAAGACTAAATTCAATACAGTAAACATACCTCGTTGAGAATCTCCTGCGCCTTCCTGGCCTTGACGTGATCAACAGATTCAGCTGGCATCCAGCCGCAGCCACGGATCCATTCCAAATCAGCCTTATACACACACTGAAGACAGAAAGCGAGATACATATAAGGAAGGTAAGATAGAGGTTTCTGGCAATTTATTATACCAATGTGATAAAGAAGTCTTAGGTTAGTGTGATTAGCACTCACATCACTTTGAAATTCATAGGCTTTTCGGGCCTGGATGTGGGTTTGCATGGTCAAGAAAACAGTAACTTATGGCAATTTCCATTATGGAAATTATGCTTTTTGGTGTAGGATAGGATAAGAGCTAAAAACAAACTCCAAACAATCTTCTCTTACTTCATCAATTCTCAACAAGTCCGCTTAACTTTACATGTACTTACATCACTCTGTAAGTCGCAGACCTTTCTAGCCTGAACCACATCACTTTCTTGGGCTAAAATAGGTATATACTAGTCTGGCAATCACCAGACCAAGCTCAATAGATTTACGATTGAGCATTGGTCTGGGGAGTCTGCTCTGTATTTTCTCTGCACAAGAGAATAGTTCAAATGACTCTCAATCGCGCGCAAGGTGGGTAAGCCAGTTCGTGATTGGTTCCCGCAAAATTGTGAACGGAAGCAGGAGAGATAAACCTACAGGTTTCCAGACCGAGCTGCAGGGCGAAATCAAATCGACGGCAGAGTGGGCGGGGTTTACCAAGTATATACAGTATAGACCCCTCAAAAGACCCAATACATATTTGATAATTGTTACATTAGTGTATGTGAATGAATGCTATCGACAAGCACTACTATAAACCTACATCGCTCTGCAGATCGTAGTTCTTTCTGGCCTGGACCACATCACTGGAGTCTGGCAGGCAGGTCCACTGGTGCAGGCGGGTTCTGTAGAGGTCATCATTAACTTGTCTCTGGCATTTCTTGGCCAGTTCAAAGGCGATCATGTCGACTGGCAGATTGAACTTGGTCTTGGACTTGTTGAAGTCCTTCTTGTACAGGGCATCACTGGCAATCCTGGCTGAGTTCAGAGCCAGCATGATCAGAGGGTCGTCGTGGACGCTGAGGGCACCGATGTGGTGGCCAACCTGCTTACGGTAACTCTCAAGGTACTTATGCTACAGGACAGACAGAAAACATTATTATATCATATTATTGTACTATTATTATATATTATATAATTCATTAATGTTCTTATTATGAAAGAAACAGATGCAACTTTGTCCCACTACTCACTTGACTTTGCACTTTACTCGTGAGGATGCACTGCTTGATTGGTACAGCATCTCCAGGCATGAAGTAGCCTGTGGCTTTGACCTTATCCCACGCTTTGGTGTACAGTTTCTGCAAGAGATGGAAATGTTTATCATAGGTTTATGATGATGTATTGCTTATCAAGCTGAAAGTAATGGGATACAATTGGTACAAGACAAAGAATGTTAAATTGAAATATGTAGCAAATACCTCCCTTGAGGAGTCATCTTACCGGGTGAACATTCTTAGCCACCTCTCTGGCTGTGGCAAGAATTGGAGTGTCCACCACTGTGTACTTGGTCTTGTCATTGTGCCAAGCCTCACGATATTTGGCCTGAGCAGAGCGATAAATCATAATGCAGTTACCAAAACAAACAAAAATCTGTCATTGTTACTATTCTGGTAGGGCGTTCAACTGAAGAAAGGACTAAAAACATTTCCAAACAGCATCTGAATAGCAGAAAGTCATCCTCACCTCATTGAGGACGTCAGCAGCATTCTTGGCACAGACCAAGTCAACTCTGTCAGTTTTAACTGTGAATTTTTGATCATCCAATTTGACACGGTAGCCTCTCTGGAAGTAGCAAGAAAGAACAATATTTCAACAAATTTACGACAGACGCGCATTGTTCTAGCTAAAAACATTCTTTTAAATGTTTACAAATGTATAGAAATGTCTGTGATTTCACAAGTAATTAAAAAGTCAAATTGAAGTCAGACTTACATCAGCCAGGATCTTCTGTGCATGCTTCACCTTCAAAACCCCCACAGACTCATGTGGTATCCATCCACATCCACGGATCCATTCCATATCAGCTTTGTAGACAGCCTGGGGGGGAAAAAACAGGCATATCTTTATTAGTTTCCAAGACAAATTTATACTGACAATAATCACAATGTGAGAGTGTCTTGGGCTAAAATAGGTGTATATGGTATAGACCCCTCAAAGACCCCATACATATTTGATCATTTCTACAATAGTGTATGTGAATGAATCCACAAGCATTACTGTAAACCTACATCACTCTGCAGGTCATAAGCCTTTCTGGCCTGGACCACATCAGTGGAGTCTGGCAGGCAGGTCCAGTTGTGCAGATGTGTTCTGTAGTTGAAATCGTTGACTTGGATCTGGCATTTCTTGGCCAGTTCAAGATTCAGCATGTCCACAGGCAGGTTGAACTTGGTCTTGGACTTGTTGAAGTCCTTCTTGTACAGGGCATCACTGGCAATCTTGGCTCCGTTCATAGCCAGCATGATCAGAGGGTCGTCTTGCACGCAGCGAGCACCGATGTGGTGGCCGACCTGCTTACGGTATCCTGTATGGTACTTGTACTAAAAGAGAAGAGATGAAAAGTTGAGTGATGATGAAAAGACAGAAAGTATCCCATTTATGCATCTGTTGCATTTAAACCTGATCCAGATTTCTATTCTTACGTCACTAATGATGTCTCTGGACGCTCTAGCCTTCAGCACAGCGATAGCATCCTCCTTGATATGGTAGCCTTTGGCCTTCTGGTCATCCCATGCCTTTGTGTACAGTTTCTGCACAGAGCAAGAACATATGATCAAAAAGACTATACAAAATAGCAGTGTCAGCGGATCGAAATCACAGTAATCATGCACTGATCGAATAATACATTTCAACAAATAAGATATTTATATACTTTTCAGGATTTCAACATAGGCAAAACTGGTACAGTGCAAACTTACATTGCTGATGCTGATAGCATTGGCCTTGGACAGTACAAAGCTGGGGGCATCATGTGGCAGGTGAAAGCTGACCTTGTCTTTATCCCAGACTTCCTTATATTTTCTCTGTTAGAAAGAAACAAACGTTAACTTATCTTTACACAAATATTTGTACAAAGTATGTATTGTTAAGTTTTAAATTCCCTAGAGAAAGCATTAAGCATGTCAAAATATTTTATTACTCACATCACTGATGTTGAGGGCATTTTGCTTGGACAAGACAATGGCCGGGAGGTCAACAACACTGGTGAACTTGACAGTGCTTGCGGGCTGGCGATAGAGCCTCTCATTGATAATAGCCTGGGCATTTTTGGCTTTGATGACGTCCACAGAGTCCTGTGGTGACCAGCCGCATCCCCTCAGCCACTCCAAATCAGCTCGGTATACGGCCTAAAAAAACAATATCAGTTTTAACCTCACCAAATATTGTTATGTTTTTGTTGTTAAATTTGTTGAAAATGCAGATCGAGGTTGAAATGCTAGCATTGATCTGAATCTATTAAACCACCAAACATACATTCTCCAACAACCTTAAGAATGGGTTTGCATAGTCAAGAAAACATAGTAACTTAAGGCAATTTCCATTATGGTAATGATGCCTTTTGGTGTAACAGTAAGAGCAGGATAAGAGCTAACAACAAACTCCCAAAAATACTCTCTTACTTCATCAATCCTCAACAAGTCTGCTTAACTTTACATGTACTTACATCACTCTGTAAGTCGTAGACCTTTCTAGCCTGAACCACATCACTGGAGTCTGGCAGGCAGGTCCACTGGTGTAAGTGAGTTCTATAGTTGAAGTCATTCACTTGCTGCTGGCATTTCTTGGCAAGTTCAATTGTCAGCATGTCCACTGGCAGGTGGTACTTGGTCTTGGTCTCGTTGAAGTTCTTCTTATAGATGTTGTCACTGGAGATCCTGGCTGCATTAGCGGCCAACATAATCAGTGGGTCGTCTTTAACACTCAGTGCACCGATATGATGGCCACATTGCTTGCGGTAACCAGCCTTGTATTTGTACTAAACATTTGGGATAGAAATATATGAATTAGTTTCATAATTGCAGTGAAATAAAAAAAGAAGAAGAATTCAGCTTGTGAAGCGAGAAAAGGAAAACGAAAGGTACCGACTTACATCACTGACGATGTCTCGGGAGGCCCTGGCTGATAAAACAGAAATTGCATCTTTGGGAAGGTAGTAGCCTTTGCTTATGGTGTCCATATAGCCTTCACGATATTGTTTCTGAGGAAACAAGAATTAGGGTGTCAGGGTGTCCGATATACACACTGTGTGCTTTTACCAATTACTGATATGATAATTTATGATGTACTAATTGGTTGTACAACTACATAATGAGGCACTGCATTACCAGACTGGTGTTGAATTTATTCTGCTTGGCCAGGATGATCTCTGGGGTGTCAGGCTGGACGTGAAGCTTAATCTTGTCTTTCTCCCAGGCAGAAGTATATGCTTTCTGTAAACAGAATATTAACACGGTTTAGTAAGACGTAACTGTATCTGAGTCATATAATACCATAATAAAGTAAACTGAATTTTGGCTAAAACAACCTGTCCTCATTAGGGTCAAACAAATGGAAGTGATGAACCATTTAGCCAATTATTTGGTATACCATTTTTAGAATAAAAAAAAAGAAAAGAAAAACAATAATGCAAAGAAAAACAATATATACAATGACATAATATTGAAGAAGCAATCTCTACCTTGTCCATGATCTGGGCATTAGCCTGAGCAAGGACATATGGCATGTCACTTGTCTTGACAGTGAATTTGAAGTTGGAGGGAGGCTGACGGTACTTGATCTCGCTCAGGACCTCTCCTGCTTTCTTGGCTTTCTCCACATCAACTGAACCAATTGGCACCCAACCTGTTCCCCTGATCCACTCCATGTCGGCCTTGTAAACAGCCTACAAGTCACAGCAGGAGGAAACAGTCACATTGAGTTTAAAAAAAAAAAAGAAATCCTTGCAGTCTTCAGCAAACACATTCTTAGAAATATGCATTACTCACATCACTCTGCAGGTCATAAGCCTTTCTGGCCTGAACCACATCAGTGGAGTCTGGCAGGCAGGTCCAGTTGTGCAGATGAGTTCTGTAGTTGAAATCGTTGACTTGGATCTGGCATTTCTTGGCCAGTTCAAGATTCAGCATGTCCACAGGCAGGTTGAACTTGGTCTTGGACTTGTTGAAGTCCTTCTTGTACAGGGCATCACTGGCAATCTTGACTCCGTTCATAGCCAGCATGATCAGAGGGTCGTCTTTGACGCTGAGGGCTCCGATGTGGTGGCCAACCTGCTTACGGTATCCCGTCTTGTATTTGTACTGTGAAGAGAGGAGTAAAATGACAATTGACAGATTTATGTCCAAATAAGCCAAAGTCAATATCACAAAGAAAAGTATTCAATTGTATGTTACGTACATCACTGATGATTTCTCTTCCACGTTTGGCAGCAACAACAGAGACAGCATCGGCCTTAATATCGTAGCCCTTTCTAAAGATCTCCTCAACACCTGCTCTGTATAGTTTCTGAAAGAGCAAAATAGTTGAATTATGAAATGAAAATCATGATGCCTACATATCACTGATATTTTCTGACATGGATGTGTAATACTATTTTTCAAAGCAGACCAAAACGTACCTTGCTGATGTTGTGAGCATTAGCTTTAGAAAGCAAAATCTCAGGTAAATCAGGGATAACATGATTCTTAACCTTGTCAGCCTCCCAAGCAGAAATGTACTTTTTCTGTAGTGAGAAACAGAAAAAGAAGAACACACAAATTGTAAACACCAGGAATGGATTTTGTTTGTATAAAAAAAATTAATAAAAAAAGAAAAAAAGGGATGTGATATTCTTACCTTGTTGATGATTTCAGCATTTGCTTTGGCCAAGACCATGGACATGGAAGTCATGTCAGTTGTATATTTCTGTGTGTCTGGTTTCAGCCTGTAGAGATGTTCGCTGAGAATTCTTCCAGCATTCTTGGCCTTCACCACATCAATTGAACCGATGGGGACCCATCCTACGCCTATGACCTCATCCATGTCAGCTTTGTATACAGCCTGTTGGGAAAAGCATAACCATGTTACATTAAAACACATAAGCACAGTGGACATGGTATATTTAGTTGTGATATGTTGAATATGTCACAGAAGGGCTCACGTCACTCTGAAGATCGTAGGCCTTCCTAGCCTGGCGGACATCATTGGAGTCTGGCAGGCAAGTCCACTGGTGCAGGCGGGTGATGTAGTTGGCGTGGTTGACTTGAATCTGGCATTTCTTGGCCAGTTCAATATTCAGCATGTCCACTGGCAGGTTGAATTTGGTCTTGGACTTGTTGAAGTCCTTCTTGTACAGGGCATCACTGGCAATCTTGGCTCCGTTCATAGCCAGCATGATCAGAGGATCATCCTGGACGCAGCGAGCACCGATGTGGTGGCCGACCTGCTTACGGTATCCCGTCTTGTACTTGTACTGATGATATCAGCAGAAAATGTTTTATGTTACAACTAGAACATCTCTCACATTATGTGTAATACCAGTGTTTTGTAATACAGATTTTAGATACAGTATGAGTCACTCACATCACTGATGATGTCCCTGGAGCCCTTAGCAGCCTTGACAGAGATTGCATCCACAGGGAGGAAATAGCCTTTGTTGATGGTGGCCTCAAAACCTTGCCTGTAGAGTTTCTGAAAAGTAAGACATTTATGAATACTTTTGCTTACTGTTTAAACAAATGGAGGTCTAATAATGGAGCTTCATTCTGGAAAGCGTCAGGCTTTCCACTAACCTAACCTTGCTCATGTTGATAGCATTCTGCTGAGAGAGGATGATCTCGGGAGTGTTAGGTTGGATGTGCAGCTTGGTCTTATCCTTCTCCCATGCTTCAGTGTAGAGATTCTGGAACAAACCACAAATGTTTCGAGTGTTGCTTGATGGTATTGACTTTAAAGATCTCCAGAGAGAGATCTCCATTGCACATGAAGGTAATTGTTATTACTATAAGCCCTTTCACACAAATATAAATTAGTATTTACCAAAAGAATTATGAATTCTAGCACCAAACTCAAATGTTCCAAAATAAATAATGTCCTTTTCATTGGACACAAAATAATCTTATTTGACAAAATGATATACTTGGCCATTATTATTACTTGGAAAAATCTATGTTATAAAAATTAATTTGTTTGTTTCAAGTGTTGCCATGTTATCTTCCTTACTTATGTTTTTCAGTTATTCTACTGTATGCTTAAAGAAAATTTTGTTAAGTGTTATTAGTTTCTGAAAAAAAAACTGCATAAATATGATACACAATAAAATGTTGGAGCAGTAGCTGCAAAGGAAATACCTTGTTCATAACCTGAGCGTTGGCCTTAGCCAACACCATAGGTATGTCTTCAGTAGTGATTTTGAATTTGAAGTTGCTTGGGTGTTGACGATACTTTCTCTCACTCAGGGCCTCACCAGCTTTCTTTGCCTTCTCAACATCCAGTGAACCTATAGGCACCCATCCAATACCCTGCAACATCTTCAGATCTTCCTTGTAAACAGCCTGGACAAAACAAAAAAGGGTTTATTATGGTTAACAATCTTCCAAAACTTAAAATGATACATTAATAAACCTGAAAACCTTTCAGGGTATAGATTCTTACTCACATCACTCTGTAGGTCATATGCATGTCTGGCCAGACGGACATCATTGGAGTCTGGCAGGCAAGTCCAGTTGTGGAGGCGAGTGATGTAGTTGGCGTGGTTGACCTGAATCTGGTTCTTCTTGGCCAGTTCAAAGGCGATCATGTCCACTGGCAGGTTGAACTTGGTCTTGGACTTGTTGAAGTCCTTCTTGTACAGGGCATCACTGGCAATCCTGGCTGAGTTCAGAGCCAGCATGAGCAGAGGATCATCCTGGACGCAGCGAGCACCGATGTGGTGGCCAACCTGCTTACGGTATCCTGCATGGTACTTATACTAGAAGAAAAATGTAATAATTTCATTGTTTATTAACATTTACACACATTTTGTTGGATGGGTAAAATGAAATAATTTATTTACCATACTGTTTCGGCAAACATGATTAGTTGTCTAAAAGTCACATGGCATTTATAATATAAATAATATTACAATTAACAATCACTTGTCACTTTTCAAATAAATAACTAAAATGAAACACTTACATCACTGGCAATGTCCCTGGAAGCCCGGGCTGCTTTAATGGAAATGGCATCATTGCGGATATCGTAGCCCTTCTTCTTGGCATCTTCATTTGCCTGTTTGTACTTTTTCTGTAACCAAACACAATTAATCCAGAGACGTTAAGTATATAAATATAACATTGAAAGTAATGCATAAATACAAATTGATGTACCATCATTACTATTTAATTTTCCACATACCATGCTGTAGTTGACATTGTTTGCTTTGGCTAGAAGAACGTCCATAGCATCAGGCATGATGTGGATCTTCGACTTATCATTATCCCAGGCTTCAACGTATGCTTTCTGCAGTCAGAAATCAGAAACATGAATATTGACTTACATTATGAAATCTGCAAGAAAGCATTTTTATGGTTAACTAATTTCCTTATCATATCCATATGTAGTTGCTATAGTTATTTGATATTATACAAAATCATTCTTTAAATATGATTTCATACCTTGTTCATAACCTGAGCGTTGGCCTTAGCCAACACCATAGGTATGTCTTCAGTAGTGATTTTGAATTTGAAGTTGCTTGGGTGTTGACGATACTTTCTCTCACTCAGGGCCTCACCAGCTTTCTTTGCCTTCTCAACATCCAGTGAACCTATAGGCACCCATCCAATACCCTGCAACATCTTCAGATCTTCCTTGTAAACAGCCTGGACAAAACAAAAAAGGGTTTATTATGGTTAACAATCTTCCAAAACTTAAAATGATACATTAATAAACCTGAAAACCTTTCAGGGTATAGATTCTTACTCACATCACTCTGTAGGTCATATGCATGTCTGGCCAGACGGACATCATTGGAGTCTGGCAGGCAAGTCCAGTTGTGGAGGCGAGTGATGTAGTTGGCGTGGTTGACCTGAATCTGGTTCTTCTTGGCCAGTTCAAAGGCGATCATGTCCACTGGCAGGTTGAACTTGGTCTTGGACTTGTTGAAGTCCTTCTTGTACAGGGCATCACTGGCAATCCTGGCTGAGTTCAGAGCCAGCATGAGCAGAGGATCATCCTGGACGCAGCGAGCACCGATATGGTGGCCAACCTGCTTACGGTATCCTGCATGGTACTTGTGCTAAAAAACAAAAACAAGGTTCTGTGGTTACATGTACAGTAATGAATGTATGGTAACTGTTTATCATTGTTAAAAAATGCAGAAGCTTACATCACTGGCAATGTCCCTGGAAGCCCGGGCTGCTTTAATGGAAATGGCATCATTGCGGATATCGTAGCCCTTCTTCTTGGCATCTTCATTTGCCTGTTTGTACTTTTTCTATAACCAAACACAATTAATCCAGACACCTTAAGTATATAGATATAAATTTAAAGTAATCCATAAATACAAATTGATGTACCATCATTACTATTTAATTTTCCACATACCATGCTGTAGTTGACATTGTTTGCTTTGGCTAGAAGAACGTCCATAGCATCAGGCATGATGTGGATCTTCGACTTATCATTATCCCAGGCTTCAACGTATGCTTTCTGCAGTCAGAAATCAGAAACATGAATATTGACTTACATTATGAAATCTGCAAGTAAGCATGTTTATGATTAAATCATTTCCTTATCATATCCATATGTAGTCGCTATAGTTATTTGATATTATACAAAATCTTTCTTTAAATATGATTTCATACCTTGTTCATAACCTGAGCGTTGGCCTTAGCCAACACCATAGGTATGTCTTCAGTAGTGATTTTGAATTTGAAGTTGCTTGGGTGTTGACGATACTTTCTCTCACTCAGGGCCTCACCAGCTTTCTTTGCCTTCTCAACATCCAGTGAACCTATAGGCACCCATCCAATACCCTGCAACATCTTCAGATCTTCCTTGTAAACAGCCTGGACAAAACAAAAAAGGGTTTATTATGGTTAACAATCTTCCAAAACTTAAAATGATACATTAATAAACCTGAAAACCTTTCAGGGTATAGATTCTTACTCACATCACTCTGTAGGTCATATGCATGTCTGGCCAGGCGGACATCATTGGAGTCTGGCAGACAAGTCCAGTTGTGGAGGCGAGTGATGTAGTTGGCGTGGTTGACCTGAATCTGGTTCTTCTTGGCCAGTTCAAAGGCGATCATGTCCACTGGCAGGTTGAACTTGGTCTTGGACTTGTTGAAGTCCTTCTTGTACAGGGCATCACTGGCAATCCTGGCTGAGTTCAGAGCCAGCATGAGCAGAGGATCATCCTGGACGCAGCGAGCACCGATGTGGTGGCCAACCTGCTTACGGTATCCTGCATGGTACTTGTACTGGAAGAAAAATGTAATAATTTCATTGTTTATTAACATTTACACACATTTTGTTGGATGGGTAAAATGAAATAATTTATTTACTATACTGTTTCGGCAAACATGACTGTCTATAGACTTTTTCACAGATGTAAACATAAACATTCTAAATGGACCCAAGTTGATTTCCTGTTGCAGTGTTATGTGAATGGCATCATCTGACAGGAAGTTAACAAGGGGCCAGGCTGTTGCCTAGCAATGGAATTCCATTGAAAAGGTCTATAATAAAATTGACATGGCATTTATAATATAAATAATATTACAATTAACAATCACTTGTCACTTTTCAAATAAATAACTAAAATGAAACACTTACATCACTGGCAATGTCCCTGGAAGCCCGGGCTGCTTTAATGGAAATGGCATCATTGCGGATATCGTAGCCCTTCTTCTTGGCATCTTCATTTGCCTGTTTGTACTTTTTCTGTAACCAAACACAATTAATCCAGAGACGTTAAGTATATAAATATAACATTGAAAGTAATGCATAAATACAAATTGATGTACCATCATTACTATTTAATTTTCCACATACCATGCTGTAGTTGACATTGTTTGCTTTGGCTAGAAGAATGTCCATAGCATCAGGCATGATGTGGATCTTCGACTTATCATTATCCCAGGCTTCAACGTATGCTTTCTGCAGTCAGAAATCAGAAACATGAATATTGACTTACATTATGAAATCTGCAAGTAAGCATGTTTATGATTAAATCATTTCCTTATCATATCCATATGTAGTTGCTATAGTTATTTGATATTATACAAAATCTTTCTTTAAATATGATTTCATACCTTGTTCATAACCTGAGCGTTGGCCTTAGCCAACACCATAGGTATGTCTTCAGTAGTGATTTTGAATTTGAAGTTGCTTGGGTGTTGACGATACTTTCTCTCACTCAGGGCCTCACCAGCTTTCTTTGCCTTCTCAACATCCAGTGAACCTATAGGCACCCATCCAATACCCTGCAACATCTTCAGATCTTCCTTGTAAACAGCCTGGACAAAACAAAAAAGGGTTTATTATGGTTAACAATCTTCCAAAACTTAAAATGATACATTAATAAACCTGAAAACCTTTCAGGGTATAGATTCTTACTCACATCACTCTGTAGGTCATATGCATGTCTGGCCAGGCGGACATCATTGGAGTCTGGCAGGCAAGTCCAGTTGTGGAGGCGAGTGATGTAGTTGGCGTGGTTGACCTGAATCTGGTTCTTCTTGGCCAGTTCAAAGGCGATCATGTCGACTGGCAGGTTGAACTTGGTCTTGGACTTGTTGAAGTCCTTCTTGTACAGGGCATCACTGGCAATCCTGGCTGAGTTCAGAGCCAGCATGAGCAGAGGATCATCCTGGACGCAGCGAGCACCGATGTGGTGGCCAACCTGCTTACGGTATCCCGTTTTGTACTTGTGCTAAAAAGAAAATGTGAGAGTTTTCATAACCAAACTCTGTTGAGGGGAGAAGCATAACGAATAATATACAGTATATAGTAGATAGTACCGATAGAAATAACCACACAGACACTTACATCACTAGCAATAGCAGTGGAGGCTTTGGCAGCAAGGACAGCAATTGCATCCCCACGAACATTATGGCCCTTCTTCTTGGACAGTTCATTGTCCAATTTGTACAGTTTCTGAAGAAAGAGAGAGAGAGAGAATATATATATATATATATATATATATATATATATATATATATATATGTCATATTTCAAATGAATTAATGCACCAACCTGAAATAATGTACAGATTTCCTAATTTGTCTATACTGTAAATGTTGTTTATTTTCATTATAAATCATGACAGATCTACAACCCCAAATCAGAAAAGGTTGGGACAGTATGAAAAACACAAATAAAAAAAGAAAGTAGTGATTTCTAAATGTACTTTGACTTGTATTTCATTGCAGACAATGTGAACACAAAATATTTCATGTTTTGTCTGGTCAACTTAATTTCATTTGTAAATATACATCCTTTCCTGTCATTCAGACCTGCAACACATTCCAAAAAAGGTTGGGACATGAGCAATTTAGGGCTAGTAATCAGGTAAATTGGTTAAATAATGATGTGATTTGAAACAGGTGATGTCAACAGGTGACCATCACACAGTGGAAACGTGTACTGTGGTCAGATGAATCAGTATTTCAGGTATTTTTTTGGGAGAAATGGACGCCGAAGAAGAAGAAAAGGATCATCCAGACTGTTACCAGCAACAAGTCCAAAAGCCAGGGTCTGTCGTGGTATGGGGTTGTGTCAGTGCCCTTGGCAAAGGTAACTTGCACTTCTGTGATGGCACCATTAATGCTGAAAAGTACATAGAGATTTTGGAGCACAATATGCTGCCTTCAAGAAGACATCTTTTCCAGGGACGGCCATGCATATTTCAAGAAGATAATGCAAAACCACATTCTGCACACATTACAAAGTCCTGGCTGCGGAGGAAGAGGATACGGGTACTTGACTGGCCTGCCTGCAGTCCCGACCTGTCTCCAATAGAGAATGTGTGGCGCATTTTGATGTGCAAAATGCTACAACGAAGACCCCGTACTATTGCCCACCTTAAGACTTGTTTGCAGCAAGAATGGGACAAAATTACACCTGAAACACTTCATCACTTGGTGTCTTCAGTCCCTAAACGTCTTTTAAGTGTTGTGAAAAGGAATGGCAACATTACAAAGTGGTAAATGCTTTACTGTTCCAACTTTTTTAATGTGTTGCAAGAAACAAAATAGGAATTTTGTTTTTTTGAAACAAAAACAATAAAAATCATGAGGAACACATTAAAGTACGTGCTGTTGTATTGTCTGCAATGAAATACAAGTCAAAGTACATTTAGAAATCACTACTTTCTTTTTTTATTTATGTTTTCCATACTGTCCCAACGTTTTCTGATTTGGGGTTGTAGAAAAAAATGTGTGGAAATGTGTAGAGAAATTAGGGTATCGCACTGTACCTCACTGAAGTTCTTCTTGTTTCCTCTCGCAAGAACAATATCCATTGCATCAGGCATGATGTGAATCGAAGTCTTGTCTTTCTCCCAGGCAGTGATGTAGGATTTCTAAAAACAAAACATTGTTGGTTTGACATCTTAGACATGAATACTAGAGAAGAGATATGTGTTTTTTTTCACAGCAAGTCCTTTTCGGTACCTTATTCATAATCTGGTTGTTGGCAGTGGCAAGTGTCAGATCCATGGAGTGCATGTCCTTAGTGAATTTGAAGTTGCTAGGAGCTTGACGGTATAGGGTCTCACTGAGAATCTTGCCTCCTATTTTTGCTTTCTCAACATCAAGTGATCCAATAGGAACCCATCCTATTCCCTTTATGTAGCTTTCATACTCACTCTTGTACTGGTTCTGAGGGAGAATATCAACAGAAATCATTTCCTTCACAATGCAGCACAGCTCCATACAGCAATGGTAACATTAATGTAAAACTTTTTTTTTTTAAGATGATTAAGTCAGACTCTCTACATACATCACTGGCGATTAACTGCATGTTACGCGCTAGTTGCAGGTTCATGGCATCAGGCAGCACAGTGTAGTGGGAGTTTTTCTGCTTGTATCCAGCCATAGTTTGAGCAGCAGAGGCGTGCTTGGCATGGACCAAACTTATCATGTCCACTGGGGAATGATACTTCAGCTTGGACTTGTGGTAGTCCTTCTTGTAGTTCTTGTCACTCTGCAATCTGGCCACCTCCATGTAGTGAACCAGCAGAGGATCGTCCTTGATGTTGCGGAAGCCAACATGGTGGCCTCTGGCCTTCTCGTAAGCCAACTTGTACTTGTACTGTAACAGTGAATAAATACTTGTTTAACATGTGTGATGGTTTGTAGTACTGTGACAGCAAACACGTACTTTGTCACTCATAGAGTGTGAATATTGATTTCCTACAGGAAGTTTTTTTTTATAACTTACATTACTGGCAATAGTGGTACCGGACTTGGCAGCCAGAATTGGGATGGCATCTGCTTTGAGGTGGTAGCCCTTATTGGCCATCTCCACAACACCGGCTTTGTAAAGTTTCTGTAAAAAGAGTAAGATAACAATGGATAAAACAGTGTTTACATTCACAAACTGATCACCATTAACCCTATACAGAATTAACTATTGGAAGCATATTAGTTGATTTATTAGTTTCATGGATTCCCCCTTACATTGCTCATGGTGAGGGCATTAGCCTTGGCCAGGAGAATCTCAGGAGCGTCTGGCATGACGTGGACTGTCAGTTTATCCTTCTCCCAAGCTGCAGTGTATGCTTTCTGTAAATAAAGACACCAGAAAAAACAAGTGAATGATGATTGTTGTAAACAATATGATCAGCAACATTTTTGTAGCCCTCCACTTTAGAGTACAGTTTAACATACTGCACCTTGTTCATGATCTTGTTGTTGGCAGTGGCCAGAGTCAAGTCCATGGAGTCCATCAGCTTGCTGAACTTGAAGTTGGATGGATGAGTGCGGTACTTGTGTTCACTCTGAATCTGACCACCAAGTTTAGCAGTCTCAACTCCAATTGAGCCAATAGGGACCCATCCAATACCCCTGATATAGTTATTCCATTCAGACTTGTAGTTACACTAAAAAGAAATGCAAGACCACATGAATCAAGGGATAATACAACAATTAATTGTTATCTGCCTTTAAAAATAAATATAATTATTGTGGGAATAGCGCAACTGGTATTTTGACATTTAGAACCTACATCACTAGACTGGGTGTTCATGGTGCGAGCAAGTTGCAGGTTCATGGCATCAGGGAGGAGAGAGTAAGTGTGCTGGATCTTTCTGTAACCAGCATAGGTCTGAACAGCAGAGGCGTGCTTGGCGTGTACCACACTCATCATGTCTACTGGGGTGTGATACTTCAGCTTGGCCTTGTGGTAGTCCTTCTTGTAGTTCTTGTCACTCTGCATCTTAGCTACCTCCATGTAGTGAACCAGCAGAGGATCGTCCTTGATGCTGCGGAAGCCAACATGGTGGCCTCTGGCCTTCTCGTAAGCCAGCTTGTACTTGTACTGTAACAGTGAATAAATACTTGTTTAACATGTGTGATGCTTTGTAGTACATTAACTTCTTGATTTGGAACAGGAATTTATTTTCAACTTACATTACTGGCAATGATGGTACCGGATTTGGCAGCCAAAATTGAAATGGCATCTGCTTTGAGGTTGTGGCCCTTATTGGCCATCTCCACAACACCGGCTTTGTAAAGTTTCTGTAAAAACATATAAATTAATATAAATAAAATAAGATCAACTATTGAAGTATATAAGTACACAATATATATGTATGTATGTATATATATATATATGTATATATATACACATACATATACTGGTACATTGTAATGTAATTTAATGCCTTACATTGCTCATGGTGAGGGCATTAGCCTTGGCCAGGAGAATCTCAGGAGCGTCTGGCATGACGTGGACTGTCAATTTGTCCTTCTCCCAAGCTGCAGTGTATGCTTTCTGTAAATAAAGACACCAGAAAAAAAAGTGAATGATGATACTTATGAACAAGATTATAATTTATATTTTGCACAATATATTTGAATATGATTGCACCTTGTTCATGATCTTGTTGTTGGCAGTGGCCAGAGTCAAGTCCATGGAGTCCATCAGCTTGCTGAACTTGAAGTTGGATGGATGAGTGCGGTACTTGTGTTCACTCTGAATCTGACCACCAAGTTTAGCAGTCTCAACTCCAATGGAGCCAATAGGGACCCATCCAATACCCCTGATATCGTTATTCCATTCAGACTTGTAATCACACTGAAAAGATAAATAAATGAGATGCATATTAGTTCTGAAGTTAAGATCAATGACAATTATCTTTTAAACTTTTAGCAAAAATATGAATATCAAACACACAATGTACATTTATTATGGTTGCCTTTCAAACATAGTTTGGATCACAATTCACAGATGAAAACTGTCACTGCCACTCACATCACTTGACTGCGTGTTCATGGTGCGACACCTCTGAACGTGCAAGTTGTCAGGCAGAAGCATGTAGCTGTGAGGGATCTTTCTGTAACCAGCATAGGTCTGAACAGCAGAGGCGTGCTTGGCGTGTACCACACTCATCATGTCTACTGGGGTGTGATACTTCAGCTTGGCCTTGTGGTAGTCCTTCTTGTAGTTCTTGTCACTCTGCATCTTAGCTACCTCCATGTAGTGAACCAGCAGAGGATCATCCTTGATGCTGCGGAAGCCAACATGGTGGCCTCTGGCCTTCTCGTAAGCTTTTTTGTATTGGATCTAAAAATAAATAAATACAAGAGTTAGTAATTCCTAGATGACAATGAGTGATTGTTTGTTATATGGAAAAAAAAAGTGCTGACTACATTCAATGTTGGGTAGATTTATGATTTACATACATCGCTGGCAATATGTCTGCCTTGCTTGGCATGCAGCACAGAAATAGCATCCGGCTTCATGTCGTATCCCTTGGCAATATCTTCCAGCCACTTATGCTTGTAGTGACTCTGTGGATAAAGAGCAAAGTATTACAACAATATTTTGCATAAAGATTATACTGATATACACTTGGCATTTCAGGCTAGTCATATTCCTTTGACTTGCACATTTGGCAAAGAAAACATTGTCTAACTTTGATTTTCAATAAATGTATTGTGCTCAAACCTCGCTGAGGGTCTGGGCGTTGAATTTAGCCTGAAGGAACTCAGGGCAGTCAGCTGGTAGATTATAGGTGTGCTTGAACTTTTCGCCTGAAGCTCTGTATGAAGCCTAGAGGGAAGGAAAAAGAACCGTGAAACCTGTGATTTTTTTGCAACTTTCTCATAGGAAAATCTTTGTTCTGACATGCATCAATATTTCAACACATTTTAAGAGATCTAAAGCCATTGCATCATCAATATAAAGAAGACATTCTTACATTGTCCAGCGTCTTCGTGTTGGCCAGAGCCAAAGCCGTGTTAATGGCATCAGTCTTGCTTGTGTATTTGAATTTACTGGGATGCTGGCGGTAGCCTCTTTCTGCCAGTGCGGATCTAGCAACTTTGGCCCTCTCAACATCCAAAGAACCAATAGGGACCCACCCTACGCCTCTACTGTAGTTGGTGTAATCTGACTTGTAGACATTCTGTGGGTTTATAGAAAGAAAGAAAAAAAGTTAAAAGCGTTTACTGTCCTCACCTCGCACATTGTTTTGGTATTGTGTATATAATCAATTTACTAATATAGGTACCAATTATACTAGCATTACACTATGGTAACATATAGGTGAAAAGTGAAAACATACATCACTCTGAATCTCCATCATGCCACGACACCGCTGCATGTGCAAGTTGTCAGGAAGAAGCATGTAGCTGTGAGGGATCTTTCTGTAACCAGCATAGGTCTGAACAGCAGAGGCGTGCTTGGCGTGTACCACACTCATCATGTCTACTGGGGAGTGGTACTTCAGCTTGGCCTTGTGGTAGTCCTTCTTGTAGTTCCTCTCACTCTGCATCTTAGCTACCTCCATGTAGTGAACCAGCAGAGGATCGTCCTTGATGCTGCGGTGGCCAACATGGTGGCCTCTGGCCTTCTCGTAAGCCAGTTTATACTTGTACTATATAAAAGAAAAATATTAGGTATGAATAACATTATTGATTTAAGTAAGATTTGAATCAGATTATTATTACCATATTCACAACTTACATTACTGGCAATGATGCTGGAACTTTTTGCTGCAACAATGGAAATGGCATCTTCCTTCACATGATGTCCTTTGAGCAGATCTTGACGATGAGCATAGGTGTAGTAATTCTGAATAAAATGATCATCGGTGTTATGTTAACAATATAGTAGCAATTTCATTTCTACATGTTGTCCACCAATGCTGGAAAATACCAAACAAGAATCTGCAACTGACCTGGCTGATGTTGACGGCATTGTATCTGGCTTGCATCAGTTCAGGGACATCAGCAGGGAGATGGTAAGTGTGCATGAACTTCTCTCCACTGGCCTTATACTCTTTCTGCATAATTACAATTAAGAGATAGGTTTATGTCTATTCTGAAAAGGCATTCAAAGATTTAAATGATGAAATTTATATTAGAGCAAATTAGGAAGTTATTCTGTTTTTTCCTTCTCACCGCATTCATGATCTTGGCATTGGCCTTGGCCAGCTCCATGTTCATGGAGTCAGTGACACTGGTGAATTTGATTGTGTCAGGGTGCTGGCGGTACTTTTTCTCATTCAGAGCTGCTGCTGCTTTCTTGGCTTTTTCCACCTCTAGAGAACCAATGGGAACCCAGCCAATTCCCTTGACAGAGTTCTCATAATCCAGTTTATAGTTATACTGAAAAGTAAATGAGACACATTCAAAATGATCAGACATAAAGTATTTACCTAGATTATGAAACAAAAGTCATAAAAAGGAAAATTAAACTTACATCACTGGAATTGATGTTCATGTTGCGAGCAAGGTGCAGACTCATTGAGTCCGGCATAAGCATGTAGCTGTGAGGGATCTTTCTGTAACCAGCATAGGTCTGAACAGCAGAGGCGTGCTTGGCGTGTACCACACTCATCATGTCTACTGGGGTGTGATACTTCAGCTTGGCCTTGTGGTAGTCCTTCTTGTAGTTCCTCTCACTCTGCATCTTAGCTACCTCCATGTAGTGAACCAGTCGAGGATCATCCTTGATGCTGCGGAAGCCAACATGGTGGCCTCTGGCCTTCTCGTAAGCCTTTTTATACTGGATCTAGAAATTCAAGGGCATATAGCATCTCTAATTATTTTGCTTTAAATTAATGTTAACAATTATATGATGCAACAAGAAGTACAGAGTACAGTGCATGTTAAAATGGAGTTTGTTGGCTCAGTTGTTTGGAGAACTTACATCACTGGCAGCATGTCTGGCAGCTTTGGCAGCAACAATAGATATAGCATCAGACTTCAGGTCATAACCTTTAGCAATCAATGCCTGCCAGTCAAGCTTGTAGTAGTTCTGAAATGACAGATTAAAGATGTAAACAATAACAAAAGATATGCACATTCAACAGGTTTAGAATGGAACCGCTACACATTGCGCGCACATGTGTGTGTGAGTGTGTGCCTGCGTGTGTGTGTGAGTGTGTGAGTGAGTGTGCTTGTGTAATGATATAGTGGATCCATTTAAACATATCCCAAAGTACTACTTACAAAATTGTGCTATCAGAAAATATTTGGTTTACATAATTCAAAAAAGTGATCTCTCAGTGTTTCTATGCCTTACCTTGCTGATGTTGTAGGCATTGCACTTGGCCTGGAGGAACTCAGGGACATCATGAGGCAGAGAGTACTTCTGATGGACCTTCTCCAGACCTCTCTTGTAGAACAGCTGGAAGCAAGAAAGCAATAATGGCACAAGTCACACGTGCTGTACTAAGATCGAAGTAACAATTAAAACAATCTTCTCAAAAGTGATCTTAGTAAAAAAAAAGTGCAGAAAGATTTCAAAATAACTGTTGTGACAATAGACTCACGTCACTCCTTTGAAGCTGGTTGACTTTGGCCTGCATCATGGTGGGGTGGTTGTCAATAGAGGTGAAAGGGACTGTGTCTGGGTGTTTTCTGTATTTTTTCTGTAGGAAACAAGTAAAATACACTTGTTAAGAAGTTATTACATAACACGGTATGTGACATATCCGGCTAACTATCAAACTAGTCCTTTTTTTAATGACAAGGGGGCATTTGTTGAAAGGGTTAAAGGTATGTACAGGAAGACTGAAGTGTTGCTGTTGCACACATACCTCACTAAGGATGTCACCAGCTTTCTTATTCTTTTCAACCTCCAAAGAGCCAAGGGGGATCCATGGAGCACCCTTGGTGTAGTTGTTGTAGTCAGACTTGTACTCATTCTGTGATGCAGGAAAACGAAAAACAAATTAAAATGGTGTCACTGAATACATAACTAATCTCATAATAACCATGCAAGTACAAGTTTGATATTATGATTAAAACTGTCAGCATTAGATCTGTTTAAAGTCCTCTCTATGCTTACATCACTCTGGATGATGTTGGCTTTTTTGGCCAAGTCCAACAGCACACTGTCATAGGGAAGGAAGAAGTTGGCGCTGATGCTCCTATACCCAGCCATGCTGGCAATCCCCTGTGATTTCTTGGCCAAGGTGACTGACATCATATCCAGTGGTGCATGGTACTTGGTCTTTATCTTTTCATAGTCCTTTTTATATTCCCGCTGTGAAAATATCAGTAAAAGATTGATCAAGAGTGCCCTCCTATCTCATCTCTAATATAGGCAAATCAAGGGAAATGTAAGTCATTTAGTAATACAGCAAGCTAACGACTTACGTCACTCTGGATTTTGGCCACGTGAACAGAGTGCAAGATCTTGGGATCGTCATTAATGCTGAGGGCTCCAACCATATGTCCCTTGTTCTTCTCATACTCCTTTTTATATTTAACCTGAAAAGAAGAGCAAAGGGTGATCAATTACGAGATTCATGAAAAATGAAACTGGGTGCTAAAAGCAACTGAAATACAAAGCCAGAAATAGTGAAACATTAAAGGCTGATATTGTAGCATACTCACATCACTGGCAATGTTTGTGTGAGCACGGGCAGCAAGGATCGAAATAGCATCACCCCTGATCTCAAACTTTTTTGCTTTAGATTTCTCCCAATCATACTTGTAACAGTTCTGCAAGGAGAGAATCACGCCATTCAGGAAATTACAATCTTATACCAAATTAAAGCTGATAGCAATTCAATTGTGGTTACTGCTGTAAATTGATTGTATAGTAGTTACTTACGTCACTGAGGTTAAAAGCGTTAACTCTGGACTGGATGAAGAAGGGATAGTCGGGGGGCAGACTATTCTTGAACTTTGTATCCTCATACTTTGCCTTGTAGTTCAACTGCAAAAAGAACAAAGTGATAAAATGATCTTAGTTTTTTCTAGCACAAACAGAAGTTTAGGTCAAGTGTTATTGGATTTTCTGTCACTGGATGGCAGCAGTGCATTAGCTGGACTCTATTTGAGACATATTGACCATCCCTTTCCCATTCCCTGCCTCGCCAGCCCCTCTCTGATCACAGGGTCTATTCTGGGCCAACTGAATGCTTGATGCTATTTATACTACAGAGAGATGGCTCTCCAGTTTCCATGGTGCCCACAGAAAGACAGCTGGGCTACGTGGATGATTGGGCAGAATTTAAGGTGATCTGCATACCTAGGAGAATTTGATGTAGAGTATTTGATGCAGATAATTTGATCTAGAGCCTTAGCTGGCGATTGTAGCAATTTCAGTAAATAAATGAACAATATAAAGAAAGAATTATGTTCACGTATACAACCTATATGAACCACTTATATTATTTATGTGAACATACAGTACCAACCAATTCCAATTCTAATATATTTTGTATTTGCACTAAGAGGCAGGCCATGCAGTCATACATACATCACTTAGCTGTTTGGCGTTGATGGCGGCTTGAAGCTGAACTGGGGAATCCACCACTTGTGTAAATTTCACTGTGTCTGGATGTTGCCGGTAAACTTTCTGCAAACCATAAGATAAACACATTTTGTAACATACAGTACATACAAGTATACCAAAACAGAAGAACTGTGAATCCGTTTTACTGCAAATAAGTTTTTTACTAGCCAATACAACTCACCTCATTACACTGCTGAAGCTTCTTCCCAGCTTCATATTCAGGCGTCAATGTTTGAGGGAAGAAGCACCTTGTCTTAATGTCTTCATAGTCCGATTTATATAGTTGCTGCAAGATACAATAGGAAAATTGCAAGGAAAGATATAATGAAGTTTATAATACATTCTTACACAAGTGATTTGATTTTGAAAAATAAAAATGCACATTATATTATTAATTTACCTCACTCTTCATTTCCTCAACTTTCTGGCAGTGAAGCATGTAGAGATCTTCATAGCTTCCAATGTAGTGGCCTTTCACCTCATTTTCATACTTATTTTTGTAACGTGCCTAAAATAAAAATTGAAATGCATATATTAAAAAACAAACAAAAAAACCCAAAATAATATTATTATTTTAAGAAAGTATTTCAACTCGTAGATTATACTAACATCAGAGAACTGTTTAAGTACGGAGTCCATCTGAAACTTGGGCGTGTCACAGTAGTTGATGCTGGAACCCCTGGATTTTTCATAGCTGGACTTGTAAACTTTCTGCAAAGAAGACATAAAACAAATGCAAAATCACATATAAATGATGATCAGTAACTCAAATAAGCAAACACTCAAAAATACGCAAACAAACAAAACAATGGACATCTGTCCACATGGTACATGAAGATGTCCAACCCCCTTGCTTACTACCTGTCAGACTGGTAACTTGATTTCATTAAATCAACTGACTCACTGTATGCAAAAGGGTACTGCAAGTGACTTCCAGATGGTTTTAATTAGCACCACTAATATGACAATCCCCTTAGAGGAGCTTCATGTCAGACACTCTAAATAACACCCACAACTACCACAACTACTAACTAACTAACTAACTAACCGTCTAACAAGAGTAATTGCCGTATTCATGCAAGCACCATCTCTGTCTATACAGGAACAGACATGGAGACCTATAATGCACTACATGCTTCTACTTCAAACTTTTTTTATGAGTTTTTACCCAAAATTGTATCTATAATCTTTAATTAAACCAGCTGTGATTGAAAGTTCCTGTGTTCTTCAGACACCTACATCACTGAGGATGGTGCCAGCATATCTGAGCTGTCTGAGGAGCGGATTCTCTGTGGCGGGGAGCGTGTTGTAGTCACACTGCGCTTTCCTTTTCTCGTATTCCTTCTTGTATTGGACCTGGAAACAGAAACACGGACAGTGTGAGTAAGAAGAAAACAAAGTGTGTCGATGAGTCTTTTTAGCACGATTGATACGCTGATTCATAACATGACGTTGGTAGAGTCCGTCATGGTGTCTTTATCGTTGTTTTAAATGACGTATGTTTGCATTGTGTGTGAATGTGTGGGTGGAGGTATACAGGAGCTAAAAAGCCTCTTCACATAGTCTGATATGTTGTTACTGGGGAATAGTTAAACTACACACTCAATTGGTGCAGTGAGAATGAACTAAATGTAGATCTCTCAGTCATACAGTGCATGTGTGGGCACAATACAGTGTGTCCCTCTGTCAGAGTGGACTCAGTGTGTTGACTCACACTCTGCTCTGAGACACATGTCAACTCTCTGTCGTGTCTTCCACATGAGGTAGGACCTATAAAAATACTTTGATACCTTTGTGTGTGTATTTGTGTGGACTTACCTCACTGGCAGCAATACGAGCTTTCTTGTTTGCGTCATAAACGGGCGTGTTTGTTTGCATGAAATAAATTTGGTCTTTTGTATCCTCATAATGTTGCGTGTATTTTTTCTGAAAGGAGAAGGAATCGACAGTTAGATGCAGGAAAATGAAAACCTAATACCATATTGAAAAATATTGCCACTTAGATAGTAGTATGCTCTTACGCTGCTTAAGTTCTCCATCGCCACCCTGGCAGTGGCCACGTCAAAGTACGGCGTCTCGCACCACTGACCCTTCACATTTTTATTGTAATCCTCCTTGTATTTAAGCTGTGGATAAAAACAGTAAAACATTGTATTTAAGCTTTGGAGAAGAAAAAAGAACATTAGAAGAATGTTGTTGTATAGTATTATGTAGAAGATAGAGACATGTATTAGATACTTTAATATTCTGTTTGATAAAAATACATTGGAGTGACTGGAATCTCTGTAATTTCAAACTATTGTTGACCCCTCCCTTTCAGCTTAGTGTGGCCAGTAATATCAGAGAGCAGGTGGCTAGCTATCCCTGGTTGGTCTCTAAGGGCCCTGTTTCCATTTCCAGTGAGTGCAAAGTACAAGTTTGAGCCTATAAAAAGGAATTTTCCTGAGAAGCAATGAGGTTTATTATTCTTCTATGCACTATTATTAATAGGAACAAAGTGTATGAAAATGCTGCCTGCTCATATTTTGTACACCTAAATGTCTCACTTTGTCTACCTCTATCATCATGTGTGTCTTATATTTGTTTTACACTTATACAATGTGTTTGAGAGCCGGATTAAAATTGTTAATCTTACATCACTGCGCTGATGGGCCACTCTCTTTGCCAGCTCCATTTCAGGAGGATTAGCCAGGGAGGTGTACTTAGCCTTGCGTTGATCATGACCCTTCTTGTAGAGAATCTGCGGGGGGGCACACGCACAGAAGGAGCGGAAATTACTGAGGTGGTTAATTCTTCAACACCTTAGTGCACAGTCTGCCTCACACAGATCATATCTACACTGACCGGTGTGAGTTTCCCACATAAGCGAAAACGGTTACAAGCAAGAAAACAAATTACTGTTTATATTATTATTGTGAGTGGAAATTGCTACATATGATTCAAACTAAGCAACAAACAAATGGACCCTGAAAGGGGAAAAAAAACTATATAAAAGCAGAGAAAACATGCTTGTCTTTGAGGCAAAGCCTAAATAGCATGTTGGCAGCAAAGTCAGAGATAAATTAACTGCTCAGATGAATTTAAGTCACATTATACTTAGCTCGTTTTTATACAACTGACCATATGTTCGATCTTCAACATTGTTTCATATCAGAACACTACAAGAAACGGCACCAAACAACAGTCAAAATCCTATAGCGTGGTACATGTAATATTTGTACCACAAATTGTGATATAGTATATTTACTGGCAATTAAATAAAAAGAAATGCTTATAGAAAAATTAACCAGATGAAAATGTCTACTTTCAGCTATGTCAGTATATTAATTACTTGACAAATCAAGGTACAGAAAAAACAATGTAACTCCAATATTGCAGTCCTTCTCACTGAGGATAGTAATAGCCAAATAAAGCCAGTGAAAGTGAGAGCTGCCACGGCATAAAGGGTAAAGCAAACTCTCTGACAGTCTCATGGTGTATATTATCATATTGCCAAACCCTTGAATCACTAAAGGGTTTTTCCCAGAACAAAAATGTCACGATACTGTTATTTTTCACCTTGCAAGCATTTAAACCACACACTCTCTAAAATATGAATGTTGGACAACGTGTATTTCCATTTACTGCAGTTGAAAAAACTGGGTGTTGTCAGTAAACTCAACTTACATCACTGAAGACCTCCTGAGCCTTGGCCACCCTGCGCAGCTCAGGGCTGTCGCTGTAAGGATAGAACATGGTCTTCTCTTCATTCCAGTCCTCAGTGTAACGTTTCTGAACAAAGTGTTTAAGTCATGAATTTCCCCAATGCATACAAAATATTGAAGAGATGTTTTTGTATTAAAATGTTGGGACATAAAATACAGTGCTTGAATGCCACATTGTGCTTACTTTGCTGTAGTTAGCAGCATTCTTCACAGCCAGGACCAGCTCAGGAGCATCAGGAGGCAGCAGGTACCTGTCCTTAGTCTCATCCCACTTCTGTCTGTACAGAACCTATAAGAGATTAACAACACCATTTGTGTTAAACATTCAAATGTGTTTTTCTTCAAATCTTGGCAAATTGTTGTAAGTTCAGGTAACTCACCTTGCTGATCAGCTCAGATACGCGCTTGACGTGGGCGACCTCTCTGGCCTCACCATCATACAGGCTTGTCGTCCGAGTTTTATTTCCTTCCATGCGGTATTTAACCTGATGACAAAGTGTTTGTAATTTGTTAATATTTATGACAAGAGAAGATGAAGTTTGAGAAATGTAGTTATATATTTTTTTTATCTTCATATCTTTTATACACCTTAATTTACCAAAAACCTAAATCACAATGAATGTATTAAGCATCTATGCTCCACATTCATAATGTCACACTTAATCTATTGCTGGCCACAGAATAGTTGTATTTAAGTAATTTTACAAACAAGATTTTAACCAGCAATCTTCCATTCTAATAACCCTCCAACGGTCAACCTTGAACTTTAGACAACATGACTTGGGGAAAAATATCACCACAGTCCTCAGTGGTACCTCGCTAAGCTGCTCCTGGGCCTTCCTGATGCGAATAAGTTCAGGGGTATCATTGATGAAGGCAGTAGGCGTCCCTCTGGACATGTCATAAGCTTGCCGGTACTTGTTCTGTCAAGAAGAGCGATGACTGAATTGAATACAACGGTAATGAATTAAGTAAAAGTAAAGCTTAAATACAAGTACAACAGTAAATCACAAAAAAAAAGTAATTTTCACAAGCATATATTTGCTAAAGCAGACAAAATAGGGACTAGAGTTAAGTATTCATTTTGACCCAAGACCCAAACGTGTAGCTTACATGGCTGAACTGCTCCAGCATCTTCTGGCTGTGAGCCAGGTATGGAGTCATGAACTTGGAGGTATCCACCTTGGCCCTCTTCCTGACTTTCCTGGTGGGCAAGCCAGACTGGAGGAGGACAAAGGGAAATACAATTAACTACACAATTAAGAAAACGGCCTAGGTTGCTTGATTAGAGGAAACATATTGGCCAGGAAGTAAAACTACATCCACAGGCTGGGCAATCATCAAATATAAGAAGGACTCAGTGACATATTCACAAAAAAAATGATTTCAGGTATTTTGAAACTGTAATGTAAATGTGTTAATTAAATAATGACCTGATCTTGTCAAGGTGAAGAGAAAACTTCTCATCAAATTGATATGAACTTGTGTGAGTTTGCAGTATACCTATTACTCTATTAACTCACCTTCAATAATTGAAGTGATTCAAGTCAAGACTTAAAGGGATGTGAATACATCAGTAAACGATTCTACTTGAAACTCAAGTAGTTAGGACAATGGCATGATTATGTACTGAGATAATAACTGGATGAATGGTGACTGAAGGACAAAACCAACACAAGTAAAAGCGCTGAATATAAATTAAAAGTATCTATGAGCATCTTACACTGCATGCAATGCCAGGCTCAGCAACATGTACACATGAGGGTTACAGTATCTTATCTTTTGGGAAGTAAAGCCACAGAGAACTAAATCACAAAAAGCAATTAAATGCCCCAAAAGCAGCTATTCTCTTCTTTTATTGTAAATTACTGAGAAGTTTAATTTTCATGCAGAGTTTTATTATTTTATTTAACATAAAACCTGCCAAGACAAAGGACAATATTAAATAACCAGACAGTAATAACTTATCCATACAGGCATGCAGACAAGGAGGAGAATGCACCATTGTCAAGACAAGGGAGGGGTATCCTGTACTGTTTGAACTGTTGTCCCTTGGGAGAAGGTGCTTTACCTGTGCGAACTGAGAACTCTTGTGCTCAGTGACAGTCGTCGTTGTAATCTGCTCAACATATTACAAATATAGGACTGGGGTTTCAAAAGTGCCAGAACAAGTTATGGGAGAAACAGCACTTTATTTCTATTGGATTGAGGGTGATTTTTCCACAGCTCTGGTGTTCATCAATTACGGCTATTAACACTTCAAGTATGACAGGAAATCACTCTGCACTGCATCACATTTGTAGCTGTTCTGTCAAACGCCCTCAAAAGGTCCATCAACTGCATAAAAGCAGAGAGCGGATCTTTGTCCTATGGTTTAATAAACTGATCAAACAGTGTCACTAAAAGAAAGGAAGGAGCCATAGATGGGAATGTACTGTAATTATGCCTGCAGTCTAATTAAGCCTGTATTGTACAGAGGACAGAGAAGCATTCATATCCTCGGTTATGTGAGCCTGACTACTCTAACTCTTTGGCCAAGTCTATAAACACCAGGCACTCACATGACAGTAATTCTATTCTTATTTATTTATTTATTTTCATAGACCAATGTTCCTGTTATCAGTTGCTACAGCACACCTCAGTACTCAAACTGTTTAGACAGCTTTGTAATCTCATTGTCTGAACACACACAGTGCTCATGGGTTTAAAGGACTGGTTCACTCAAATTACAAAAAAAAACTAATGCTCTTAATTATCTCAAGTGATATCTAGCCATGCATAGTTTTATTTTTTAAATATTTTGAGATATCAGTCTCTATGTTGGCCTTCACTCCAATATAGTGAATGTGAATGAAATATCATTTGTGGTGCTCACAGCATTGAAGAATGGCATTTTAAAAAAATCGAACAGTGACTTATTATTATTATGTAGTCCTTGTTATTCTGAATAATCCACAGAGGATAGGAACTATTTTCTTCCAAAGAAGTAGTCCCATGTCGTATATAAACTGACAGTTCTTTCCGTGGATTATCCAGAGTAACAATTACGTTGTTTCTGAAAAGAGATGTTGCTGTTGAACCATAAATGAAATCCTGATTCACCACTATTGTATTGGAGCGGAGAAATCCCAAAATCTGGGGTTACAGTAGGTTATAATCAAATGTTTCTGCATTCTCCACTTGAAGAATGAGAAAACAGTTTTTTGCTGTAATTTGTGGGAAAACGTTCTTTTCCAGTCAAGCAGTCTAACTCTCAGAATGAAGTAACTGACAGCATTCCCACACATAGCATACTGTTCCATGAATAGCCCGTCTAACTTACAGCCTGCCTTGAGTTACACTTCCTTCTACTTAGGAATATTCTTAGTGAAACATTGACAGTCATGTCGTAAGGGTGAACATTTTTGAGACTGGTATCCAATAATCCTTCAAATCTACCAAAAATCTAGAAATAACCAGAGCTGCGAGAAAGAACATCTCAATCATGTTTTATCAACATTTGTATGAGGCTTCAATATCTGAATCTATCAGATAGGAGAGAACCATAGGTGTGAATGAATCACTCAACCACCATATTACACATCACTACAAAGACATGCAAAATGAACCTCTCTGCCACCCGGCAGGCACTCTTTCCATCACCTCTCCTAAGCAAATTTCTAGCACTGTGACGTTAACACGTTCCAGGCTATCAGAGTGTGATTTACAGCACAGAGGCTTGTCTCATTTGTCCCCCCCCCCCCCCCCCCCTCTCTCTTTACTTCTCCCTCCACTCCATCTCTCTGCCAATGTGCCGTAGATGTCCACTTCTAATTTTGTCTAAATGCCAGACTCTACTCTGGCCAAACTCTACGCTCCACCCCTTAATGACCTGAGGAGTTTTTTAAGTTAATATGAAGAAAATACTCATGATCATAATCACTTATAAAGTAGATCATTAGCAAATGGAACTAAAAAATAATTTAGTAACTACACTCTTTTTGATATTATTAGATAATCAAACTAGATCTAAGTGGGTTTTTTTTCGGTGTGTTTTTAACTATTATACATATTCTTATATATATATATGACCTGAACAGCACTATGTTTCTCCCCATTCTGTAGATTAAATAAGAAGCCGTCTTACTATTTATTCAAAACAATGCAATTTTTCTCCACAGTGTAGATGAAAGTGCAAGTGAAATCAGAGTGTATTGATTTTGTGGGTATCCATTTGTTCCGCCTCCCAAACGATTTACATCTTTTTAGTAAAGATGGCAAATCTATTTGAAACAGTTGATATGTTATACAGGAGTTAAATGATGACTGATTGCTTGGTATGATGAGGAACTATTGTGACAGCTAAAAACAATCATTTAGACTCCCCTATAAGATATCAGCAATGTTAATGTGTATGAACAAATACAAGGCAAACCTTAATCCTATTTCACCAGGAAATATAGGATTAAGCTGTTAGCCTTCTGCTTTCACTCTTCCATTGGACACTGACAGGGAGACCTTCAGAAACACAATGATTCATACACAAAATGCATTCTAAATGCTGCATAAAAACATCCTGAAATCTCTGGGATATGAGTTTTGATCACATAATCTGGAGACAGATATGACTAGAGATTGTTGGTGAACACCAAATGATATGATTGGTGTGAAATGGAAGGTAATTTCAAACAAAAGACAGAATGGTAACTTCCAGAAACTGGCACACAGCCAAATATTATGTAATCCAATCTTGCACTATCTATGCTACACAGGAAGGATACCATCAGAATTTGGGCAGCATTACAGTATTGCAAAGTATTGTTCATCTATAGGTTAGATAATTGAGATAGCTAATGGCCTGCTACAAAAATGTAGTTAAGTCCTTTGCAAGAATTTGTGGAAATGAATGATATTATCTTGTGAATCTGGCAGTTGTCTAATGATTACGTCACTAGATTTCAGGATGGCATACTAACCACCTATGGCTGCCTGCTATAAGGCATAATAGGACAACAGACAATGTCCCAGTAAAATATTCTATCTTCAGTTTAAAATAGTTTTGATTTATAGTTGGCTTTTAAGGCCAATCCAGGACGTTAAACCTGTCAGAAGGTGTCCATCTGAAACAGGATCCACCAGCAGACATGGACGACTTGGTTCCATGAACTGCAGACTGGAGGAGGTTACTAACTTAACTATTCATAGGGCCTGCCACAGGCTCCTGTATCTTAGGTTTTAGTCATATTTGGCCTGGACACTAAACAAATTATGTATAGAAATGAAAGTAAAGGAAAGCAATCTTGCAATTTACAATCAATGTACATAACCCAGTGAGAGGATGTCTACTTACCTCGTCCACAATCTCCTCCTCCTCCTCCTCATATTCCTCATATTCCTCCACAATTTCCGTCATTTTGGGACGGTTTTAGAGGTTCTAAGGAAAACACAGAACATTTATAGGCATTCATTATTCAAACTCTGAATGAACAAGGTTTGGCCTCATAAGCTAAAACGCATACAACATAACAGTTTGGCAGAGTTAACATAAATGTTCTATCAGTAGCACCAAATCCCATTTTAAGACAGCATATACTGGGGCTTTGAAAAGAGATCAAAGGACAACTGCACCAGCGATATTTTAGGATGCTGCCTGTCATCCGCCGTTGAACCCAATTACCCGATTCAAAAATAGGAATAATACACAGCAAACGCATGCTAGAAAAATACACAAGATATTGATGTTAAACCAATAAGCAAGCCATACCAGCGAAAGATCTCCAGAGTATTTCCTAACAGTAAGGAAGTTGCCATCCACTAGGGTCTCAAACTTAAGTCCAACTTTGTGATTTGCCCAAATCCTAAACAAAGTAATACAAATGTGTGAAACACCTCACAAACAAGGCAACACGTGTAAATCAGTAATTACACAGGGAGAATAGCAGATTAGGAAGGTGAGACACTGAGTGCATTATAACAGGCCTTTAAATGCGTGACAGCCAAAACACAGCTCAAAGAACTGTGCCTCCTGGCTGAAGGTTGGCGACAGCTGCCTAACAGTGCTTCAGCTATTTGACATGTAAGCTAATGCCACAGCCTGATTGGTCGACTCTGTTTAGCAAACGGTGGGGCAATGCCTTCTGAGGCTGCAGGTTAAATATAGGATGGCATACTAAGTACCTTTTTTAGCACTTGATTACCCTCTCTTTAAATCAAAATATAATGTTCTGAGTAAAATAATAAGAGAAATAGGTGAAACAGTTGAGGTAGAATGACAAAATAGCCCAACAGGTGTTGCGATTTCAGAGAGCAGACAAAATGGCCAGACTGCTGCTGAAATTTCAGATACATCCAAAGGTAGGCCTGGTCACATCTTTCTTGAGTCTTGCAGATCTGGATTGTTTGGTTACTCCTTCCATGTGCAGCAGAGCCTTCACACTCCTTATCCCTCAATCAGCTGTCCTCCTGGATCCAGATGGCAGGAGATGACGGAAAAGATGGAAGTCCGTGCAGATGGAAAGCCATGCAAGGCGTGGAAAATATTGATATGTGTGCTTTTTCTCCTTTTCTTGCTTACCAGTTATATCAAAGTTTAATGGTCTCCCAAGCCGCCAAAGCCTCACCAGCTTCCCTCCAGAGAAACGCTGGGCGACAGAACACAGCTGTGATTTCTACCCAGGTTATCATGTGGCCGACACAGCCAATCAGAGGCCAGTGCTCTCAGGTTTCAAATTCTAAATATACCTAAGTGATCATTTTAGAAGGGAGCACCTGTTGAGGCTAATGCATCAGCGGTACAGTTGTGAGGAAGGCAGTGGGGAACGGGTGGTGGGGGTCTCAAGAAAACAAGGGTAAACCCTAACTGTTGGTTGTGTTGACAAATGCAACAGGTTTTTTTTTGTATAAGGTTTGGAAGTAGGTCTGACCATGGGGAAGGATATGACTATGAGCCTCTGGAGAAGGCTATCTGAAGGCCCAGCAGGGATCTGTTGAGGTCATCTGTTAGCTGACCCTGAGCTGGATAGGTCCTCTCAAGAATCAGGTCAACGTCAAACTGTAGACATTTGAGACAGAGAAAAAAAAAAAAAAAAAAAAAAAAGTACATGCCCCCATACATATGAACCACGAATTAATAGCTACAAGTATAAATTTGACTGTATGCATCTGAAAAAAACTAAGTCCCATAAATCACCCCCTTGGATTATAGACAAAGCCTGCTAATGAATAATAAGTCACCCTGGGCAAGTCTTGACATTTACTTTGGAATGAAGACTGAGGACATCTGACATGATACATTTAGACGAACGTGCATACATTTGTAAAGTTTTTCGCTTTACAGTGGTAATGAAAATTAAATTCAACCTTGTTCCCTTGTATATTAACAAAACCTCAAAACAATATGAGCTCTAGATGCAGTCCATATATATATATATATATATATATATATATATATATATATATATATATATATATATATATATATATATATATATATATATATATATATATATATTTACTTTATGTTACAAAATAGACTAAAGAAATTCAATTCAACCTTTCACAAGTGGCTGATACCTGGGTCAAAAAAAAAGCTAAATTTCAAAGCAGTGGATCAGACTGCCACTCAAGTTTCACACGATCAGAGTGCATATAAAGTATCTGACTTTCAAAAATACATCAAGAACTATTTCTAGATAACATACTGTACAAGATACATTTGAGGTCAAATTGCAGCTATGGTTTAATCCAACTGCAGTTTATTAAATATTAAATAAAATTAAGAGGCAAATGGCATCAACTCTGAACATGTGGTGACACAGGACTTAAGACAACGAATGAAAAATGTATCATATATTTACATTTCCTCTCTTCAGATGATGTGCCTCTATCTCTCTGGTATGTCATACATTTGCTCTCACTGGGTAGCAGGGTGCTACCCAGGGACCAAGACGGACAGCGGCAGCTGAATATCTCTCTCTCTCCCTCTGGAAAAGTGGCAATGACCCTCCATTCTGTGATGCAGTGAATGACTGCTGCTTGGTCCTTTGTAGCAACATCACTCCAGTTTTTATCTCATCTTATCTGCAAAACTAAAGAAGCAGTCATGTTTTAAAGGGTGACATGTTGAAGGATATCTCCAAACCTGGGCATATAAATCCCAAAACTATTTACCACTGAGGGACCCTTCAAACAAAACAAAAAAAGTTTTGAGTTTTATGTCAAGTTTGATACTGTATGTGCAAAGGATTTTTCATGCTATGAAAAACATTGGGTGGATTACATTTGAAGTTCAGACAGGGTATCACAGACTTCTAATGATTCTAGCAGTCAAAGGAACGACTACCCAATGCCAAGGACACCAAGGGAGGGGGCTACATGATGCTTAGTCATTGGAAAAAATGACTGATGACCAAATGAGACCAGAACATAACAGCTGCGGGATAGACAACCACAACACAAACACTGCCAATTGTCAAGCTTAGCCCACCAACACCTTACATTCAATACATTCTAGTGAGGTAAGAGGCCTAAAATGACCAATTAGTCAGTCATGGAAATACTTTGCAAGAACAGGATAGGTTGTTTATGAAAGATTTCCAGATGAACACACACATCTGCACAGACCTTTCTAGCTCTATAAGAGGAAAGTGATGCTTTGGGTAAGTTCATGCTGGTAACCAAGCCTTGGAATCATCAAATGACTATGTTTGTTATCACTTTGCAATTTAGAAAGATTTGCTAGTCTGTACTATTACACATGCCTTCATTGTTCTCAACATAAATTAGACCTGTGCAGAATGTATGTCAACCAAAGGACTCTCCATTCACATCTTTGGGGTGTAAGGCTGTGCAATTAATCGAAATGTAATCGTGATTATGATTTCAGCTCCCAATGATCACAAAAGCAGAATAATCGAGAAAAACAATTATTTAGCTCATTACATTTTGCAAGTAAACTCTTATTTTCTCTTGTGTTCTGAATGAAAAATACAGTTTAAATAGGAAAAGTATTAAGGCAAAGTTCACAGTTGTATGTGTTTTTTTTACTGTTGATTCATTTAACTTTTCCCACTGTTTAAGTTCAATAATTGCAACATCTTTCCAGAAGTCAACGAGTAATCGTGTTAAATTATCGTGATTTCAATATTGACCGAAATAATCGTGATTATATTTTTTCCCATAATCGAGCAGCCCTATTGGGGTGGTTATACTGTCTGACACATTACTTGAGGAGGACACACAGGTCTCCTGTCCTGCACTGTGGAAAACTGGAACAAGATGTACAGTATTTCAATAAATCATTATGAAGATAAACTTAATGGATGACAGTTATTGAAATTGTGTTGACTGGGTATTATTTGGGTTTGACTTACCTGCTACAATACCTGGAATGTCTGCTTAAAATGAAATTTATAAAAGGTTTTGCAGATGAAACATTTTGACTGAAAGCTATGCACAGATCAGTGTGAAAATCAAAGCAGCAAAGCCAACAACTTCAGTCTGAGGATGTTTCAATTCAATATGAAGCAAGTTCCCGATTGTGTGAGCTTTAGCAACGATGATTAAAATCTTGCATATCTGTTTAAACATGTACACCAATTAATGAAGAGCATATTCTAAATAGGCTGGAAAAGATAGAATACGCAAAATATGACTAAAGTATTCTAGCACAAGGTCCACTAACATAATTTTCTTTTCTGTGCTTTTAAGACGCATCTTTTGGTCTTTTCTCATTAGCAGATGGCATTTGCTCAGTTGTCCTAGCAGGGATATGATCTTCACACACTAGAATTGAACTAAAATATCAAGTGTTTGTGTTCATTCATTTATATCTCCACTCCACCTATTTTTATTGTTCAGTTAGTGAGCTAAAAGACACTAAAAATGGAGCTGACGGTTTGGGTAATAATTCTCTGTCAGCATGTTCCTTCTACATTACACACAGTCATTTGATTCAATGTTAAGAGTAAAAAAATATGAATATATTGCTCATAGTGAAACTGGCTACTCAAGGTTAAAAAGACATTTCAAGAATCTTGTTATTCAAAAACACAAGGCCAGAATAGGTAGTTATCACACAGTATGACAATATTTAAATGAACCATATTTATGACTAGGTTTAAAGCTGTTCATGAGTCAGCAAAAAGGAAGAAAGTAGCAAACCAAGACGAAAGGATAGTCACAAGACCAAAGCATGGTCTTAATGACAAATTTAAGGATAAAGATAGGGCTGTTTGCTGACCTTGTAAAAAGCAACTTCCACATAGCAACATTACCACAACAATGGATCTGAGGAGGCAAACCTATCAACAAAGAGAGGCAGCGGAGGCACCACAAACGAGTGGAAAGGTTTGGCTTTGGTTTGTGTTAGTTCCCATTAATTTGAACTTGATTATCCTACTGATAATCCTACTATGCAGTCCTTGTTATTCTGCTGTGCTTTCTTCTTATCTTAACAACTCACTGTGTGCTTGGACTTGGTCTCTTCTTCTCTCCCTGATTCCCTCTGCTGTCTAACTCTGGCTCTCTCTAGTCCTGTAGCTTCTCATCATACTCCCTGAAAAGCACCAGGGACCATGAGCTCATGTGACACATTTGGCCCCCTAAAGGACTAAAAAAAAAAACAATAACTGACGTTACAAACAAGAAACTCAATATAGTTCACAATTATACTGAGAGTAAAGTAAATCGTACAGAAAAAAAAGAGCAATCAAGTGAATCACCTGAAAGAAATACTCATTTATGACACGCTGCAATTCACCTGAAACAGATAAAAACACTTTATTTCACTGATTATTCATAGGGACTGAAAAGAAGAGGGTATTTTGTGATTTTACCCTCCTTTCTGCACGTTTCAGTCACCATCAACCACCATTACTTGAACATTCTGCTGCAGGCACCAGGTTAAAAGAGAATACTGGACTGTACACACAGGGTAGGGGGCAATAAAAACTGCCACAGCCAGTCTGGCAATACTGCAAGGCCACCGCGGGCTAGAGTCACACACAGCTGAAGAATAAGTCCATGTACAGTTCCATGTCAGACACCCTGCTGACTTCTGTGTTTTGCTGAAAAGAAAACCGTGCACACATTTCAGTTTAAATAATTGGAGTCTCTTTTGTTGTTCAATGTCCTTCTGAAAAAGTCATGTTTTTTGTTCTGAGTTCAGACGTCATTTGTAAAATAAATTATCACAGAAGAATATAACGTCCTGGCAGCGGTCTGCCCACGTCAGCATCACAGGAAAGAAGAGAGGGCCATCCATCAACCGACCTCACCCCCATCCTCATTTCAAGTCAATGTCTGGAGGCAGAGAAAACAAAGAGCAAGGGCGCACTCTTGATCAAAGTCAAAGGTCATCATCTCACGCGCAGCCGCGACATCATCCACTCAAGACCCTGGCACAACCTGGAGGACATTGGGAGAGGTGTAAAGGAACGGGGATGTGGAAGAGAGAGGGACAGGCATTAAGATGACAGCTCTGTATGTATACTGTATTAGAACAAAATGTTTTCCTACATAAAAACACAGTGGTTGTGAGTGCACACAAGTCTTTCTATGGTCTAATGTAACAACAGTAAGTAGTAAATGCAGTTCTCACCCCTCCCCAGTGAGGGCGCAGCAGGCCTGGATGTGCCACTGGTGGTCTTTGACAGAGGTAAGCTGAAGGCTCTGGGAGATCTCAGCCACAGACAAGCAACCTTTCACATCCTGCTTGTTGGCAAAGACCAACAGCCCTGCCTTTCTTAAATCCTGGAGGACAGAGACGTCAAAAGAGGAGAGGGTAAATAAGTGTAGATTATTTCGAAGACAAACATTGTGTAGTTCTAACATACACCGTCTGGTGCTACTTGGACACGTCATCAGTGATGACCCCGAGGTCAACAGGTGTTTTTCGGGTCTTTAATCAACAGACACCCTCGCTCGGGCGACCCTGCCGGGGGTGATCAGTCCCCGGCCTGTGTCCAAGCGACGTGCTACTCCACGGATCCCCCCCTCCGGATCCACAGCCATCATGAGGCTTTTTCAGCAGCCTCAGAGATGTTCTTTATGGCTTGTCTGCACTGTTGTCCTTTAACTCCAAGGAGTTTGAATATGTATAAGGGTACACAAAATCACAATGTAATTTCATGGAAAATGACTTTTATTGCTTTGATTAAAAAAATTAAAAAAAGGGATATTCACATACTGTACATAATTGAAGAGTTTGAGTTATAGATGACTCCAGACATGTTTGTAAATTTGGCCACCTCTTTTTTATGTTTACATGATGAGCTGTGACTGACTTTTGAAATAACTAAAACAGTGCTGCAAAGATGGGTCACATAAAGTTTCAGTCTGCATTTTTTTTAATGTCAATTGGCTGTGCTTTACAAACTGTATTTTGAAATAGTATTAGAAAATGTCCTCCTAAATAAAAATAACACTGCATTAAATGGGTTTTTAGAGCTCTGTCAGTGATCTCATATTGCTTTGAAACTGTATGTAAGTGCTGTTTGTTGCGCTAAATGCTGATAACTGGTATTCAATTTAATTTGACCCTTTGTAAGTCATTTTCCATTAGATGTTGACATTACATGACATGTGTCTACCCCCAGGACCTCCAACATTTCTATCTATAAAAGATGATTAACTGATGTAATGGCAATTGATATCATTTTACATGATACTCACTTCATGTGCTAGCATTCTGTAGAGTTCCTCTTTGGTCACGGAGATCCTTTCTCTGTCTGTGCTGTCGACCACCACAATGACAAACTACTCAGAAAAGATGGAGAAAAATAACAGACAATAAATTAAAGAGTATTGCATCTCAACTTTGCAAGACCATGGGCATGTCTGACATAGTACAGTAGCCATTTATTCAAACTATAGTCCGACCAATGTTTGGTAATTCTAATGAGATATGACCTTTTTCTTAGTTGGATGCCGAAGGAAGCATCACTTTATGTTTATGATTAGCAGTGAGTCAACATAACCTGCTATCACCTCTGTGTTTGTGTAGTATGTATTCCACGATGACCTAAGGGACTCCTGGCCCCCAATGTCCCACATCAGGAAATGGGTGTTGTTGACCACAATCTCCTCCACGTTGCTCCCAATCGTAGGAGAGGTATGTACCACCTCATTCATTGAACTATAACATACACAATGGGGGGGAAAAAAAACTTTAGGTTGTGGGGTAAAATAAGCTACATTCACAAAATGACCAAATCGATTTATTATACATATGAATGGATAAAACGGTGAGGATATATGAAGAAGCTTACTGATAGTGCTATGTTTGGATACTTACAACTGGTAAAGAATTGTGGTCTTGCCAGCATTGTCCAGGCCCACAATAATAACTTTGTGCTCTGAAAGGCAATAAAAGACACTTACAAAGAATTCACAAAGCGAACAGTGACATCAATATGTGTAAACTCAGCCAAGAAATCTGTTTAAAAGATGTCTTTTGATGTGGAACTGCATTGAGCGATTCAAACAACAGCCCTTTTGTGTTCAGCATTATCCTTCAGTACTAAACACATAAGTAGCATAACTGAGACATTGTGGTGCTGTGAACAGTACACTTTCACAGCTAGAACAGATGAGTTGGAGGGTTGTCTTAAGCAAGCTTGTACAATCAGGCTGAACCACAGGCTGGGACAACTAGGATAAATTGCTGTTAATACACTAAGGTGACAAGACTATAGTAAGATATCCTATAGTAAGCACAACGATAGGATAAAAGGTAAAGGACACAAGGTTACACTGCATGAGCGAGCAAAGTCCTGGTTGCATTTGCGACATTATACTCAGCTTCAAGCTTCAACACTAAAGGCTCTTTTCAAATGTAGAATTTAATTATATTGTCATGATCCAGATCCTGTGACAACAAAGAAGACAGATGAGGAACAAAACCTGTTTGGTGTTTTTAGTCACAGCCAAATGGGTAGTGAAGAGAAACTAGAGCATGACAGAAAGAGATCAAGCCCACATTCCCTACACTTTTCTTTTACTATACATGTTTTAAAGTATGGCTTATCAGAATGACCTTCACGTTTTTGTCCACAAAAAGCCTAGCAACCACACAACAAACACATAAAGGCATGCAGATGAGGGAGGCATGTGTCCTCTTGCTGATTAAAGCTTCCAGTGTAATGGCTCTAATACTGATTTTCAGATTATATGGTCCTAAATCGCGTCAGTAGTTTCTACATTTTGTGAGCTTGGAGTTCTTAAGTATATCTAGCCTATATATAATGTAGCTGTGTAATTGTTACTTTGAAGGAAAAGATGGTAAAGGGATTTCAAATTTATGTTTTGCCAATGTTTTGAGTTTCCAAGTGGGTGGCCTTGTTTTTGGGGATAAATACAGCCATGCTATTTCACTTATGGCTAAGGTGTTGTAGGTCTGTTCAATATTATTAAGAATTATATATATGCACAGCCTGTCATAACTTTCTGCAACTGCGTCTACCAACCAACTTATTCTTAGGAATAACTTAGGAATGCACAAAGCAAAAAACAGTGAAGTAAGTTTGATGGAGGTTTGGCCAAACACATAACCACAGATGTCACCTTGAATCTGAAAGATGGGATACTTCCTAACAAATCACAACATCAGCCTGTTGATTGAACTTTGCATACTGCTATGCCTAAGAGCCAATATATATAAATATATGTTGTTTTCAAGGACAGGAGGAGTGATATGAAACAGTTTCACAAATGCAAGAATGAAGAAATGGGCAGTAATTCACTGCAGCCTTTTACAGAGAGACAGTGAAGATAAATGCAACATAGTGAGTGATTAATAAGATGTGCCACATGATTTAATGTCTCTTTATTTGAGTGTGAATAAATGTTTGTGATTGTGGACTTTCTGTAATTCCAAGGCATATTCCAGATATACTAGAGTAAAGAAGTATTGTTGGACTACAAAGCTTCCTGTCTAAAGTACAACTTAAAATTCAGTGAAATTACAGAAAGTCCACAACCAGTGTGAACGCTGCCAGAAATCTATTTTCTGTTCGATAAAACTTGATGTACGTACATTACCACATAATGTTAGGGTACAGCTGTTACAAGAGAAACTAAAACCTCACCAAGGCAAAGGAAGTGAATACTGCTAAGTGCAAACAGAATTGCAGAAGATAGAAACGTGGGCCTTATCTATGCAACTGTACCACGTTAAACCTAAACAAAACACCTGTGAAGGAGTAACGTTATTTCATCAAAAACATAACAGACTGCATGTATAGACATAACACACAGCTCACTACACTATCTTTAGTGTTTGAAGGTCACAAGTCAGTCTTGTACAGCTGGAAGAGGCTACAGTTTGGTCTAAAGAGGTCATGCAGGTGCTAGCTAAGCTGCTTGCATACATTCTAACTCAACCAGTAAACATCCCTAAATGCGGGTGGTACAGTGCCTACAAGGGTTTTCTCCCACAATCAAAAGAAGATCTGCAACCAGGGTTCAAAACTAACTTTTTTTTGTCCCCCAGCTAAAAGGCTTGTCAATGTTCAAATTTTACCAGCCACTCAATAGATTACCATTGTTTTTTTGGGCTGGTGAGTGAAGCAAATCTTCCAGCCACTTGTATATTTTACCAGCATTTGGCTAGTAGATGGTGCTAATTTTGAAACGTGTCTGCAACTAACATTGTTTTTGGATTCTGCCAGTTATTTTCTCTATAAATTGTTTGGTTTAATAAAACTCTGAAAATAGTGTAAAATGCCCCAAACAATTTCCCGACATCAATTTAAAGCCGGGTCTTCAAATTGCTTATTTTGTCTGACCAAAAGTACAAAACCCAAAGATAGACGAGCCCATGTGAGAGCAAAGTTGAGGTATTATTGCTGGAAAGTCTGTGACCATTATGTTGAATAAGACTTTGCTACCATTGCCTTGAAGCCTTTTAACATTTAACAGTTATGAATATGGATAACTACATTTGTAATGTCTAATCACATGCCCTCCTCACTGTGAATGAACTTCTGTTGTTCCACTGGGTTGAATCAATCAACTGGGGACAGCCACGGTAAGACTTCCTGAGACTTGGAAGTGCAGCTGGGGCTAGATCCAGGGGTTACAATGAAAGTCTTACAGACTCCGGTGACATGATGGATGGAAGCAAAATGGAGCAGAGCTCAGAGATGATCTAACAGAGGAAGGTGCTATTTGATGACTAACCAGACATAGATGGCAACAGCAAATAATTACAGCTTTTGCCAACGTTTATGTCAGAGAGCAGTCAAAGGATGCTTTTCGAACATTTTAAAAAGGCAATTAAATGTAAGGTGCACCCAGCAACTTATTTTATTCTTTAATTAATATATCAACTACAATTCATTTTTAGACTGTATATTAACAACAATAATAATACTACTAATATATTAGGGTCTCGATCTTGTTCACAGATGACACTCTGATCTACTTTGTAGTTATGACCAACTTAAACTGGATAGTGAACATTGTAGTTATCCCAGAAGACAAGTGTTAATGGATTTTGGGTTACCTGTATTGCTGACATTACACTGATAAAGGGATGATTACAGTGGCAGTGCAAAGTCAGTGTGATTCACTCTGAAGTCATTCATCGATCCTTATTGGCCCACATTCTGCTGATGTGGCTGCCTTCAGTCTAGAGAACTTATAAGGATCTTTATAGTTTCCTTGCCTTCTGTGTGCCATCTCTAGTCATAATACCGGGGTTGAACGCTGGACCGTACGTTGGGACTCATGTTACAGTGGTTTTGCAATGAATCTGTTTACTGATTCAAGATCACTATACAGGGGATCGACTTGGTTTCACCCAACCTTCGCTCCATCCCCAGAGCATAAATAATCTAACACGAAATTTAAATGAATGCAGCAGTTTATACATAACGAAAACAATAACGTAATCTAAGCGGGGTAAGCGCATTGGTAAAGCGTATACACGTATACAGCGAACGACATTATGATGACAATATAATACCTAGCTATATACTGTCATGTGTAGAAAGCTGTTTCCCAGGCTAGTTTGAACGGAGCAGACCTGTCTTTCAAAGCGGCCTTCTCTGACCAACGAGCTCCCATTTCTTCGACAATACCATGAGAAATACCAGGGCACCTTTCTTACCTTGATGGTTAAAAAGCCTCCATAGTTTTGTAAATAGTATTCCCATGGCTGACGATGAGGTTTTTTGATGCCAAATTGTAAGAATCCGCTGTAACTTAGCTAGCTAACGTTGATGCTATTCAGTGCTATCAACTTTACCTAGCTAGCTAGCTAGCTAACTACAGAGACGAAGAGCTGTCAAGGCTTTTAAGTACAACCGCCATACTTGTATGAATTAATCTTAATTATGTCGCTCCCGCAGGATGTAAATTTGAGTATAGCGATTACTGTGTTGCCGAAAGCCAAACCAATACAGTAACCACTGTGGAAAGCTGGTTGGCATCAGCTGGCTGTTGTGAAGTGCGCTGCGCTAGTTAGCTGTCAACCGTGCGCATGCGTACTTGCACACAGCTTATATATATAGACAGACAGAAATGTAATATATATTAGATGTACATATTACAGCAAAATAGAATCAAATCACACTGTTATCATTTAAGTATAAAATCATTATTGACTAGTAGTAGATTATTTTTATTATTATTTTCATTATTTTGTATTATAATGAATGATTATATTGTATTGAAAAGATCAGTCAATTCATCGATTAGTTGACCTGCAAAATGCCATAAATACTCTGGTTCCAGCCTCTCAAATGGGAATATATGATGGTTTTCTTCTATGAAACACACATCTTCTGTACACCTTTGAATTTTGGACTATTGATCAGAAACAAAAAGACATTTGAAGACATCACCTGAGGCCATAGACTGCCTTAGGCTCTGGGATAATTAGATTTTTCATCTTATACCCAAACAATTGATAGATTTATTGGAAAATATACATTAGATTAGCCTATGTTATAGTTTTGAAGTGCTCGCAAAATATGAAGAAATAAAGAAAACAGGTGTGTGTTTGTTTTTGAACAAAAAACAGTGCTATCCATACAACAGCATAAGAGCAGTTTATTTCATTACAATTGTAAAATGACAGTGCACGCAATTTTCTAATCAATGCATCATTCTCTCACAGGCAGTAATCAAATCTTTTACATTGTTGCTTCAGAGTTTTGAAACAACAACAATAAAAGCTACTGTATATGGCAGATACGAGTCTCCTTGTCCATCTTCCTCTTCCAGAATCATTGAAGCACAATGAGATCTCTGGCCTATAAACTGAAAAAAACTGAGATTTTCAACAAATATTAGATTACAAGATAGGAAGGAAAGGATATGTCATTAAAAGGTAATCAATCCTGTATTAGCTGGCAGCACACAAGTGATTTCATTTGATTAAAAAAAATGCAGCATGTCAAAGATGTTGTGACAAATGTAGAAGTGCTTTCAGACTCATTAGGAGTCTGTTAATACCATTGTTACTTTCTTTCATAAAACCTTTAATAATGAAGTTAGATGGAGGAAATATTTAAAAATAGATGTTTTGATCAGATGTTGAAAGGTGTATGCAAGGCTTTAAAATAATAATTCAATGAAATGGAATGAATCTACTGAAAGTGAAACTTTAAATGAATTAATAACCCTTCTGTCCTTCAACTATTTTTACTGTTACACATGGAAGCCCTCAATATAATCACTCACTAAAATTTAATTCTATCTATTCCAAATGACGTCCTGCCAAATACATGACAGACAACAGGAGCTGATAAACGCATGGCATAGGAAAAAACATGCTGACTTAGTGAACATAGTGACTCCTAGTCCTGAAAGTGTTAATTCCTTATATTAATAACTTTTTTGAAAGAACTAAATCATAGAATCTCTTAACAATTCAACATTACGCTCAGAATCAAATTCCCATCAGATGGGAAATAAACGCTACATCTGTCAGCACACTTCTAGGTCTAAATGACCTCTCGTTCCTGAGGTTTGGAGCTTTGAAGTGAATTAGTATCAGCGTGATTTTTATATTTCTGTCTTGATATGGTTAATGTTAAAAATGACATTAAGAAATAACAAAAACAGGGCACAGAGAGCTACTGTATGAACCCTGAACAGAACACCACGACACCATCCATGTCACTTCAAAACAAAAAATGTAAAACTCTGGATTTGGGAACAGGCTTCCACTGGATTTATTACACTCACATCACAGACAGTGGCAAACAAACTTAAGGAGCATTAAAGATGCATTATACTCTTCTACCTGCTCCTGGGCGCGTGCAAACGGGTTCTGTGCTAATCATCACCTCTAGTGCTGTGCGGCACTGGCTTGAGGCAGGTAGTAACCAGTAATTACAGTCCTAGCTGCATGCTACAGTAACAGCTGAGATGGTGGGAAGGATCCGGAACAGCCTACGTCGCACACTATCACCTGCTAGTGTACTTCACTCACAAGCCACATTTGCAGCATATTCAGATCAGGTCCAGCTTTATCCTTCCTTTGGAAACATAACTTTTCTGCTCTTGTGCTACTTTCATTCCCAGTCCCTTCCCTTGTTCACATCAAAGCAAGATTCTTAATTTTTTAGGTTCAAATGCTCCTATGGCAGCAGCCAAGGCCAAAGGGAAAATGAGGTACTACACATCGACACAAAGTTGTTACAGTCCAAATGAGTGTAGTAGTTTCATCATCTTACAGCAAAGCTGCCTCAGCTCTTATGTCCATGGTGGTTAGAGAAAGACAGGCCTACACTTTGTTCACAGAAGGCGACAGCTCAATGCCGGTGCCTGGAGTCCTGGCTGTAGCCTCCCGGGGATCCTCGGTTACGATGAGGCTTGTAGGAATCCTGGTAGGGGTCCTGGTAGTCCTCCTCCACCAGAGGTGAGTGGTCCCGGCTGTGCTGTGACCCAGAGGACAGACGGTTGCGATTTTTCCGCGCCCGTTCATTATGGTAGTTCTCATCGGCAGGCATCAGGCTGCGACGTTCAACAGGTGAAAGGTCTGTTGTTGTGTGGTTGCTGTTGCGGTTTCTTTGGGCCTGTTGGAGAGGGAAAATACTGATTCTGTACAGTGTTTTGCTTTGTTAAACATTTGAAATAACAGTTTAGCAGCAACATGTACAGTAACATGATACACACTTGGCAAAAGGTTTGTAAAGGATTGCCATTATTCGATCTAATGTGCTAGTTTTATCTAATGTAAACATGTTGATAAAAGCATCATATTTAATGACATAAGACGAATGCTTGTAGTTTCCCCATTGCTGTCAATGAAACAAAGATCAACGACCAGCAACTTCTGAATGCTTGAATTCAGTTAGATACAATGGAGTCCATGGGTGACGTTTCAAACTTACAAAGAAATTCAGAAAAACACAGTCCATTTGTCCACTGCCAATCCATATGGCTCTCAGCTTTGGCTTTAAGATGTACTACATTTATCAGAGGCATTTTAGCATGAGTTTTACAGGTAAGCATATAAACGCACAAAAAATATAGGGAGTTCAGACTTTAAATTAACTACCAAAGGAAAAAAATACAAGACAAAACTGTTCTTCTTTTTCTATTTGACAAGTTCACCTGAATGGCAGCTGGATACGGGGAGAGAGCAGTGGAACCCAGATTGCGTCCCAGCAGGGGGTTGAGTGGCGTGCTAAGTGAAGTGTGTGTAGCACGCCAGTATGCCTCCAGGTACTCTGCCAGGTGTTCACACGCATCTTCCAGCTGGTTCTCATCCAGAATAATATCAAACATCTCCTGGGGGGGGGGGGGGGGGGGGGAGAGGAAAGTGTAGCTTTACCACTGGAAAACTAAGTAGCTGCTGCTTGTTTTGTGCTGCGTTGTTTTAGATTTAAAATGGTGTTTGAAATTCACTCACAGAAGGACACTGTGCTAGTTTTTCCGCTGCAACAAGCTGCACATTCAAGTGTTTGCTTTGAGATTTCCCTCTCGATTTGATCAGTCGCTGGAGGACCTATGGCAATAGAAAAACACTGGGAAATATCTCCATGGAACACTGACTACAGTGGGTTTGGGTTACCAAGTGTAACAGTTATGCGTTCTGTCTCAGACTTTACCTCACTGCCTGGTGCAGTGTGCAGTGTTAATCCTCAAAAGATGCCACCTGCAGCTGTAAGACTATATATAGTATCCTGCTAGGAGATGGCATGTGAAAATCAACACAGTTTTATGGATGGCTATCTAGTATCTAAGCCTTCAATCTTACCTTAGGTGAGGACACTTTAACGTGGACGATAATTGGTGCTAATGAGGTCTTGATGAGCTGTGCTGGATGGTTTATTGTATCTGCATCCAACACTACCAGCTGTAGAGACCGGGCCAGCTCAAAGATCCTTTCTATTTCACTCTGAACCTCCGCTACATGAAGACAACAACATATAGCAGGAAAACTATGAACAACAAGGAATACGAAGGTTATTACAAAACATTCACAGTCTCGACACCTACAAGACATGCACATCATTGAGTGGAACAGTTCCTGTAGTTTTACCCAGGCTGGAGCGGGTGTTGGATCTCTCAATGATGGCCCTCTTAGTGGGGTTGTTTAGTACTGACCTCTTGGCCAACGATATGTCAGCTGTTACCCTTGTGATGGATATCCTGAAACAACACAAAACACACGTCATACAGAGCAAACTGTCAGGAGGATGATGCACTGTACGATAGGCGCTGCTTTGCTCACCTCCCATCAAACCTGTGCTTCAGGAAGTCAAACAGAGCCTTCTGCATCATATCTGTCACCTACAGTGATGGTTATGGAAGAAGGCGGAGGACACAGAATGAAAAGGGAAGAGGAAGGAGAAGAAGAATATCAGGTAATTAAAGGAAGATTAAGGGAAGACGTCAAGGACAGAACATGCTGTCAGGCATGTTACAAGTAAACAAAAGAGATAAACATTAGGGGTGGTACGGTTCACGAAACCCACGGTTCGGTTCGTATCCCGGTTTTAGGGTCACAGCTTTCGGTTCTGTACGGTTCTTGTTATTTTTTTCTTTTAATCTTTAACACTCTAGAAATATACTTCAGCATATTATATATAGCTTAATTATCCACAATGTAGGATACAGTATTACAAAATAGTTATATTATGTAATCATGCACAAACTGAATTTGACTTGACTTTAAGCCCATTATTGGGACCATCTCGGAGGAAAGCCAGGTGAGATTTTGATACAGCAAGAGGGAAGACATTGATGATTTCAACAAGCTTTTCATTTATTTGGCAAAAAAGGAGAATGTGTATTGCCATCTACAGGAAGTTATGTGCCTTTTTAGCACACGAAGATTGAAATATTACACAATATCAATTGAAATAATTTACATTTATCAAACTGCCAACTTCAGCGTAGCTCTTACAAAAACTGTAGGCCTATTCTTTAAAACAAAAAGAGAGGAACTCTTAAAGCTCTATTGAATAAGTCAAAATACGTTAAACAAAAAAGCTATGATTTCTTTTTTGAATAGTTCTTTAAAAAATAATAAGGAAACTTGTTTTAGGAAGAATAAAGTTACTCTGGGCTGAGTTTTCCCAGTAACCTTACCAAAAAGGCCCAGGATGCTGCAAATGTTGGTATAATATGAAAATGGTTGGTAGATTTAAGACAAAAAATAATAATTTATTGAATAAATCAAATTTGAAGATGTCTGTCAGTGGCTGGTTGATCTTTAGCCTACAGTGTTTAGTTAATTTCCTATCCTGACCTGGGCTGGGACACATTATACGGTTTGATAAAGTACTTATTGGACTTTAACTCATTGCACTTACAATAATGAGCATAGCTATCCTCAATTTAGGTCATCCTGTACATCTCATGTCCGTTTTTTCCTGCATCCAACTTGTGTGTTTGTGTGTGTGTGCGAGCTTAAGTTGCAGGGGGAACTGAAGCGTGAAATATACTAGACGCATTGAAGGTGGCGCGCGCAGGATCGCCATAACTGTTTATACTCACGCTGGTGGTCGAAACACTAGTTGCAGTCTTCTCCTGAACAGAAGTGGCACTAATGAGGAAAGACTACCAACGTTGCTCTTTCTAAGGACTAGAAGAAGAAAAAAAAGATAAACAACGGCAGAACTGGCAGCAGCATTGACGTGAATGCTTCGATTTGATTGGATGAGCTACTTGGTGGGATCATGCCTTTCATTCACCATAAAAGAAGTCATCTTAACCCAGTAAGTCACTCGGAGAGTCCTGACATCTGGTTGCCCAGGAGCTCGTTCATGCTTCCTGTTTCCGGTTTGTCACGCGCCATTGAAAAAAATAGAGTGGTTTGCGACCTGTGCTCGTGCGCTTAAATCTGGGCATGCCGGCAGGAAATTACGTAATTTTGACATCACGCGTCTAGTATATTTTGGCCTTAATTCAAGCTTGAGCAGCCCCGCCCGCTGTAGAGCCGACAGGAATGAAACAGCAGGGCTCCGCTTCAGCGGCGTTAGAGTGAAAAATCATTACAGCGTACATTGATGTTAAAATGGCAGGAAGGTCTGAAATGTTTTGCACGGTATTTCGCCGTCGTTTTGTTGTTAACTTGTCCACACCTCCTCTTTTGGGAAACACACTGTCATACGAGCACCTGACGGGCACGAGGCTACATTGCGCATGCGTCGAACCGTGCGCCCCGAACCGACACAAGCAGACCGTACGGTTCAGATGTTTTTTCATGAACCGTACCACCCCTAATAAACATCCTAACACATCTACTGGATATGCTATAAAGCAGCAAACAAGTGGAAGTGGACTCGTATTATTCATTCTGATGCCATCCATCTGCTGCTGAATTACACACTTGACCGAGCAATTTGTCTACAGTGCGCACGGTTTCTTTCCTTCCGGCTCTTTGCTAAGTGAATGTGGACCACATTAAATAAAGTGATTAAGAGCTACAATGAGAAGTATCACAAAGACCAATGCACAGGTGATGAATTGGGGCAATCGCACAGTGCAGCCTCCAATTATAGCTTTTCCTGATGAGTATGCCAGTCCAAGGTCTGGAATTGAAAAAAGATATTCAAGATGAATTAGCTTTTGTTGAGAAAGTCATCCTTAAAAGCAGACAGTCATCCAATTGGCCTGAGGTGTTTGACTAGAGGAAATGAATACATGGATACATGGAATCTAAACAGGCAAAGCTTGGTGTTAGGCTCTTGTCACTCTGATTTGTTTAAATGAGCTTGACAGTGACAGAGGGTTGACAGGGGCGGGATGTCCTTTGAGCTGAAACACAGCAGTAGATGGAAATGAATGCTATTTACATGTGCAATGACTTTGGGGATCCAAAAGGTGATTCATTTCCAACTGTACTCAAGTAAAAATATGGAAAATAGAAAAATGTAAGTATATAAGTACAAAATTGTACTTATATACTTACATTTTTCTATTTCATGCTACTTCATACTTCAACTCCACAGGAAAATGGTGTTCTTTTTACTTCCACTACAGCTACAGTCTTTCTATTTTAGGGACTATTTTACATACAAACATATGATCCATTTATAACATATGATGAAGCATTACGGATTAAACTACCCAACAGTATATAACATAGTGATTGTACAGCTCAACCAGCTGCAACATTAAAGTGCTGATTATATACATATTAGATTAGTGATACATCAGTATTGATAATCCAATTATCCAATATATAGTAATATAACACTGCCAAGGGCCATTGTGCTGCATAACAAGTACTTTTATTTTTGCATTTTGCAGATTATACTTCTGTACCCTTCATTAGTGTACGTACGTTTTTGAATGCACAGCTTTTACTTGTAATTGAGCATTTGTGGTATATAACGTTTAAGCAAAGGCTCTGAATAATTTGTCCACCACTGTAACTACATCACTCTTCACACAAGCTTGACACCATGCACTTTTATTAAGCCCCATGTACTGACTAAAAGTAACTACTCATTCCGGTGCCATTGGCAGAAAGAATAGCACTGCTGACACAAAATCTTGTACTTCATGAGCTTTATTATTTGTAGAACTAAATTTCTGTCTTGTATTGATTCAGGAACAATGAACTGAAAAGGTGTCGGATGTGATTAATAGCTAAAATCTCTACTTCTTATGGAAACATTAAATGCCATTCAGTCACTCATCTCATTCCAAAACCTTAGTAGCAGTACACATTATTCTCCGTTTCTAATTTCAAACCATGCTCCACTTTTTCAGACTGATGCAGTTTACCCAGAAGGTTGTTACCATGGCAACACCAGAATGGGAACTGAAGACTGTGATTCCATGACAACTGACTCCGGCTTCCACCTCCCACCACCTCCTTGGCCTCCTTTATTGTTTGCCCTGTGATTCCAATGGTAACTGATAATCAATGAGCAGTTTCCGTTTTAATGTTGTATCTCCATTTTAACTTTAGAGGGAATTAGCCTTGGTGGGAAAATAATGCAACATCAAGGAATTAGTCAGCTTAGCTCATAATGGATGCAATGTCACTCTGAGAAAATGATGTCAAAGAGGGAACATGCCAGTTATCTCACCTAAATCAGAGCTGCAAAAATCTTTGTTTTGGGATTTTTTAATTATAAAAAGTGAACCTCTTTGTCTCACACAGTAGGGAAGAAAAGTGCCTTTATATGCAAGTGCACTAGAATATTAGCTATGTATTTCATTGGTATTTCATTGGTTAAAGTTGGCTAAGTAATGTAAGGATGAAGAGATTTCAGTTGTCGCTGTGAGGAAGATTCTGAGTCAGATGACTGGAGGAGCAGCAGTGTGTTCTACCTCGTAACCTTTCAGGGACGGTCCCACCAGGACAACCGGCCTCATGGAGGGAACCACGTCATACGGAGGGATGTGCTCAGCCTGGAGGGGTGGGCACACACAGACTACAGTCAGGATTTAATATTAGCAAGTGTCTCTCTAAAGAAACCAAGCACTCTTCCACGCTATATCAATGTAAATGGAATGATGCTTTAAAGCAATGCGCCATTATTGTATAAATAAAATGTTTTCATTTCATGATTTTCAATGAATGTAAAACAGTAATGATTTAAGCTATAGACATTTCATCATGTCACATGAGAACAGTCTGCAGAGTAGAATCTGAATCTGATGCAGCAACCAATTCATTTAACATGTGTGTTGTTAAGCTGTAGTCTTTAAGAGGGTGCATTCTTTCATTCAAAGTCAATTTTGCAGGAGAAAACGTGGCTTTCAAACAATACTAACATTTATGCAAACACAGATGTTGTTAAAATGACTAGTAGCAGTTTCCCAAATAAGCAATCCATTTTAGTTTGTTAAGAACTTGATTTTGATTAAGTTTAACTGCCACAAAATGGCATGTTAATTAAAGGCACGCTATGTGGTCTAAATGTTAAAAAAAGGGTAGCCTTTTAAAACTCACTAACTTAAAACTCTGTTACCACTGTTAACCTACCTTTAAGGGACCTTAATAGACCTTTAAAAAGTAATTATTTCAAGAAATCAAGTTATGCTTTACATACTTTAATTTATTCCCTATAAAGTAGGCAAATAAATAAATGAATGTGTAAATTGCAATGCTCACCACTTTCTGTTTCTGTTTTCCTGAAAAAGAAAGGAAAGATCAGGTGAGTAAGTAAATACTGGACTGGGACTATACATGGAATTATATCAGATATTGTAAAGCATCACATATTACAGGAGCTAAATAAATACTACTTTTATACAGACACAAATACAGAGCAGAAACCAAGACAAACAATTCCCTCTGTGGATCTGACGACAGCGTTTCCTCTCAGACCTAGACAGGGTCGTATCTGTGGGACCAACCTGCAGAGTTGGGGTTTGGCTTGAATGTGCCCGACACCATTTCTCCTAGACTTGAGGAGGAATTCCCACTGGACTTACTGCTATGATGGCGGCAGCAGCGAATAGAAAGAGAAAAGTGTTAATGTAAAATCCAGCAAGACGTCAACCGTAAAACACCACTGACCCCTAGGAATCAGGTGACCATACCCCCCATAACCCGCCCCCCCCCACTCCCTCAAATAAAAAAAAAAATTAAAGGATTTCAAGGACCCGTGGGAACCATGCAGACAATTGTGTTCAGCAGTTTATATTATTACTTGGACAAAAATAACAGAATAAAACCAGTGACGTGAGTGAGTGATGTTTTTTTTCCAATTTACGATCCCCTGGGAGAGCGTTGAGGTAGCCTTGAGCTAAATAAAAAAGGTGAATAGCTGAAATAAAAATAGGATATATTGAGGTTGGATTAAGATGTGTCTGACTCTGCTGTAACTGAACGCATATGTCAACTAAAAGAAAGTCTTTTTGGTTTGTTTTGTCTCAACATCTCTGATGGCCTTGCTGGTTGAAACACATCACTCCATCTGATGGAAAATTCTGTGGTGGCCAGACCCACCTCTGAGAGGTTGGACCGCACAATACAGCTTGGCTTTCATCCATTTGACTTCCTCCCCATCTGCCGGCTCAACTGCCAGGCTTTTACTCATCCCTACAGTGGCTCTCCCCTCAACACATCCCCGAAATCCTCCAACTCTCTTTATCCCTTTTGATTCCTGTGTCTTCTCTACACTTTCTGCTGCTGATTCCCCCACCTCCTGAACTCTCACATCCCAGTACTCCTCCTCTACTCACCCATGGAAGCGTCCTCTCTTCTGTTCCTGCTGGAGTCGGATGTTTTCCAGCTTCAGAGGGCTCGGGATGAAGCCAATGTCACAGCCTTCTTTCACCAGACGGCCGATCCACCAGTCATTGTTGTACTTCTGTCGATTGGAGAGAACAGACAGAAAACAGACAGAGAACCTCAGGGTTTGAAAGAAGAAACATAAATTAGTTTTTTATAATTGGTGGATTTATTTTATCAATAAATACCTCAAGACACAAACTAAAAAAACTTAATCCAAAAATATACCTTACTTATGAGTGAACAACAAAGAATAGTTCCTCATTCCAGCATATTGAGAAACCACCATGTCTACCACAAATATATATTATTTTATTTTATATGTTATATATGTTATATTTCATCCCTATATTTTACCTTTAGCACCATGTCTACGATTATTATTTTTACTTTTCTTTCTATAGATATTTCTATAAGCATTGTTGGAGGGAGATTTTCATTGACTGCTTCGCTGTATTGTGTTGCATATGACAATGAATAACTTGAAACTTGAAACAATACATTTTCTGTAAAGGATGTAATGAAAAATGCCACACAGTCTTTTGAACAGTTGTTATTATACCATTGTACCAATAGGTTGGGTTCCAATTAATGCTAACATTTATTGTAGACACCACACAAGATATTGAACAATGAAACACCATGACCTGAGAGCGGGGGGCCATTTACTCTGTTGACCCAGTATTTATTACAGCTGTCCATAAAAGAGCAAAAGAGGATGATTGAAATCTCCAGAACTGCTTCTAAATAGACCTCGTGGTGAGAATGTTGCCTCAACTGCTTTTTCCATAAACTTTGACCTGAAGCTTTTAAGCCAACATGGACGAAAAGTTCTCAAAGTGCTCAGAAAAAATTCAATTCCATGACAAATGGGCAAACTCCATCTGCTGATAAAAAGCAATGTTGGTATGATTGAAAGCTCCAGAAAAGCTACTAAATAGACATTGCTGTTGAGATTGTTTTGTCAAGATATTCTGTTTAGTTTAGTTGTAGCCAGTTTCTCGAGTTGTCAGGTTTGTATAACCGGTAAGTTAACCAATTACATTTCGTGAAGCTTAAAGTTGAATGTTGAAAGACAGGTTTACTGTTAACCGGAACTAACATGTTTTATTTTAACAGACAGCTGCTAGCCAATCAGAAAAGAGTATTTTCTTTGAACATGGTAGTGAAAGAACAGATTGCTGACATGCTACAATCCAATGACAAAGTCTGTTAGACACACATTAGTAGAATATAGAACCAGTGGTGGAAGAAGTAAAAGTAGCAATACCACAGTGTAGAAATACTGTTACAAGTAAATGTCTCATGGCTCATTTCGGAATAATATATACCAGTACTACTGAATAATTAGTGATGCATTAATCTGTCATCACTTTAATGTAGCAGCTGGTAAAGGTAGAGCTTATTTGGATATACTGCCAGCCTGTGATTTAACCAAGTCTTATCTTTATCCATCATAATACATAATACTACTACTAGAGTAGTATTATGTACATCATTCATAATTTATTTGCTTATTATATTTTGTATTATTAATCTGAGTCTGTAAAGTAACTAATGTTATTAAAGCAATGTAGTGCAGTAACAAGTACAATATTTGCCTCTGAATTGTAGTAGAGTAGAAGTATAAAGTAGCATAAAATGGAAATACTAAAGTAAAGTACAAGCACCTCAAGATTGTACTCAAGTACAGTATTTAAGTAAATGTACTTAGTTACTTTCCACCACTGTATAGAACTATGTACAGTACAAAAGTACACATGCTCATGCTATTGTGAATTTCCCCGTTGTAGGATCAATAAAGGATTTTGAATCTTGAATCTTGATTTATAAACCAAAATAGAGGGAACTAAATTCAATCTGTCATACCGTGCCACAGGTTTAGCATCACTGGATAATGCCTGAATTGTACCTCTTTGATGTGGAGGAAGTCTTTGGCATCAAAGGAGACGGCAGTGCCGGCCACAGGAACATCCTCGTCCAGAGCACCACAGTAGCTGACGTTGGTCCTCACAGCAAATGCCACAGCTTTAGTCTGTAAGACAGCAGAGAGAAAAGAGTCATCACAGCAATAAGGTGGAACCATGAATATGTAATTGGGAATATGAAAACGTTATGTCACGATGTTGATGTTGTATTTTTTTTTGTTGTGTAAATTCAATAGAGAAACCGTTTAATACATTAACAGAAGCAGCAGTGGATACACAGAGACACAGAGACACAGAGCAGAGAGTTAATACAGCAGCAATGTGCTCATCAAGCTCCAGTATCACATGCAGCGAGACTGCAGTCAGGGGTGGGCAATGATGAAGAGACGCTATTTCTGAGCTCCTGACGAAGGTGGCTGCAAGACAGCAGCCGTGTGATCACACCAGCACACAGCAGGGGCAGCAGAAAATTTCACTCCAAGGCCAAAAAGCCTACATGGTCTTCAAACATCCTTTACCTTTAATCCTTTTTTGTACTTTCCTACAGTGAAGTACAGGCCATAATATGGTGAACTGATTGATTACGTTGATGCTTTTCTCTTTTATTTTATTTTACTGGTTTTATTTTATTTAACCATTATTTATCATGACTTGATTTGCTGATAGATTTGGGTTAGATATTAATAATATATCGCAGGTGACATGGTGTCTTTTGCTGGTGTTAAAGGTTGCATCACTATTGAGTTCTTACTAGCACTGCTGCGGTTTTCTGATAGTACGATTACTTACAGTATATCTGTAAGACATTGTAAGGTTATGTATACCGTGGTATATCATAGGTTTATATATCATGGTTTGTTGTACTGATAAGGTAGCATCCCCATGGAAGCGCTTGTTTAAATTTTAGCTTGTTTAAAAAACTATTTTTTCACATGTTTTATGTCCCAAGGTTGGTCCTGTAAGTGATATGATGTTGTTGTCACCAAACCAAATGCAACTATGTTGAAATGGAAATAAAGTATTGAAGCCTTGAAACCTTCATTCTGGGCGAAAAACACAAAAACCAAAGGTTTGGCACCAATGCTTGTGAGTTATGATTCCGCCCCTAGCCGTTGAACTCTCTTACATTTTTTCAACATAAAAGTCACATCACACTGTTTATGTGCAGCCCAGTTTCATCAGGAAAAATATATCCACAAACAACAGAAAAGGTGTGAGAATGTGACGGGACAGTGTAAAATCTCTGCATCTGTAAATCTATATTTAGACAAGTTGACAACTTTTATACAACTAATGCAGACCAGACGTGCAGGTCAGTAAATGAAACTAAATCACGTGTCTTTTGTTTGTGTGCTGAGATTATGAGTTTTATCATGTGATATACAGAACAGCATGCAGCTCTATTGTGCTGTAAATAGTTGCCCGTGAAACTGACCTTTGCCCTCTCGAGCTGGACAGTGGCCTGCTGCTCCCTCTCCTGCCGGCCGCCCTCCTTCTCCTCCTCCAGGGACACATCCGAGTCAGACGGTCGGCTTGTGTAGGAATCAGCTGAGCCCTGGAGAACAGGGCACAGAAGATGGAAATAACATGTTACCAGGAGGAATAAAAAGTACCAGTATTGGCAAAACAACCACAGGGTGACAACTTTCCTTATGTGATACAAACTTTATTTGACATCCGAGGGACAAACTCAATAATAAACCGCTGTAATGTGTAATTTAATGCATCCCATTCAAAAACTAAACCCATTGCAAAAGAAATATATGCAGGACATAATAAGAAACTGTTTCCTAAAACACAGATTAAGTAGGACGTTAGAAAAACCCAGGTGTGTGTGTGTGTGTGTGTGTGTGTGTGTGTGTGTGTGTGTGTGTGTGTGTGTGTGTGTGTGTGTGTGTGGGGGGGGGGGTTGCTGTGTTTACATGACTGGTTGTATTCCTCTTCAGAAAGGATCAAAGGCTGACAGATTAAAGATGATGAACCGACTGGGAGGGTAGGTTCAGAACAGAAAGATGGTGTTTTTATTTGTTGAGATAAAATTAAAGACACAATACACAGGAAACCCTGCCTCATTTGTTTGTCACCATGGTGATTTGACTAAATATGAATTTGAATGACAAAGAGGGGTACCCCTGTCTGCAATCTCAGAAAAAGACACTAAACCTTGAATGAAGAAAATACAATGACCACCTCTATGGGTTGAAAGTCTGTTGCACTACTTCCTTTATCGTCACTTGCACACAGTACAATGTAGTGAAATTCTATGACTGCATTTAACCCATCCTAAGTATTAGGAGCAGTGAACAAGCTATACATACAGCATCCAGGGAGCATCTTGGGGTTCAGTGACTTGCTCAAGGACACTCTGACATGTTATGGGGGCGACCATTCTACCTCCGAACCACAAGCCACCTACCTTATTATCTCATGAAAAGTTTTAGTTTATGTTCTAATGTAAATATCTAATATTGTAATCATCTTCTGGGCCTGAGTTATGTACAATTTAACTTGTTTTGTTAAGTCTTGTTAAAAAGAAATAGTTTAACATTTTGGGAAATATGCTTATTTGCTTTCTCGCCAAGAGTTAGATGAAAAGGCTGGCTACAACTCCCATGTCTGTACGCTAAATATGAGGCATTTCAGTTGAAGAGATATAAGACTATAACACATCAAAATAAACATTTTAATGAGCTTTAGAGGTCCTGGTAAAGAGCCAGGCTAGCAGTTTCCCATCTTTATGTTAAACTAAGCTAACAGCCTGCTGGCTCTAGCTTTATATTTAGCATACAGACATGAAAGTGGTATCAAGCTTCTCATTTAACTCCCGAGAGTGTATTCAAAAATGTCAAACCATTCTTTCAAACTAATTAATGTAATGTTTTATCTTTTCTTTTTGCTATTTGCTATTTTTCATGTCCTTTTTTCTTCGTCCATAGTGTCACATGTGTGTACTGTAAAGACCCCAGGAGAGTTAGACATCACATCAGTGGAATCCTGCTCCTTTAAATAGCAAGATAGCTATAACGCCTCCACAACACCTTCGGTGTTTCTTGACTTTAAGTCTGTTGAACTCTACTGGAAAGATGAACACCATTCTTACAAACAATATTCCCCATTTGGTGATTTAATGATTAAGATGGACAGTGTTATTTAACAAGCCATTTAAAAATCTCTCCCACCTCTATGCAATAATCCGCATTCAATTATTCCTTTTTTCTTTCTTTTAATTTGTCACCCATTTGTATGTGATGAATATTTTGGTTTGCGATAACATTTCTTCTCCTAAAAATGATTACTGAGAACTTATTGGTTATACAGTATGTGTACTGTATGTATGTGTGTATTCCTCTGGGACTCAGTGGGTGGTTTGACCCCCCTCCAGATCAGTCTCATAGCATCACTATCAGTGGAGTCATCTCATTCCTCACCCCTTGTCCTTATTAGCCAGTGTCTGCTGAGTTAGAGGAGCAGTAAAAAAAAAAATATATATATATATAGCCCACCCATTTATTTAAGACAGAGAGAGAGATAACTGCAGAGACAGCAAGATTATTACTGACTAGCTAAGGAAACTGTGCAAACATAAAAATAAGCAACAGTGGATGCACATAGATGGTTGGAGAGCGAGTTTCCCCTCAGCAGAGAGTTATTACAGCACCAATGTGCTCATCAAGCTTCCGCATCACATGCAGCGAGCCTGCAGTGAGAGGTGGGCGCTGACGAAGAGACGCAGCCCTTGAGAGAGACAAAGACATGGTGACAAGAAGACCGGTACAGATCCCAATCCAAGGCCGCCATGCTTAAAATGATTCTTGGTACTGACATTTGTACCGACTTTTAGATTCTGCTACATGGCTACAATGAGGTTACACCCTAAGGAAGAGGTTCTGAGGTAGCTGAAAAATGCTTATTTTGGTGTAATCAAGACCGGTGGCGAGTCTGTGTTCGACAGGAAAAGCTGGTTCTGTTGTGTTTATTAATAGCCTCAAGGGCTGGCGGCGATTGGTAGGGAGTGCATTTGAGGCAAAATACTACGAATGTTTTTGTCTGAAAAATTCTAATCTCTACCACTGATGTAGAAAAGAAAAAGCCAGAGTAGAAGAGAATGGAGACATTTTCAAGCTGCTGTAGTGTTTATTGATGTAATGTAATGTGCATGCTGCAAATATGGGTACTGATTTTAATATTTATCTTATTATTATTATTCAGTGGGTTTTATTTCCATTTATTTCCAGTGGGTTCCATCTTATTTAATTAATTATGGCATGTATTCCCTGTAAGTATGTTTATTCTGTGTATAATTTCCCTTATTGTAAAGCATGTGCTGCATTTCTGGTATGAAAGGTGATATACAAATAACGTTTATTATATTGTTATCCTTTATCTTACAGTTCTACAGACTTTTTTTCTGTAGAGCTTCTTCTTTCGGTTATAAAATAGTGAACACATAACACCAATATATACTATACAAAACCAAGTAGAAAAGAATAAACTACTAGTACTTTTGCCTCAAATTAAGTTGAATAAACCCCTTTGTAAAACAGTTTCAATATAATCATAACCTTCATAGCATAGTATGTATTGCAGGGTTGATGTAAGACTGAAGCAATTTTAGTAAGGGTACCTATTTAAAGTGTGCTCATAAATGTCTTTGCCAGGACCAACAGTCAGCCCATCCCCAAAAAACTGTACTAGTATTGATACATATTGAGTTTAGGGGTATTCATTCAAACATATTGTAAAACAACATCCTGCAAACACAACAGCAAGGTGAATGCATTAACATAATGTTACCTGCTCCTGAGCGTGAAATGAAAAGCACACACTTCACACACCTGAGTCCTGTTGAGTGGATCCCTGGCTAATGGACTTGTACTATAAATCTACCATTAACGATGGCTAAATCTACAGTGCATCCTGCAACACTACCAATTATAACCTCCATCGGCTGACAACATTGTCTACACATAGCGATGTATGTGTGTAAACCATCATGGCTCTGAGGACTTAACCTTTGGCTGACGGTACTGTGGCCGTTTAATCCTATGTGGGAGATCTGGCTTCAGCCCTTTTTGTTACAACTGCACCATGTGATTAAGTCTCTGTGCGTTATATGGAGTGGCTGCACATTTGATTCTTTCATTCATCAAGCTAATTTACAGTCAAAGAAATGGCAGTGTTGGTGCAGCACCATTTCCTCTGAGCTCAGAAACTCAGACTAGGTTTTGGTCTTTAGTGTTTACATTGTGTTGGTTGCTAACTTAGAAGTCACAATAACATTGTAAAAGTGTTGAATGCAGCAGCGCTGCAACTAAAAGTTCAAATGTATTGAACACCCAACTAATCCGACAGCCAATGGCTGAAGTATACTCTTGAGCAATGGGGAATAAATTAGGTGTTTGTTTTTCTGTACATTACTCATACAACAACGTAGATACTCAAACAACATATACTGATGGGCAAAATATCAGACTATCATTTGTAGAATGCATCAAGCACAAGCTAATCTTAGTAGTGAGTATAAACTTTTTCACTCTTTCTTTCTGGTCCAGTTAGCTGTTACTCTCTTATTCTCCATATCTGTGATGGAGAGAGATGTTGGTCTCTATGTAACACAAAATCCGTACAACACGCTACACTACAGCTGAGTAATCACTACATTAGCATAACAACAATGGATGCCTACCTCAAAAAACAACAAGCTCAGTGCACAGACTCACTGGAGTCCACAAGCTAATTACTGCTCATCATTACTTTCTAGTAGGTACAGGGAATACACTGTGTACAGTCGCCTGCAGGCTGCCGTACACAGCAGCCTCTCCAGGGGTCAGGAGCCAGTTATTCCCTTGTCACCAGAATTAAATGAGAGGAAGGTCTGAAAGATGAGAGTGAGTATGGCTGCTGCTACAGTTACCACTACTGACATAAATATCCTTTATGATTCATTGGCCCCACAGTTTCTATAACCCACCTGTCTAAAGTCATCTGTTACTCTCTTTGTTTGCCAGTCTGTCTGCCCTTATCCGTCATTTATTCCAAACATGTCTTTGTGTGTCAGTTTCTCTTACTTTCTATTTATAGAGACAAAAAGCACCATAGAAGTGCAGTAAACACTATGTTATTCTAGTTGCCAGTCAGTCCACATCAACACTTATTGGCTTGAACAGGCAACTACTGCCTGCAACAATCTGTTCACAAGTATACAAGTAAGTCACGTAACATGCAAAGACGTACTACAATATATGGAACCATGTTGCATGATGTAATGCTGTACACAGCATAGTGCAATGGCCATGACAATCACCATGACATAATACATAAATTAGTTCCTGAATTTTAATGACTTCTTTACTTTCATGTTCTATAATCAAAGCGGTTTATCCCTCACTGGGTGACACACAATAACAGCAGACTTCCTGCACTCAGTATTCACCTTCAAATGACTGGAAACAAGTAAATCACTGCATAGCACAAGCTTATAAAATTAAAATAGCCTTTTTCCGTCTTCTTTCAATTTCTTTTTTCTTAAAAACAAAGTGCATTTGTTGATTGTTTTTTTATAAGACATATGACCGGTACAAAGTGATAAAAATAAAACAGCAGTTAAAAGAGTAATGCCAGACTAGTGACTCGAAACTCATTTTTAATTTGAACCATCAGTTTGATTGAACCACACCTGTCACCACGCATACAGTCTACAGAACATTTTGACTCCCTGAAGAATTGACTCGGATCAAAATGTTTTCCATTTCTCAATATTTTCTTCTTTCTTGTTCATGATATACTTTCATGAACTCCCCTTACTAATGTATTTCACAGTCTACTAATATAAAAGAAATGTACATTCACAACATAATAATGTCATATTGACATTGGAGCAGGTGATGCAGTATCTTCTTTGTGTCATACCTCCTGAACTATGCAGTACACTGGATATCATGTTACTGTCAACACTGGGACACTGGTCTCGCATGGCAGATTTAATATTCCAACTCTTTTCTGTCAGCGTTTATAGGCTTTGTTTGACTCCATGAAATAAAATCATAATGGAACATAACAGCTAACAAGTCAAGCGACAGCTTAAATATATTGTGACTAAACTATTACTGTACCAACTAAAACAGATCTTATAATAATGTATAAAAACAATATACTAGTAGGATTCAGAATAATTTGAGGTCAGACACCTCAAATATCTCTCTCTCTCTCTCTCTCTCTCTCTCCCTCTCTCTCTCTCTCTCTCTCTCTATATATATATATATATATATATATATATATATATATATATATATATATATATATATATATATATATATATTATAAAATCCAAATTTCAATTGCTCTGATGGTAAATTCAGCATTCTACAGAATCGTGATCTTGGCTGACGAGAGTACATCTCTGGCCTTCACTGAGTCCAAGTAGCGGCTGTGGATGCAGCATTCAGCATGTCATTACTTGGCTGTTGAAGGGTGAAGATCATGGTGGCGGTCCATCTCTGACTATACTTGTGTTTGAATCTGGACCTTCAAGAAACATTGGTTAAGAACGTAGCTATCACAAAGACAGCAGTAAGTGTGGAGTTGATCACTGCTTCCCAGTTGTTGATCTCCATTTCTTTTTGTTTCAGCTTTAACTATACAGTTGGATAACTTGTATTTCCAGAATGTCAGCTCTTCATTAGCAAAGAAAAACAGACTTGTTATTAGTCCCAGACTCTATGTTTGGATTTAACTTTCTGGCAAAGAGTCAAAGAGTTTTCTCAATTCATGAAGTACCTACAGTATATAGTCTAAAAGTCCTCAAATGTAAGGCCAGTAATGTTTAATTTCCGTAATATTGTTGGTTCAACATGCTGGTCCAGTTGAGTTTTAAAACATCTCATGAAAAGGTTAACGCTCTTTATTTTTTATGCTGTCTAGAGACAGTAGTGATATCTTTGCACTAGTATAGGCAGATCTCTGCACTAGTATTAAAATAACTATGTGTGAGTATCAAGTCTTAATCTGTCCCTTTTTTTTGCTGTTTGAATTATGTCTGTAGTACCAGAAAATGTCAAGTAACATACATCAGCACAAAATGTAACAGTACCAAAACTCTTGCCAGGATTTTTTTTTTTACACACAAAAAAAAAAAAAATATATATATATATATATATATATATATATATATATATATATATATATATATATATAGAGGCTATATAGGCTATATAGGCTTGATGGGTTTTTGGTAAGAGAAAGAAAATGTTTACACTCATTCACACAAACCCAGTTCAAACGTGAGATGCTTTGTGCTCTCCAGCTCGTGGGGTCAGGTGGATCTGATTTCCATTTTGCTGGACAGCCAGCTGGTGGACGTTTGGAGTCCTGCAGACTCAGCCAAATGGGGTGAAAAACTTGGCCTCAGCACAAATGTTTACCTAACAGATGATGGCACAGTCTGTTGCCCCCATGGATGCTGCCACAGACTTTGGTCAACACAACCCATTAACAGCACTCATCCACAGAGGACAGGGGGGTACAGTACAGGCAGATATGCCATGTTGACACAGAGCTTTCATACCATCTGAACATTTCATAAGAGCTGAAAATGTGAGATTCTGCGAGCAAGAGTGTGGATCTTAAAATAGAATCTTTGTGAGGACCTGTGATCATGAACATTTCTTATATAAATATATGAGGAAAAACGTAAATATTAAAAACAGATCTTTGCACAAGAAAAGAGTGATGAAGAAGATGATGACGACATTAAAAGGAATACAGCAAATATTTAATCTAATTCTGGACATTTGGTCGACCAAAACAAGAACTTTGACGATGTGACTTGGAAATTGTGATTATTCCCCCCACTATTTTATGACTCGTAATTGATCCAATACCAATAAAGAAATCAAATTGCTTGTTAAAGCTCTAGATTACAGAAATACATTTGTAACTGAATTGGATATGTATTTTCCTATTTATGCTATTAATTTTATTATTTTTTACAAAAACAAAATAAAAACTCTTTTACTACAGCTAGCCTTTGTAGAAACCTGTTAAAAAAAACTCCAATATGTGATAGATAAAACTACAAAGGAGTTGGCTATCATTTCAAAACATGTGGAAGCAGCTATAAAAACTGTACACAGTGCATGTGCAAGTACACACACACACACACACACACACACACACACACACACACACACACACACACACACACACACACACACACACAAAGGGGGTGAAGCTCATGGGAGCAGGAAACATGCTTACAAAGGGTTGCTTGACATCAGGACTAAGGCATGATGTATTGCTTTACTGTAAATTCTGCCTTGTTCATCATTTTTCTCTCCTGCGATAGCACCTTCTTTTTCCACAACCATCTCATCCAATTACCATCCTCTGCCACTTTCACAGCAGATGTTTTGCATGATTGCGTTCTCTGTTGCGATCAGCCGTTTACATGCCACAGTCAAAAACACAGAGGTATAGTATGTTCTTGGCAAACTTTGTATTATCAATATGACGTGGTAAATAGTAAGTAAATTGCATGTTTGACTGATGACAGTGACATACAGTTAACATAGTTTTGGAGTTATAATTTCAACCTTCCATCAAATGCAGAGAAAGACAGTATATAATCTGTTTGTACCCAAATGGCGGCATTCAATGTGAAAAAGATTACTTTGAATAGTTGAACAGGATAAGAAGAAGACTTGTTCTGTCCTGAATGTTGAAGCATTGTTGAATGTCTACTAAATAGCTTTAGTAAAAAATATACTATTGCATATCAATAATTTAATGAAAATAAATGGCAAAAAGTGCAACAAAGGATTTGTACCGTAGTAAGTCAGTAAATCAACCTGCAAAGTTGGACCAAAAGGTTGAATGCGCCTCTGCTAATGATCCATCCAGAGCCAGATCCAGGGAATCGATCCCAGGTCTCCCACACCAAAGGCATGTGTTCGAACCACTGCGCCATCACCACCCTCCTTGATACAAATAACTGTTATTTACTGCCCATTGTTTTCCCCTACGACCATTGATTTAATTTTTTTATTGATTATTTTTTTCATGCACTGTTATCTCATGATAACGACTTATTAATTTGTTATCTCGATATAACAAAGTTTGTTTTTTCAAGATTTTTTTTTTTTGTTTTCTCGAGATGTTTTTTTTTTTATGGATTTTTTTTGCCTAAGACACCCTTCCATTTAACCCGGGGAATGGGGCTACATGAGCGGATAGAGGTCTGCCGTTTCTCCCTCCTCTTCTCCGGGTTAAATTGAAGGCTGTTTTAGTGGGATTTTTCTCGAGTATTTGACCAGAGAAGAGGAGGGAGAAACGGAAGACCTCTATCCGCTCATGGAGCCCCTTCCTCGGGTTAAATGGAAGGGTGTCTTAGTGGGATTTTTTCCCCCAAGTATTTGACCGGAGAAGTAGAGGGAGAAACGGCAGATTTATATCCACTTATGGAGCCCCATTCCCCGGGTTAAATGGAAGGGTGTCTTAGGCAAACAAAAAAGAAATCTCGAGGAAACAAACTATTTTATATCGAGATAACAAATTAATAAGTCTATCACAAGATAACAGTGCATAAAAAAAAATCCATGGCCATTCTCGGCTTCCGTTGATTGGCAAGTGGCACACCGCCACAGTTAAATTTCTGCCGTCACGCCACGGTATTAATGTTGATTGTCGGAGAATAGTGAGGACACGCAATTCACAGGTAGAGCACAAACCTCTAGGCGTACCCCCCCTCCTGGATCTTGGTCGGGATGAAAGGGCACGGGCTCGTAGTCAATATCAGATTCCACAAGACTCTCTTCTTGAAAGCTCTAAATGCACCAGCAATAAAAAAAAAACAACTTAGATGCTAGACGATAGCTTGTTTGTTGGCCTGTAGCATGCTAAAGTTAGCTATAGAGATGCTTGTCAAAAATAGATTTTCACTGCGGCGAGTCTGACATAGTGGAAAAAGTGCAAATCTTCTTGTGGAAAGTAGGCTTGTAGAGCCATGCCGACAGCAACTTGTAAACAGAGCGTGCACGAGGAGAACTAGGCTCGCGCATGCTCTCTCGTGCACACGTTTAATAGGTGTTCCCTCTCGGGAGCAGGTAGGGTGTTGCGCATGTGCATTTTTTCAAAAAGTGGAGAGGGCGGTTCTTTTCTAAAATTCGGGAAAATCCTCCATTATACCTTTTAAGGAACAAATGACAAAGATGATGTCATTCAGCTCATTTTACTGGAAAGGACAGGAAGTATTCAGAGCACGAGGCACTTTGAAATCCCCCCCTTCTCTGTCTGTCTCCTGTCTCTACTGACACACACACACACACACACACACACACACACACACACACACACACACACACACACACACACACACACACACACACACACACACACACACACACACACACAGACAATGAGTTGTTTGTGAGGTTATTATCTAAGAGTGTCAAGTGGCCAGTCTTAAGTCCATCGTGCAACACTCAAGCCTTATCTGTTCGGACGCCAAAGCTAGGTCTGTTCTCCCATCTCCATCCTTCTTCCTCCCCTGACCTCCACATATCAGACCCAGGCTAAAAGCATTCTTCATTATATCCACCATCAACAAGACTGGAGAAGTGGAAACATACCTCCAGGCTCCTCTAACACAAAATGAGCCCAAATAAGAGAGAGAGCTCATACTGTAATTCCCTTACATTTGTTTTTATGTACACAATGTCTTCTTCTGACTCACAGAGCTCTCCTTCCAGCATCCTTACAATAGTACAATTACTAATCAGTGAGTGCAGCAGGTTTACTAGGCATTGTATTTTACACAATAGCTTTCGTAAAGGTGAGTCATTCACTGAACAACATTGTTTATGCGCAGAACTGTGGTAAGTGGATTTCATCATTCCAGTAAGCTAGGGAGGAGAAGTTGCTTATTAAAATTGAAATACTCTGCAATAACAACAAAGTTTGACTTTGCTTTCACTTTAAGGTTTATGGTCTGAGGCTCATGTTTTTAAAAGTCCCATGTAATGCTACTTTTCAGGTTTATACTAGAACATGTTTACATACTTTAATGTTAAAAAAGCACATTATTTTTATCATACTGTCTGTCTGAATATATCTGAATTGACACGCTGAATTAAAACGTTTCAGTGCCTGTCTCTTTAAGCCACCTCCCGAAAAAGCCCAGTCTGCTCTGATTGGTCAGCGTTTCCGGGTCTTCTGCATCTGCACTTTCTGAGTATCTGAGTCATCATTGCAGCCGGGGAATAACTGTGTCGGCACTTTAGTGGCACTTTCAACCTATAAAAGGTATAGTTGTGACATCACAGCCGTACGGAAGTCCTGACAGCTTGTTTAAAGGCACACTTTCTGAATACGGGCTGTGTGCATTTCTTTGTGGAGTGAACGTTTTGACACTTTCACAGCATTTATGTAGCCCCTACTTTTTACAATATGGGACCTTTAACAATATTGAGTAATTAATAGTTGGTCCTAACCCCCAAAATGGAAATGAGCACATTGTAATTGCCTAAATTTGTTAGACAATTGTGAAAATATAGATGGGGAAAGTGACAGAGGAGCACATTAACAGCTAACTTCAAAGTGCTCTTGAGCATAGCACTTAACTCACTGACATTTAGTTTAGTTTTAAACTATGCTGTACAAATATAATGACAAGATTTGACTTGACTGACGTTTCAGTCAGACAACTCACGTTTGATATGTTTAATATAACAGCAGAATGTTGTGTTCGGCAGCCAGACTCCGAACCTCATCACTCCCAGCAGATTGGGTTTACACAAGATATTGGCAAGTGATGATAAAGTAGCTTCCCCCTGGTCGGAGCCTGCAGGCAGATGCTGGGGTGGTGCTGAAAGAGCAGGCAGCAATACAGGTGCGTGGCAGCAGCAGCATTGACAAACAGATATGGGGAAATTGTGCAGCTTAAGACCGCCAAATTGAGAGGGTGTGTTTGGTAAATGATACAGAGAGTGAAGCATGTCACGTGTGTATACAGCAGTGCAACTCGTTAACTGCCTGAACTAGCTCACAGGTGTCGCACCATTTCTGCTGCACATTCTCTCTGGCTGAGAAAGTATGCAGCTGTACGAATGAAGCATTGCAGTGCTGGAAAGAATAGGCATTCTTAATAAAAAAAAAATCTACAATCATCATACAACTGTATGGACGTCTCATAAAACATTACATTCATAGTCAGAGTGCCAAACAATGTCCCTGAGTCACACAATAGCCTGCAGGTCATTATGGGTTGAAGACGCAACAAATGCTTTAGTTTCTTTAGTATCTGTTGTTTTAGAAGTCCTTGGACAAAGCCTCACATCCGAAAAATCCAGACACCCACAAGCCAATGACAAGTGCTGATAGCAGACCACAAGGACAGTAAGAGCCCCAAAGATGTCTTCTATAGTGCTGCCAATACCGCCCTAAATATGGGACAGCGTAGAACAGCAGCACTGATTGTGATTTATTGAAGAACAAGAGTTGTAAGTTGGGATTCAATAGAATCCATGTCCCACACACCTGATGTGACGACAGCAACATGACTGGACTCATTGTTTGAGATTGGAGAAAGTCAATCCAAAAAATAAATGGAATTGATGTAGTTAACTTAATGGTAATGAATGAATCCAGTGGCAGTTATACAGTTTTTAATAGGGTGGATGAGGCCGTGTCCTTGAGATATTTTTTAAAAGGGAATTTACAGAGAATCCATTTCCTGAATAGTCTGAGGGGAAAGTAAATAATCTCCAGCCTCATCAGTTATTCAGACTCATAATAATGGGACAATATCACATGATAACAACAGCTGAAACAACAGACTGTATTTCTGGATTGTGCTGCACTTAATCAGGGACATACAGAGTAACACATTTAAGAGAGTTATTTTTGGCATCCAGGGTTCTGTCAATAAAAGTCCTGTTCATTTTGTGCAAGGTTATGTGACTGAGGGGAATGAAACTCTCCTGGTTGAATCTTCCGTAAAAAAAAGAAAATATCTGGTTCTTCGTAAAGTTTATTTTGGAGTAATAAAAAAATCCAGCCAACAAACCAGCCACTCCTCCCGCTTCACAACATCATTATCATCATCAAGGCCAAAAGTATGTGGACACTCCTATCGACATGTGCACTTTTGTTCTGGGGTTTGTTTTTCATGTTTTGAGCTTTTCTGTTTTAACATGACAATGCCCCCTGTGCACAAAGCCAGGTCTTCTCAGTTTGGTCAGGAAAAACTTCCCTGGCACTGCACAGAGCCCTGCACAGAGCCCTGACCTAAACCCCATCCAACACCTTTTGGATGAACTGAAACACTGACTGTGAGCCAAACTGTATGGCCCAACATCAGTGAAAGCTCCTGTGGCTGAATGGGAGCGAATCCCTGCAGCCAGGTTCTTGAGGAAAGCCTCAAACCAAAAAACAGAACCTACACTCTCTTGCTAATACTGGACCAAATGTATAAACAAATCCTTCCACCTTTAATCTTCAAAAGGCAGCCAGGACGTCAAGTAGAATAAAAAAAAAAAAGGTCTTGACAGATTCTGACTCAGTGGGATTCCCCCCTCCCCTCCACCCAGCAGCAGCTCCTACATTTATTGCCTTTGTAAGCATTTTTCCGGCACTCATTTCTATCCTATGGATGCCCACTCTGCCCAACTTTAATAATGTTGGCCTCTCTGCATCAAAGGCAATGTGTAGGTCTAACTGTGTGTACCGTCACCTGTGTGTGGTCAGGATGAGCATTTATACTTAATGACAAGAGAATATGACGTCTCTCTACCATGCATGCCTCCTCGTCTTGTGTGGAAAACGTCACAGTTGGATGCAACATCAGTATTATACAGATGGCCATGATCGTTATGATCATAGATGTTGGTCTTTTCAGTAAACCTTGATGATGTATAGTGGGATGTGATCAAGGGAGCAACATACTCAAACACAGATACCCACAATGCTCATAAGCAGAGGTTTACAGCATGCACACTGGCCATTCATCCATATGGAGAGATGGTAACGGAATACTGTTCCGATCTGCAGGCGCTCAGTCCAGACAGGAGGAAAACTGTCATCTGGCTGGCAGCATCAGTAGAGAAAACTGTACAGTTGGTTGAATGAGGAGCCCCAAAGACACACGTTCTCTCAAAAACACACGCCGACACACACACACTTGTGCACACCCTTCCCCCAGCCTCTCCTAACTCCCCAGAGAAGAGTGCACGCTCAAGTCTCAACGTATTCTGTGGGTGTTTATGAAGAGATCAACCAGCCACGACACAACAGAAAAGCATGGTTTACAAGTGTCAGATGCCCCTTTCCACTCACCGCCTCCGAGTCTTCAAATCCATGTAGGTACAAGTTATCGTACATGGAGGAGTGGAATTCCAGAAAGCAGCTATTCGGCGCAAAATTGGCAGAAGCAGTAAACAATCAACCTGTTCCAGAGAGGATGGGTGATGGCAGAGCCCACTCTTTCTCCACATAGACTAAACAGACCACAGAGCAACCAGACCACACCAGAGCAGCAGATAGAAAGAAAGAAAAAAGGTGGAGCCCTGTGTTTGCCTGATGCTGAATTGGATATTATTGCCCCCGAGCCGAGCGAGCGTTGGTTCCCATTATTGTAAGGCAGCCTGGTTGTCCCCAGAGGCAGAGCAGACCTGGTATTTCATCTGCCTTCCAAGCTCAGATCACACTAGCCAATCCCTTTCTCCAGCATTGGCTGATGACAGAGGTGGGATGCAGCTTGCCGATTGGCTGGTGGAGGCTCCAGTCAGGCTAGCTGGCTGTGAATAAGGAAGAGGCAGAGAGGGAGGTAGGGGTCTGCAGCCCGAGAGCAGCATCAACCAGCAAACCGTGCGTACTCTGTGCATGTATGTGTGTGTGTTTGAGGTAATCTCTTAACCTAAACACCAAACTGCAAAGACAGACATGGTGGCTCGCCTGGTGGAGCGTGTGCCCATGTGCAGAGGCTCGGTCCTCGACGCAGTAGCCGTAGGTTCGGTTCCGACCTGCGGCTCTTTGCTGCATGTCGTTCCCCCCCTCTCTCTCTCCCCTTTCATGTCTAGGCTGTCCTGTCCAATAAAGGCCTAAAAAATGCCAAAAACATAATCATCAAAACAGCTGAGGGATGATACTTTAACAGGTGGCAGACCTGATGCTGCGCTGCCCCTGCTCTGTTACAACAAGCGTTCATGTCTTTACAGCTTCGGGAATGCACTGAGGCCATGAAATCAATCTGTAAAAGTATGTTACAAGGAAACTGATCATATAAGAAATCAGGCAAGAGTTTATTTAATAGAGTTTGACACCTTTTATGAGCAAATTCCCTGTTGAAAGCATTCACAGAATAATGGAGGAATGGTAAGGACATTGTAATAATGAGAAATATCTGCTAATCTTTTTATTTTACGAATTCTGGCAAAGCCTCTAGTGATTTGTTCCCTACTACTGACTACTGAATATTCTATTAAAGTATTATGATGATATACGTTATGTGCCTTAAATTAAATATTAAGATTTCTTTTCAATTCAACAGATAGAGTCTTACATTAGGGCGTCAAGACAATAGTAGAAGTCATCTCTTAAAAATACAGATACGTTTTGTGACTTCTTCAGCAGAGGAAGGCCACTGGATACAGCTGAAAGCTTCGGTAATTGCTAATTGAGTGAGCCCTTGAGTTAAGGATTTTATCATAGTGTGTTTTCCCAAGGTCAACAATAAACGTCCACGCTCTAAGATTAAAAAGATTAAACAGACTAAAAACATTAAAAAAATGGCTAATTGGCTCATTAAATTGTGAAGAGAAACAAATTGGCTGAACTTAATGAAAAGCAAAATATTCTAATGAAACCAAAATGCTGTAAAAGCTGTAGATGTAAATCTAAAATTAGTATTATACTATTTTTTTATTATTTTCCTGCATGCTCAGATCCTATTTCTACAACACAACTCCTGTGTGGGGAATACAGGTTAAAAAAAAGCCCATTGTCCCTGTTACATGAACCAATAAACCAATTCATAATATGAATTGCACATCTTTTTTATATAATCCAATCCAAGTGAAAACTGCAAGAGAATAGTATTTGTTGTGTCTGAGTCTAAGGTGCCTTTGTGACAAAGTAGAGCAACAGCGCCCTCTGCTGACAAACCATGTTACAGCAGATGCACCTGCTCCTATCAGAGGATGCATCTTCTTCAAACCTGCCAGTTTTCTCTTTACCTTCCTCTTAACAAGCACCTCTCAAAATACCTGATGGCTTCATATGTATCAGATATTCTAGTGGGGGGGACAGAGGTGACACATCAAAGAGCTGATACTCAGATAGTGACCTGTGTCTGGAGACCTCAGCAGCTCGCAGCCCCCTCTGGCCTATTGAAGTATAAGCCACAGTAGATGAAGGAGAAGCCATTAAGAATCAGTGCAACAAGGCTGCAGGTGCAGGAAGTAACACTTACATTTTTGAAGAGAGATACTGCTGTAGATGTTTAAGGTTGTGCTCAGGTTGTTCAAAAATATAATATATATATATTCTCATTCAAAATCGAAAAAAAATTGGAGATATATAGTTTTCCCTGGACAGGAAGGGGATAGAAATGTATAATGTGAAAAGTAACTAAAGCTTGCCTCTGATGTAATGGAGTAATAATAATGGAATGCATAAAATGGAAATACTCAGTACAAGTACCTGAAATTTGTAACTTGTGTGTGAGTTCAACATATTATTTTATGATTAAGACTTGGTGTTAGGGTTAGGCATTTAGTGGTTATCGTTAAGATTAGGGCAAGCCACAGGGGAATGAATATAGGTAATCACAAGTGCTGATTACTGACAATTAAGTGATTTGTCAATCAAACAACAACTATTTGACGACTATTTTTAGGTCATTTGTGAAGTAAAAAAGCTGAATATTTTCTTTCTTTTAATGTGAGTATTTGTTGAATATCTTTATATCTATCTTTGTGGTTTAGACTGTTGGTCAGACAAAATAAGCACTTTTAGAAAAATCCATTAACTGATAATGAAAATACTTATAAGGTGCAGCTCAAGTGTATATGCATGAATTGGTTGTATTTATTTGATGCAACTTTCAACTTTGAATCCCAGATTTAAGATACAGACCTGAGACGCAGTGATAGCCAACACAGCTGAAATGTGTTGTTTTCAAGTCTATATTCATGAGTAATCTTGTTAAGGGGTCACCAGGGGTTACATATTTACTCAAGAGGCACTGGCAGACTAGTGCATGGTGCCAGCGAGAGCTATGAGAGCAGTGGCCAGACCCCATCAAGTAATTTACGAATTAAATGCTGTTGAGCTGAGCCATGCGACCTACATAAAAAAGGATTAGCCGTGCGAAGAAGCCCCTTCTTTATCACTATGCAGGGAGCAAGCTGAACATTTTGGTTAAAGGGATTTCTGTGTTTAATGTATTGTGATTCAGAAATGAAATTTTAATTTCTGCGAGAAAGCCGTGGGATCATACACTTTGTCATCCCAAAATGAGACTTTATTCAAATCTGCAGGCCTTAAATTCCTACTTTCCATTTCAGACAGAAGGCAGTGACCCAGGATGTGAATGTGGGCTAAGACTTCAATTCAGACTTTTTCTAAAGAGGTGGTGATGAGGTCTTTAGTTCCCAGCTGCATTACTGCTACAACTAAAAGTCATTTTCAGGTCAGCCTCAGCCCAGGAAAACATTGGGTACACATTGATTTCATTTTATTACTTTTCATCGTATTTTGTGTCAAGTCACATGCTGTCTTCCTTTTTTTACTTTTAGCGGCTCATCGGCCATTACCACAAACGTACTGCCCTCTGAAGTCTGCAGTAGAAATGTATGTAAAATCAGGACACTCATCAAAATAGTTCAAAAAGCACCACTACTGGTTAAAAAAAAAAAAAAAGAAACTCCTTAAGATACATTCCAGGCTCATGCCTGCTTTTTACTAATGCACATGCACAGCAGAAAAGTTGGTAGAAGTCACAACATTCCACCATTGTGCTTCATTTAGTCTGCTGCTGACCTTATTTCACATACTGGTGGGATTAATTGCATTTTGACATGTACAGTTAATTCCTGAGAACACTCAGGACGCAGGATATGTGGGCTAGTCATCATGTGCATACAAACACGTAGCCTATATTAGCTCTCAACAAACACAAATATCATAGAATGTGGAACCAGAGCAAATGTCCTCTGTGCCACTTCAACGTTGCAGCTTTGGATTATTCCTGAGAGCAAACATCTGCCGAGCTTTGGCATCCTCTTATCATGAAGCTCAGAGGTTGGCCCGGAAGCCGTTCAGGCATTCGCTCACCGATCGTGCAGAGAAGCATCTGTCCACATGAGTACTGCGTGTAGGTGTTCAGCACACAGTGTGAGAGAATCAGCTCTTTTCCAGCACCTCTCTGTTAGAGATCTGATCTGCTCAGCATATCATGTGGTGACTCATACTGATCAAACATATCTCCTTGAATACATTCTGTCCTTTTAGTTTTCTCTTTCAGACTTCCTTTTCCCTTAAATGGACTGATCTGTATGAGGACATCCCACAGACTCTGGCCCTGACCAGTTGCCATTTCCTTTTTTATCAATCAGCTTCTTTCTCTGAGTGAGATCTAGAAAAGTTTCTGTATTTCTGTCTGTGCTCTCCTTGCTGGTTTGAAGTGGGTGCAGTGAGATTAGCAATATTTGAGTCACAATCTGATGACAGTCGTGCGGTTGTTTGCCTATGTTGCCAATACAGTCAATCCAATCTGATCAAACAACACCCACACAGTCCTGATGAAGCACATTCACTGTGTTTCTGTGTGTTAGACACTTGATAAAAAAGATTTGTCATGAACATTTAATGTTATAGAGAAATACTTGAGATTTGAAACCAAGTTTTCAGGGGCTTTAACACACCCCTGAATGCAACACAACACCCTAATTTTGCTCTTAAAGTCAATTCCCGATTCAGGAGTTAAACGATTGAATGAACCTGAATAACCCTTCTGTCTAGGCTTTTGCCATGTGCCAGAAAAGCAAGATTTGAAAGCACAGAACTGGGATAAGGATGAGGATTGAGATCCTGTCAAACTTTTGTAATGTTATTTAAGTCTAAAATGAAGGCGTAAGATATCCCAGTGTTATGGAGAATAAATATGATATAACTTTTATTTAAAGGCTGCATTTTTCTCAGCATTCTCTTCTTTTATATGAGCAATAATTAAATAAAAAAAATCTCTGCTGAAATGGAGGAGGAGGTGCAGTTTCCTGCCAATCAACCTTCGGGGCTTGGCCCTGTTGTTGATGGGCAGCTGTTACTATGGATACACGAGGGATTCAAAGAGAGCCCACTGCTCCTCTTCTCACCTGATGACGATCACACCGGTGATGACACAAATCACAGCGGGGGTGTTAAAGAAATCTGTGAGCGTTTATTGAGGGAAAGCACTGAGCAAGAGATTTTATGTGTACATTTCTCCATCCTTGTGTCTTACTTTTTTTATCCGTTCTTTGTTTTTAATTTTTTTTTTTTTTCTGTGTCTATTACATCTTGTTCTTCCTCCTTCCTGTGAGCCACATAATTACTACCTGCCGCTTTCATGCAGCAGGCATTCAATAATTAATGGCAGATGTCAGCAGGTTGAACGTACAGTACATACACTGGTGTGTAATTAAAACACAAAGCCATGAATAACTCTAAAGGACTGTACTATTCATGAGAATCCAACAACTGCTCTGTAGCTATACTGTATATACTGAACAGGTTTAGTTGAAATGCTATTAAACAAAACATTAGACTGAATATTGCCTCAAAAATGATGATATGTGTGACCTTCCATGCTTCAGGACTCATCTACTCACCCAACAAAATCTCACACGTACAAACATGACCTACATGTGATAGACAATGTGGCAGCCACAGATCTGAGCACTTGACACTATCATCAATCACATCAGGCTGTTGGATTTGACAAGCTGGCCGTGCGCTTTTGTTTCGCATTTCCACGTCGAAAAAGCCTCCAACCTGATTCGTTTTGATTTGCCGTTACTGCATCTCCTAATGTGACACATGACGGAGAAGTGAAAAAGTGAAAGAGGCTTTGAAAAAGAAAGAGAGGGTGACAAACTATCCCTGTGCCGCTAAATTGCCTCTGCAGCCTCAGTTCCCTTGGTAACTTGTTAGCAGGATGTCAACGACCAGGGTAATTCTCCTGTGTATTATGAATTACAGAAGGGACTTCATACAGGAAAATGAATTTGAATTTGTTTTACAGTGGCACATATAAAGGAGGCGGCATTCAAACGGCCCTGCCTAACCCCGACCCTATGAATTAAACATGGCCGATAGACGCCTCTTAAGCAGCGGAGCAGGCTGGATTTCCAGGCTGACACAAATCATGATCCCTAAACTACAGCAGAGGCCAAAGGCTTTGGTCTTGGAAACATATTGTTGGATGTCATACTGTAGCCCTTTTGTTCACTTTTCACTTGCCATTTGAATCAAACTTTTATGAGTGAAACTAAAAGTTTGGAAATGAACTGAGGTCAGAAGCCAACCGAGGTACACTGCTGCCAGAAAACTCACTTTTTCAAGTTTTTACAAAAGATAAGGAGGCATTTCAACAAGAGTTTCTTTAAATGACATGTTCCCAAATGTTTTCACCATTCTTTGTCAGTGCTGGGATTGGGATCGCGCTTTAGTCTATCAAAACCTGGTGTTTTTGAAAGATGAATGGATAAACCTGATCACAGACTTTCACAGAATTTGATGATCAAACACATGAAAAAGTTACGCTGCTCACAGTAAACGGCATCCCTTGGAGGTGAGGACAGCTCAAAATATGCTGCCAAAATAAATATGGAAAAACCAAACAAAAGATCTGCTAAATCTGTTTATAGATCAGCCGGTCTTTGTTATACCTTAGACTCTCACCACTAGTGGGAGAGGTTTGTCCTACCTGTCTGAGGATGAAGCTGGTGGAGGTGGTGCTGCCGTCGGACCTTTTCAGCCGGCTACGTCTGGAGTATGTCCCTCTGTTAGCCTGGTGAGGACAAAACACACACATACAAATACAATTCTGCTTTTCATATTCTGTATTTGTGATTCTGTTGTTGCTGTATTTAGGCTACCCCTTACTCTCTTCCACACTAACTCAATGTCACCTTTCCTCCAGCAACCCCCATTAAAAGCAGCATTACAGTCCCTGGGGTGGGGAGGTTTGTGTGTGTGTGTGGGGGGGGGGCGGGTATGACAGGGCTCTGACTCTTTGCAGCTGCCTATTGTCCTCTGTGATGACTTGATAATATGAAGTCAGTCTTTTACTGCTTTCTTAGACAAGCTGCACAGATGCCCTCTGTGTGACCCACTTTCATATGTAGCCAGTTTGTTTTAGTGCTTGAGGAATAAATGAGGTAACACTTCACCTGAGACACAAGAGGAGGGGCGGAATATGATAAATGACTGTATGTGAGGCATTGGACTGCATCTGGGGTAAGTGAATGCTAGTTCCAAAACAACAAAACAGACTGCTGCTTACATGGAACTGCATTTATGTATTACATTCATCTAGCGATGCAACAAACTGTAATTTTCATTTTCCATTAATATGCTAATTATTTTCTGTAACATTGTGAAAAAATGCCAATCAAAGCCCAAGATGACATCCACAGATTGCTTGATTTTTCTAACAGTCCAAAACCCGAAGATATTCAGTTGACAAAACTGTCTCAACTCAAGTTCCGCGTTGCACGCTTTTTCTGGAGCTTTCGACTGTATCACAGGGTCATCATCAACAGATTTGAATTTGCTCAGTAGCCATGGAGCTGTATGTTCAAACTTTCCCTGATTTTACCGGTACTATCACATTAGGCAACAAAAATGGGTAATGTTCAGCATTTATGCCTAAAAATGACATAGTCAATTATCAAAATACAGTTAATCTTCTGCCAAACAACTAATTGATTAAATAAATAATGAATTCTTTCAGCTCTGCAATCAAAAGTATTTATTAGATTACTAATGCATCTGCTGTTTATTCCTTCCAATGCTGTCTGTGTTCTCTTGCACTTTGCAGAACCATCTCTGTACATGTCCTCTGTAGGCTAGTTATCTTTTGCACATAGTAATGCATGCATTTAAGAACACTGACAACACAAGTACTGATGCAGAGGTACAAAAAAGCCCTGTTCTGTATCAACAATGTTTACAAAATTCTGCTTCAGTGGTAAAAATATATTTCCTTTGTGGAAAAAGTGACTTTGACCACCTCATACATCATGAGTGCAGTTCCATGAGAAAATGTTTAATAATTAAGAACCTAATTTCTTTTTGAATAAATCAAATTCTCATCTTACTGCAGGACCTGTGCTCGTGTTTGATTAACAGGCTCATTAGGAATGATATAGGCCTAACATGCAGCTTTAGTATATAGAGCAGAATGATGAGTTTGGTGTGTCTGTGGGGATTATAGTTCAATTCGATGTTGCTGTTTCAGTAGGAGTGTAGGTATTGATCTCCTATAGTCTAACACATTTTTTTTTCTCCAATCAATAACAGCCTATTATTCTTATTCACATGTTTGTCTGTGCTTATAATTCATTCAAATAACTATACAAAGACAAGAGGAAGAAGAGCCTCGGGGATTTCACGTTTTTTTTTTTTTTTTTCCTACCTGAGATACGGGCTTCTGCATCCCTTCTCCTATCCCGTGTCGGGTGTAGATGTGCCGGGACATCTCAGCCAGTTCATCGGTCCAAGGCGGAGGCTGCCTCTCCGTGCCGCTCCACTGGAACAGCTGCTGCTCCGGTAGTGGGCAGTGGACCGCGGGCTCCAGCTTTGCTCCGGTTCCGCTTCACGACAACAGAAGAGAAAAAGATGTGTCCCACTCTGCAGTAGGTCTGCACAGAATAGATGAAACCCTTGTATCAGTGCGACCACTGATACTAACCCTCCCCCTCCACTCCTATCACACTTCAGTAGTGCTGCGTTCAAGGACAACGCAGATATTCTGAATTTCAGCAATGCAGCTTGAGATACGCATGAAAGACCAACATATAGGCCTAACCTAGGAGCCATCAGTCCATCACCTCGTTTGAGTGAAATGTCCAACTAATCTAAACGAGTTGCACACGTGAGAGAAGGCCTATGTTTAAACACTGTTATGTTGACACCAGTCAACTAGTGTCAGGAACAATCCCTGTGCACCCTGTAGGCTAACTGTAAATTATGTTTTAAAGTTTGCATTCGTACTATTTCAACATCTTAATATCATCACTGTCAATAATAATCTATAAGCACACTCTGTATGCCCTATAAACACTTTATAGCCAAATGTCATATCCACGTAGGCTACCTCATGTAGCCTAAAGCAACCTGTTACATTAACCATTCCATAATTATTCCAGCACCCTTTGCACTATTGTCTTTTATTCATTATTGTGGATTTCAGCTGTATGTCTATTTTTGTGTAAGTCCATTGAGAGCTCCGAAAAAACTAATTCCTTGTGCACATGCTTGCCCAGTGATGTCGATTCTGATGATGGACTTTACGAGGTGCATCTGAACGCAGCGTAAACACTTCACCAGCATGACCTGGCATTTGGCTTGAGAGTTGAGGCAAATTCATTCTCTTCATTGCATTACAAACAACCCCCATAAACAATTTCATAATGCCCCACTACAAATACTGTAGGCTAGGTTATAAAGAAAACCCAAACTTCATCTTTAAAAAAAAACACAAGACGAATGGTATGAATATTAACATGATTGAAAGTGCTTTTTTCAAAACATTTTCCATAATGATGACAGGTAATTAAGTTTTTTTTAATGATAAATAGAACATATTTGAATATATGCTATATACAATATATTTAAAGTATTGTATGTACAATTGTAACCCAACACAATCACTTACTGAGTCAGTGCAGTGCTGTGTTCCTCGCATAAAAATAAAACCTAAAAATAAAACCTAAAAATAAAAGGCCAGTTTTATCCCAGCAAATAAACTAGGACAAACAACAGATGATAAAACCTCCTCAGTCATCCTCACCAGCTGTGCTGTTTTCAGACAATCTCACTGCAGGTCTGTAGAAAGCCTCAACACTGTGTACTATCTCGGTGGCATCCTGGAGAACAGCCCGGTGTCTGGCCTTAAACATTGACTTTAAGAGAAGCGTTTTACCTGCACGTTGCCACCAGAGTGACCCTGGCATTCAAAGGATCCCCAGTGCAGCTTTTTGAAAAGTAAAGAGGAGAAACTATAAAAAGGCTAAGTTCAATGAATAAATTATACCCTCTGAATAATGACCATATTATAAGCGTGTTCATGACGTGCAGCTGGTGAAGTGTGCAGGGAATCGGAGAGACTAATTAGTTGCAAGGCTAATCATCTTCCTCTTAATTTTTTTAATGTAATTACTTGAAAGCATCCATAGGGGAAAAGTAAGTTAAAAAATAAGACCACCCTCAACACAGGTACATTTCTTTTTATTTCAAAGAATACTATGTTTGCTCTGTTAAAAAAGCAGTCTTAAAATCCTGGATAAAGGAACTTTTCCTGGAATATTTTAAATATACAGAATTATACATATCCAGCGGATTCTGAGACCGAAATTAGTCGCCAAAGTTGTGTCTGTGTCATTCTTTGATTTCTACAGAAAAACAAGGCATCCAGTGGTAAATAAATGTTTACAAAGCTAAGGTGCAATGGCAATGCAACCAACAAAACCAGGTATTTTACATCTAATATACAATGCCTTTAATATGAGGCCATAAAGAAAATATAGACAGTTCTGGCTAGAATTATAACTTCGGAGCTACTGCAACATAACTGTAGATTCTATGAAAGCTGCTCCTTGATTTTCACCCCCAAACTGAAAACAAAACAAAAACAACAGTAGATTTGAAACATGATCTCTTATGTTCCTTTCTTCTTATTAACAGTAACTAATTGTTTCATCGTGCCTGGAAAATAAAGGTAAAAGTAGAAGCAAAACTAAGAATAATAATTACACATTCTCCAGCCACGTAAATTACACATGTATAATGTCTCAATATATATAAATCAAAGTACAGGCGAGGCCATTGACAATTTTGAAGTATATAGACATGATAAATCTCAGTATCGTGCATTCGCATAAAACATAAATGGAAGAGACCCCACAGATGAAGGTGAGAGGCAGCAGGGTACAGATGTTATAATCGTGAACAGATGCAGCATTTCACCAGATTAAAAAACACACACACAAAGAGATCTAACTATTTCTCAGTTCACCCTAAAATCTGATCCTTGTGAAAATCAGTGTAATTTTACAAAAATGAATTATGGGTAAGCCCTCAAACACATACAAACATGTAAAAAAACAAACAAATATGTGCACACACACACGCACACACAGAACATGTCATCTTAAATATCGCAAATGCAACCGCAGAATGCATTACAAGGCAGTGAGTTTAAGGAAAAGTATTGTTTTTAAACCATTTACACAACTATAACTGTTAACATACATGTTTGATAGTTGAAAATATAGTGTGGACTTCTCTTCAGAAAACCGATGAGCTAAAGTGATGAATGCTGGTGAGAAGAACAAAACGGAGCTCCTGCCTTTTAATAAGAGCTGACTTTGCAGAAACAGACTCTCACACCAATCCAGAGTGTTTCGATCATTCAGTGCAAACTGCAGTAGAGGACAAAGAGATGGTCAGAATAAACTGTACCTGCCTTCAGATGAATTCGCCTACAGACCTAAAAACAAAACGGTCATTAAAAACTACAAGAAAAAAAATATTTAGGCCATGTTCACATTAATGCATGGATACATTTGAAAATGCCATTTCGGTGTCAAATGGTGTTCGATCCACACTAGCAAGCAGCTGCAAGCTGGCTATACCGGACACGTTTTTGATCAATACAGCCGTCTAAACCAGCTGTGCAAAGGCTTGCGCAAAGGCTCGCGTTTTACTTGCATTTTACATTCAGAGCTGCTATTTTAGTCTATTCAATTCCGACTTGCGCATGTAATTACATTGACCTTGTATTATGCTATATGGGCTGCACTGTGGCTAAACATATCCAGTGTAGACAGTGACAGAGGGATTGCTTTCGCCACATTGCCCATATAAACAAGATAGAATTTCTTTTCTTCTCATTTATCTACATTAGTGTGGACATGGCTGACTCTCTGTTACCACCTCACGTTGCGTGAATTCTTTGAAGGGGGTCAATTCAGAAAAACAAAAAGCTATGTTTGGGAGTAGAATTGTGATGAACTATGAATTGTAAAAATAGGCTGCTCATTATTACATGGTCCTGCATTGGTGGGCAAACCCAACTCTTCTTCTGTGTTGACCTGTGACATGTGTAAAGACCAGCGCCGTGTTCACTGTCAGCCAGGAAAAAGCAGTGAAGAACAGGAGAAAACTCCTGGCGCCATGTTTAGCCTCACATACAGTAGCTGAGGACATGCACACACAGAGTGTCCTGACTCAGACGAACAACAGACCTGCGTTACATACACACCGCAGTTAATTCAACTTTCGCAGAGTGTGTTCACACACAGACACACACAGACACACACACACACACACACACACACACAGAAATATCTGATGCGTGTATTCATCTCAGGTCTGCGGTCAGTATGAGGGTTACAGCAAAGGCTGCTGATAATATGCTGCCTGCTGCTGCTGAGGAGCCTGGTGAGGAGGAGCAGCCACAGGATAGGACACAGGAGGCATGTTGGAGTTGTGATAGGTCGACATGTCCATGTGTGGGTAAGGAGCTCCAGGAGCTTGGTTCATGTACTGAGCGTTCATACCACTGCTGTGAAAAGAATACAGATGTGGCCATTAATACCAACAAAGAAACCGAGTCTCAACATGTAAAAAGTATAGTTTGTTTGCGTGTAGTCTCGCTTTGCCAGACCCTCCTCCAAAAGCGCGCTGGAGGAGAGTCTGGCTACTCCACATAGCATTCGGGGATGGGAGGAAAACGTGCTCTGGTTTAATGGCATTTCTTTAAACCAATCACAATAGTCTTGGGCTGCTTGCTAAGAACCGGAGAAAAGCTGCGGCGCCACTGCAAAATAGGCTCGGAAGGAACTTGTGTACGTTCAAAAGTTGTTTTAGTCGTGCAACAGAAAACTCAGATTGGACAGATAGTCTAGCTAGCTGTCTGGATTTACCCTGCAGAGATCTGAGGAGCAGTTAACCATAGTCGTCGTAAATCTACCAGAGTTTAAATGCCAACACAAAGGAAGCCCAAGGCAACGGATATCCAGCCTAAATAAGTGAAATCCGGCGGATTTTCCGGTGGCAACGGAGCAATCCCGGAAGTGGAACGTCGAGGATATAGACTAGTTTGCATGTAGCGAATAAAAATACGTAGACCTTTTTCATGAGCTTTCTACATCTGTCATGTCAAAATAAATTTTTTTTTACTGCAGAGCTTAATTTCTAACTTAATAATGAAAACATACACACAGCAGTAAAAACATAAGTTCATAAAACCCAATATTCACAACAAGTAGCTTGTTTATGCCGAAGATCTGAGGCGTAAATCCATCTTTAATAAATCACATCATGACATGAGCCTTGTCATTAATTGGATTTGGAATATCTTTGCAGAGCTTTTTACTCTGACAGCCCAACAGATCCTGTTCACAGTGGTGGGGCTGTTTCCTTACCTCATGTAGGGTGGCTGAGCTTGGCTGTTGGTCGGGGGCAGTGAGTGGAGCTGTCCGGGCTGGTCGCTGGGCAGAGCGTAGGGCTGCACAGGTGGAACCTGGGGCATCACTGGAGGAAGGTAGGGACCGCCGGCCGGGCCAAGGTAGCCCTGAGCAGACCAGAGGGAGAGGAGCAGGTCGGCTTTAATAAGTGCTAAGAGCATGATTAATATAACAATTCTTCTTCTTCAATAAAAATATGTAGAGTGAAGTGTAGAGGGATATGAAGAGTGTTTTACCAGTCCACTGAGTGCTAAATAACTTTGACTGACTCGGACACTAACGGACTTGCTGAAAAAAAGTCTGTTCTACTTTATCAGTTTTTTAAGGAAAATATAAAAACTAAGCTCTAATTGGTTAGTCAGATCTGGCAACATTGCACAGGTGCTGGAGGGCGTATGTTGCTAGCTTTGGCCAGAGCCAGGCTAGCATGGCAGCGGTATACATCTTCTCATCTAACTCTTGGCAAGGTGTATTTCCCAAATCAAAACTATTCCTTTAAGTTATAAAACTACAGATTTCTCGTGGCCGGTTAGCTCAGTTGGTAGAGCGGGCGCACATATGCAGAAGTTTATTCCTTGACGCAGAAGGTCCAGGGTTTGAGTCTGACCTATGATTGTTTTCCTGCATGTCCCCCCCCCCCCCCCCCCCCCTCCATCTCTCTCTCTCTCTCTCCCATTCATATCTCAACTTTCCTATCTAATAAAATGCCCCAAAATAAAAAATAAATAAAAAAACTACAAATTTCTCTTTAATTAAACCATTATAATACTATAATGCCTGGAGTTTCTTTCCATTTCCTCAGTAAATTGATATCACCTGTGTCCAACACTAATGAAAGAGAAGTCCATCACTGAATGTTTGGCCTCCAGAACATGTCTGGCTACTGGGAGTTAGATACAGAATACGAGATATAAAAACACAAGTCGTTGTTGGTTGTATAAAGTGCAGACTATTACAGTAAGTCAGGTCGTGTTGCTAGTATCAGGATTTTATGTCTCCAACTTATTATGTAAAACAAAATCTTTGTCCCTGCAGGTGCATCAACAACCTTGTAAAGAACTTTACAGTTCAAGTCAAATACAGTGGATATAGAAAAGAATCACCCCCCTTTAAAATAATCACATTCTGTTGCTTGGCAGACTGAAATGAAGACACAATTTGTTTCATTCAGCTGTTTTTACTCAGTGCAACTTATAACATCCAAGTGAAAGATATAACACCAACATGTCAGAAAAAAAATAAAAAAACATAATCAGTGAGTTGAAAAATCCCCCCCTTGTATCAGTATTTTGTAGAACCACCTTTTGCTTTAATTACAGCCTTTAGTCTGTTGGGATATGTCTCTACTAACTGTGCACATCTAGACGTTGCAATATTTAACCACTCTTCTTTGCAGAACTGCTTAAGTTCAGTTAAATTTGATGGTGACCGTTTGTGGACTGCTGTCTTCAAGTCATTCCACAGATTTTCAATGGGGTTTAAGTCTGGGCTCTGACTAGGCCATGCAAGGACATTCATCTTTTTCTCCTTCAGCCACTGTGTGGTCAGTTTTGCTGTGTGCTTTGGGTCATTGTCATGTTGGAAGGTAAATCTTCCCATTGACAACTTTCTGGCAGAGAACAGCAGATTTTCCTCAAGAATTTGACAGTATTTTGCCCCATCCATTTTTCCTTCTATCCTGACAAGTGCTCCAGTCCCTGCTGCAGAGAAACAACCCCATAACATGACATTACCACCTCCATGCTTTACTGTAGGAATGGTGTTATTTGGATGGTGAGCTAGCCAGACATATTGTTTGGCGTTGAGGCCAAATAACTCAATTTTAGTCTCATCTGACCATAACACCTTTTTCCACGTGGCCTTAGAACCTTCAAGGTGCATTTTGGCAAAGCTCAGTCGTAACTGCGTGTGGCCTTTCTTGAGGAGTGGCTTTTTTCTTGCAACCCTCCCATAAAAGCCACATTTGTGGAGAATTTGTGATATTGTTGTCACATGCACACAGTGACCACTCTTGGTAGCCTCTCTGACCAGTTTCCTCCTGGCTCTTTCATCCAGTTTGGAGCGACGTCCTGACCCAGGCACCCCACCCTCTTCTTAATTATATACTTCACTATGCCTCTAGGCACTGATAAAGCCTTTAAACAATGTCTGTATCCATCTCCTGACCTGTTTTTTAATTTGTAATTTTTTTTTCTGACAAGTTGGTATTATATATCTTTCACTTGGATGTTATAAGTTGTAAATACAGCTGAATAAAACAAAAATAGTTTTTGTCCGTTTTCATTTCAGGCTGCAAAGAAACAAAATGTGATTATTTTAAAAAGGGGGTGATTCTTTTCTATACCCACTGTAAAAAGGGAAAAAGAATAACAGCTGAAGAAAAATAAATAGGGCAGCACTCCGGTGTGGGCCTGCCCAGTGCAGTGGACCTTTTTCTAAATCACGGGGGAGAGACAGTGACATCAATCATTACAGAGAAAACAGCCACTGCTAAGAAAACCCAGGCAGCCTCCAACTCTCTAGGGAGAAAAAAAAAAAGCTGACTGAATGTCAAGCTATCAGGACGAGTATAAGAAGCAAAAAATCAAACTGCTCTGCTGGCCAAATATAACACGAGTGTAGGATGTGAGAAAGAAAATATGGAGACTAAAATATAATCAAAATATTATCATGTGCCTGCTCTGAATGATTTTCCGCATACATTAATCCTCTGTTGTCTCTATGAAATAAAAAAAACAAACCACATCTAGAGATCAATAGAATGATGAGTCTGCTAAGTGCCGATGTTCAATTATGCAGGTTACTCGTGGGCGGGCACACTGGCAGTTAACATACAGTCTGTACAAACACAGAAAACCTCTCCAGCCTTAGCGTTCTGAGCTGTGAACCAGCCTCTGACTGAACCCATCCTTAAATTACGTAGGACTTACTTTTTAATTGCCTCGAGTCGGCACTAGGACTCAACGATTAAACGTTTTGAAAGGCGCGATTTGAAAGAATGCGATTAGTTAATTGTGAAGGCCGCGATTAATGCAATGCAATATTTAGTTTTTTCATTAGATAAGTGCTGGAATAATGTCACAGATTGTTTACAGAAATGTCCTATTTTCAGTGAATTTTTCATTTATTTTTGTATTATTTTATTTAACATGATGGTAGAAGGTGCAATATGTAGATGCTGCTATTGAACTGAGGCAGATCAGACATTTCAGTTTACAGAAAAGTACTGATATTTTTTATTGGAATTGTTTTTTTATTATTATAACTTTAGCTTTTGTGATAAATGTTCTGTGTTTGACTGTTCAATGTTCCATGCTTATTAAAAGAAAAACATATCTCATATCTATGTCCTCATGCTTGTATAAGAATACACAGCAGTTTTGATGGGGTCTCATGTTATAATGCTCCGGGACATGTTTCATCTGTTACACAGTGAATACTGAACTTAAGCTAAACTTAAAAAAAATAAAAATAAAAAATAACATCGCAAATTGAATTGTAATCGCAGTATCAGGCAGAAAACTTGCAATTTGATTTTTCCCCCCCGAATCGTTCAGCCCTGGTCGGCACACATCACAAGACAGAGAAAAGATGACTACAGTACACCGACAAACTTAAATGATGATGATGACTTGATCTGAAGTTGTCCAAGCATGCAAGATTTCACTGCATTAATTTTAGAGATATTAATAAGAAATTAAGCCCATTCTTTGTCCACCGCAATTCACCATCATGTACGTACATGGCTTGTCATTTAGAGTGGAGACATGCTGTATAATTACAAATACACTTTGAACCATATTCCTCTTGCTAATGAAGAAGCTCTTTAAATCCAAACTCAAATACTTTCCATATGACATAACCCCCCCTGTCATGTGTAGACAGTAATACATGAGCCAGCCACTACGAATCCAGTCTAAAAATGGATAAGCTAGGTACTCCTGTTATTTTGTTCTTTGTCTTGTGTCCTTTTCATTTGGTTTTGTGCTGCTGTTTTGATATTGATTAATTGATTGACTGATTGATTCAGACAGGCGTGTAGTATTAATGTTCTATGATGCAGCGCTACATAAATAAAATGGTTAAGTTTCAATGGTAAATACAAGATTAAACCATTGTTAAAAGTGAGATTCTGGGCAGCACAGAGGACAACTTGAGTGCATCTTTCTGACCTGCATGGCTACAGCTGAGCCGGCTGGAGCATACTGCGCCGGCATCTTGGAGTAGGCCGAGTAGAAGGGAGCCTCGTTCATGAGCTTGTTGTAAAGCTCCAGGGCCTCCATAACTTTCAAATTTAGCTCCGACAACTCTGAATGTTTCCTGCAACATAGAGACATTTGTTGGATAAGAATTTATTTATTTGTAGAACAGTCCAAGTACACCCTACAGATGGTCTTTAAATCCCCATTGTGTAACATTTGTAGTCGTTTATTATCAAAATCTGTATTGCCCTTCACAAACTTGTCCTTTTTTTATGATTATTGACCACCACCATCAATTTCAAGTATTCCTATTGGCTTGAAATTTTACATTTGCGCTTGCATGAACTGGGGTCGACGCTCCATATTCATGCGCCATCTTGAAATACATTAGCTGGTAAGGGACATACAGGCTATACTGCTCTGGCTTTCGCGTTTTCGACTCACAGCTGCTGCTAATGGGTATTGTCGCTTCCTGACCCCGGCAAGTTTGAAATAGGAAACACGGAGGACCACACACACATATTCAAAATCCAAATTTCAGGAACAGGAGTCTTCTTCTTCGCCCAGAATAAGAAAAGATATTGAAAAGCGCAAGAGACCGTCAGAAAAAAAGAACATTGGAGCTGCAAATCCCAACTAGTTAATTATCCTCTGGACCGCTGCAGTCTCCTTTTTTCTCTCTTTCTCTCTCCTTTCATCGGGTGGCGCACGTGCCCACTCGTGGTGTGAAGCGTGCGTCCGCGCCACTGTCCGACATGCACTCCAACCATGGATGTATTAAGAGTGGACGGCCTTTTGTACACTTTCGCTTTTTGAAGCGTGGCGGCTACCGTAGCTGCAATGTGTACTTTCAACTGCGTGGCGAAAGAGAGTTGATTGCGATATATGATCTCAACGCTAGATGGGAGTAATTCTTACACAATGTAGCTTTAAAAGTCTCCACAGCTAAGGCACAATCACTGCCATCTTTATCCTAAACTTCATAGTAGCTGAAATGGATCTTAGATCATCTCAGACACCGAGCTTGACCTTTAACGAATCAGTAATAATAATTCTGATAAATACAAGACGTCCGATAACACTCCACCTGTCAATCTCCTGTAGCTTCTCATCAATCATCGGGTTCATCTGTTCACATGCACCTGTTAAGATATTTACAGTTAGGGAGGGGAACAGAAACAAAAGAGTTAGAAAACAACACTGTTGCTCAGACCGTCTGCAGTAGATTTACACCAGCATTAAGGTTTATACCCTCCAACTGGATCAGCTCTGGAGAGTCAGGAGCCGGATCTGCAGGATCAGCATTCTGCAGCAGCGCCTGTGTTCTGTCCATCTTCCCCTGCAGAAAGAAGACAGTAGGGTTGGGTTGGCAGTCTGACTGAGAGGTGATTTGGGTTTGGGATTGATTGTGCACAGAGGAAATGGTAGTACCTCGTCAATGAAGACGGGCTCGGGCTCAACTTTGGTTTCCAGGCTCGTTTCTTCAGGACTGGTTGGCCTTTCAACAAAAGCCACTGTGGAGGAAAAGGTGAGTTCAATTAGCAGTTCAGAGACTATTTTTGCTCCAGTTTAAATCAAATAGCTGAAGAGCTTAGAGGCTGGTATGCTTTCTAAAAGGTTAAAAACAAAGGCCAGTGTGCTGAAGGGGCTACAGTACAATGTTCACTTTCAGACTCAATAGAAAGACTAACCTGTCTCTGGCTCAGCATTCAAATTAGTTGTGACAAAGTTGGAAGGGAAAAGCCCCACTCCTCTGTGGTTCTCTCCTTTCCACCAGTTTGGATCGCTATAAACAAATCATGAAATAGGAAAAACATCAATGCACGAGCTTTTAAGAGTGAGCCATACCGAGTGTCCGACTGAGTTTCAGATCGGTAAGAGCCATCTCAATGTAAAAATGTTGGCTTAAATAAAAATTAATTCGCAGTTTATGGGGTCCTACTGAGTCTTCAGGTGTGTTCCTTACTTTATTTGTGGAACAGACTTTGCCCAGCTATTAATTACTTGGAGCAAATTTAGAATCTAAATCAGGAAGGCTGTATAAAGTGATGAGACTCTTTTAAGCAAATAACATAAATGAATACATTTCACAGCTGAAAACCTGTTTGCCTTATGATGATCTATGAGTGAATTTATGCTTTTTTTAAAGGACATTTCACTCCAAAAAATACTATTATGTGTACACACACACACACACACACACACACACACACACACACACACTATATACAGATTTAATAAAGGACAAAGTTAAACAAAGCACACATACAGTATATGTGTAAATATAAAAATTGTGTGCAATCATTTGTGCCACAGAACAACAGAAACAACACTGTCAACAAACCCTAGGACATTTCACAGGTAGGACTTTTTGCACAGTTTTATTATACTGCATGTAGTTGAAAAATATATGAAATTTGCTAGGATGCTTGTCTATATTTCTAAATCTGAGAATATCACTGATGATGCACTTGGAGTTGCATTTAATGTATGACTTGTGATGTATGAATACAGTTTGATTGGTATTTTAAGGATAAAGCAGAGCGGATTCATGATTGGACGCGTTATGAAACATTACCTGTCATCCAAAACCAGAATAAGTTCTCCAGCTTTGAAGGTCAGCTCATTATCTTCTGCCGCTTCAAAGTCGTACAGCGCACGCACCTTCCGGGCCTCCTCCCCCCCACTACCGTTGGTGTAGTTTGGGGGGTCAGAAGTCATGGCCAGGGGCCGTGTCTCCACCTGCTGCTTCTGCTCCTGCAAGGACAGCTCGATGGCTGGGAGAGGTGGAGGTTTGGATGGGAAGAAGAGAAGTGGAAATGAGAAGAAGATGTTTGTCAAATGTCCAACACATGCGCTTTGAGCAGGATTTTGGATTTTAGAATACTAACTACGGTGGCCGACAGGGGCAAACGCACTGCAACTTAATGAAACACACGCAAATAGACAAAACAGAAGCAAATTAAGAAAAAATCTTCATTAATTTGACAACACATGCGCAGCATTTAGCAAACGCGCTGCAAATACACAAACAACGCAAAAAGAAAAGCACACAACCCAAAAAAACAGAAACGATGCAAAAGAAAAAACAAATGCAACAAAAAGAAAAACGCTGCATCCAGATTACACAACGGAAGTTCTCCAGGCCTCTAGGGGGAGCGCTAAGTGGAACAGCTTGATTTTGGACCCCACGGGGAGAGAACGCTCTGCTTTTTATTACCACGAGTTTACAGACAGACAGTCTCTGCTGATTGAGTATCAGCTGTGACCTGAGCCAAGAAACTAGAGACACACCCACCAAACGAGAGAAAACAAAAACTCAAACATAGACTTAATGTTTACAGTCTATGATCTCAAAGCAGTTGCACACCGTTCTGAGATTGAACGTGCCCCGGCTCTCTATTTGCAGCTCGTTTGTGTATTTCGTTGTGTTGTGTGTAGTTGCAGCGCGTTTGCTAAATGCTGCCCTTGTGTTGTCAAATTAATGAAGATGTTTTCTTAATTTGCTTGTGATTTGTCTATTTGCGTGTGTTTCATTAAGTTGCAGTGCGTTTGCCCCTGTTGGCCACCATACACATGCATTTCAGAAAGTACAGTAATATCACTGCAGCAACATTATTATGACATGATGCAGCAGCAATGCCACTGGATTAACTGATTAGGGTCTGTTTTCACTCAAGACAATGAAAACAGAAAGAGTTCTGGAATGCTTCAGAGACTCAATTTGAAGATCAGTTGCTCAATCCAATGTTCCCGTGGTAAAAGTTATTTGCATTAATATTTTGTTTTTTTCTAATAATCATTTTGTTTATAAATCGACAAAATTTAGTGAAGAATATTTACAGTCTATGATCTCAAAGCAGTTGCACACCGTTCTGAGATTGCATCGTTTCTGTTTTGGGAGTTTGGGTGCTTTTTCTTTTTGCATCGTTTGTGTATTTGCAGCACGTTTGTGTATTTGGTTGTGTTGTGTGTATTTGCACGTGTTGTCAAATTAATGAAGAAGTTTTCTTAATTTGCTTGTGTATATATATATATATATATATATATATATATATATATATATATATATATATATATATATATATATATATATATGCGTGTGTTTGTTGCAGTGCGTTTGCCCCTGGCGGCCACCATACAAACAGCTCTCAGAAGATTGCTCAAATGTTAACAATAACACTAGTAGACCTACAAAGATTAATAGATTATTGGTTAGTTGTCAACTATTAAATTAATCACACCATTTTTTGACATTTTAAAGACTAAACAACTAATCAATTAATGGAGAAAATAACCAACAGATTAATTGACAATGAAACTAATCGTTAGTTGCAGCCCTAAACGGAGGCAACAAAACATCGATTTGATGCATGGGAGCATAAAATCCAGCCGATACTCATGATAAAAAAGGAGTATATTTCTGAGAATATTGGTACAAACTAATTATAAGCCTTAAACATACAGTACAACAGAAGATATGCATCTGTTGCAGAAAATGATGCTTAGAACAGATGAAGTGCACTAATGATAAAAGGTGTGTGTAGAGCTAAATGATGGCGCTCACTTTACCTTTGGCCAGGTTGTCATCATCCGATACTTTGCTCACAGCAGGTGTGCTGACCTTAGTGGTGGACCCCTGTGGACAATACATAAAGATCAGGTCTAGTCTGTGTGTGCCAATACATGCTGACTGGTAGTGTAGCACTGGAACTAGTAGTAGCACAAGACCAGAAGAGGAAAAAAACGGATTTCCCGTGACTGTAATGCCACCTGCAGTTCATGTTGGGTACTACATGTTGGTCAGAGCCGTGGATTTAGCCTCGACACAGAAACACAGCTGTCATTGTCTTTTAGGGGTGGGAATCACCGGAGGACTCACGATACAATATCATCACAATACTTATGTCACGATACAATATTATTGCAATTTTAAACATATTGCAATATATTAACTTTTTTCCCCCATCTTCTAATTTTTCCCCAATTTCATATTATGTCCCCAATTGTCAGGTGTGTCAACATCTGTTTTATCTAAAAGGATACATTTCTCTGTTTGTTCATCTCACTTCACTTTAATTGTTGCAAAATGGGATTGTCAAGCAGACAAACTGACCAACACATATATACTAGGGGTGGGGGGGGGGGGGGGGGGGAATCGATACAGCATAGTATGGCGATGTTTTCCGTGGCATTACTGTATCGACACACAAGTATCCATCTCTTATTATATATGTGTTGGTCAGTTTGTCTGTATCGTGATGATATTGTATCGTGAGGCCTCTGGTGATTCCCACCACTAACACATAATAAAAGATCGATACTTGGCGCCTGCGTATCAATACAGTATTGCCACGGAAAATATAAGGTGACCCGAGGTAGCGCTGACATGGCAGTGGGGTTAAAGAGGACCAAACAGGTCAACTGGACATTGTTGCCATCAACAACAACTCTTCACACTCACATAATTACAGTGGGTGAAGTAATGCTTAACAGTGGCAGTTGGCTAAACAAAAAGTATAAGAATCAGAAAAAGATTTATCGCCAGGTAAGTAGCACTTCTAGGAATTTGCTTTGGTTGATGGTGCATACATCAAAATATATTTAAACATTGATATGAAATAAACAAACAACAAATACAGAAACAAATAAATTAAGAAAAAAAGAGGCTGTATGGATTAGTGCAGGATGTGCAAAAACATTGAGGGATGTGCAAAGGTTCAGTATATACAGGATGTGCAGAGAACAGGATGTAGTATTAAGATTTAATGTCAGTGGGGGACAGTACCCCTTTTCCAAATACAGTATAGGAGCAGATTAACAGGGTGAAGATGCAAGCTGTCAATTACTGAGAATTATCTCACTATTTTACTGTGTATTAAGCTCATGTATATTCCTGTGAGCCTGGTGGGAGGGGCTTAGGACAGAGAGGGGAGAGCTGCAGGAGAAGGGTTATTTTTCAAATGATGCAGTTTGTTTTGGCTTTTACCAGATTTCTGGCTGCCTGCCACACTACCTGCTACCTGCTGCTGTTTGCTCATCAGCTGACAGAGATTAAATATCATACCTGCTGCCTCATGTGCCACCTGCTCTCAAAGCAGGCTTCACAGCTCTTAACCACATTATAAGCAGCACACAACCACAACAAAATGGAGAACAGCCACTGGCGACAAAGTGATGAGATGCAAATTAAAGTCAAGTCATTTCCAGGTTTCGTTTATTCTATGTTCAGTGTGGGAATGGATCAAATCAGTCAGTTGTACAGCGCAACCATAAATTCTACCTTTACAAATAATCAGTTTTGAACTACACTGTCAAAGAGGCATTCATTTAACTATATACCTATTATTGAGGTTGTAGTTTGCAGTGCTGTTGAACTAGACTGCACTTTTGTCTACTACATTTACAAACATAAGGAGGGAAGAAATATACCATTATATACCATACCAGAATAGACCTTCAACATCTAAAGTTCTTCTAAAGAAGAACTGAAGAAGTCCTTAGTTAATGACACACAACAGAAACCATAAGCCACAGAGAGACTATGACCACAGATGATACATTTGTAGGTCAGTTGCTTTCGACAACCTGAGAGCAAAGTCCACTTCAACCCCTAACACACACACATATAAGGTTGTGACACAACAAATCACACAGACGTCATGTAAAGGATAGAGCCGAAACAACAAGGCAGCTCATTCCACAGTGATCATGAGGACAGTCCTGAGCCTGGGACATACACACACACATATCCACAGAAATATGTGAAAAGGAAATTCCACTGTAAACACTTGTCATACTAACACAGACAGACAGACAAGCTCCACCCAACCCGGACCTTCTGAATATAACAAAATGCTGCTAAATCTGGCTGTGGGTTAAAAAAAAAAAGTCCTTGCCAACAGCCACTTTGGTAAGCAAATAAAAAAATTGTAGTTTCTTTTTTGTAAAAAATAAAAGCTGGTTGTATCATGGTGAAAATGGAACAGAATACCTCTCTCTTTCTCTCTCTCTCTCTCTCAAATAATGAAGGCTTACAGTGAAAACTATGCTAATATATTGTATCCCAATTGTTGTGTACAAGGGATGCATTTTGGATTTCTAAACTGGGCACTTTAAATATACGGTATGTGAGGATTTAATAAGGGACCAGATTAAGGACAGTTTTGGAAACTTCAGTGGATGTTTTTGAAAATAATATGATGATTTCAGTGTTGATGTTGTGTCAACAGTTGGTTTACTTACTTTAGGCTATCTATAAAAGTACAAACAAAATGGAAGAAACTGGGTTTTTTTTTTTTTTTTTTTATTTTTTTTTTTATTTTTTTTTTAACCAAAGCTAATTATGGATTGTATACAAAGAAACTGGAGGAAAAAAAGATGTCACCCTGATGAAGGCAAGATAGCATTCCATTTGCACCTTGCTTTGTGTACGTTCTCAAAATCATCACATACTGTATGCTGTAAACATACCTGTGAGGATGTGGAGGGGAAGGTGATGCCTTCCTCTTTCAGAGTCTTGATGGTGGCGCTGATCAGGCTGAGTTGTGGATCCTTCTGGAAGTCTTCTGCCCACTCCACCATTAGAGCCTTTAGCTTTTCACACACCTTAGGGTGGGCCTTTAGAGGAAATGCAAACAAACAGCTGTGTTGCTCTCTCCTTTGCTTTTATACCAGAAGGAGACTAACGGCAGCCCTATAACAGTTAAGGACTAGACGGTTTAAGTAGGGCTGCACAATATATCAGTTTTTTTTTGTTATGTTTTTTTAAATCGCCATCGCAATATCAACTGCCGCAATATACACATCGTGAAAGAAAATAAAGAGAAAACGGCACGTTAAAATGTATCTCATTCTTTCTTTTAGCCGCGCCTTTTATATTCAATTCAATGTTCAATTTGTTCCATAAAAGAATGTTGGAAATGATTTCCTTTCATTTGTTTTGAATTCAACAAGCAATGTGCTGTATTTTAGAAGAATACCGAAAGCAGCAGAAATGCAGAACTTAGTACACTTTAATATCTGTTTATTTATCGCGAGCCATATCGTTATTGCGATATTCAACAACGTTATCGGATATATCGCATATTTCCCTCATATCGTGCAGCCCTAGTTGTAGGAACATAGTTATAGTTTATCTGTGACATGTTAGTTAGCCTTCTTGAGAGGGTGAGGGAGTACATGTGTGAGAATGACACTGGTCAAGAGGGTACAAAGAGATGACAGACAAATATGGGTATAAAATGGGAATAGTGAGAACAAAGTTCAAATACCCTGCCCAGCACACTCCGTACTTCACTGGCAAACTCCCTTGAGCAGATTTCCAAGTGGAATATTTTGCCACAGTTTGACACACAAGCTCCCAGCAACTGCAAGAGAAGAACTCAAAATTGTAAAAATAAGATTTAACAGCTGGTATACAGTATGTTGTATTATAGGGGAAAACAGGATTTTTTTCCTACCACTCACATTACTGAATTGGTCAAAGTATGTATTAATAGCAGTTGAGGCTTTTGTAATTATGAATGGCTTTAATGACAATGGGGCTTTAATTATCTGAATGACTGAACACAGAGATCTAAATATAGAGCAAGCCATTTGCTCATGATGGCTCAGACAGAGACAGAGAAACAGCTCTCATATTTCTCATCCTCCCAGTATGAAATCTTCTAACTGTGTTCCTGTATGACTTTAATAATGGGAACATTAGATCAATTACAGCTCAACTGAAGCTAAATTGCATTGGTGAAAACTCATTTCTCACACTTTAAATGCGACAGAGAAGTTTGACCCTAGCTAAATCTATTGATCTTAGATCAAATATCTTTTTAATGTCAAATTGGCAGAAGATTTTGAGCAGAAAAACTGAGGATGCTTTTACTAATGATGGCTGTAACTTGGATATGACAATGCTATACTGTTTGCTGGGGAAGAATTAATGTCATGTGCAGTCAATTTCTTGGGAGTGTCTACCAAAGATGTGACCAACTCACATTGAGGGCCTGCATGGCAACATGAGGCACTTTGTGGTTGACTCTCTTCATAATGGATCTCAAGCTGTCCTTTGGTCTGAAACACAAGACAAGAGAACAGAAAATGATTTTGTGCTAGTACAATAATTAGGCTACTAAAGAACAATCACAGTGTCCTTACACTAGAGATGTTCCTGTTTTTAAATTCAAAGTCTCATACAAATGTCCTGTACTTAAATAAGGAGCTATTTGAACCACAGTGATTCTCAAATACTAATGAGTTCCTATCATTCAAAAAGGAAAATGCCTTTTCCCAGCTTACCCATTGGGCGTAGTTCCAATCTTATCACAGATGTCCATAATGAGCCCCCAGTCATCTGCTGTGTTGTTTTCATTGGTTGACTTCTCTGAAAATATGGCAAACAGGAATACAGTGCATATAGTCCAGTGAGAATATATCTTCACCGGCATCAAAGCTGTGCCACACGCAGTGGGCAAATGTTATGAATAGCAAGCGTTGAACTGCCACATTTTCGGACTGGACACAAGTGTATTCATTTTCATGATGGTAGAGGGGGTGGTCTTTTTGTCAGGTGGTGAGTGACCCACTGCTGCTTTGTAATATGTTAGTAGGAAATGACTCAAATGCACATTTCCAACTCATATTAACCTCTGTCACAGTCATCCTGACAATATAACACGCAAGAGCCAGTTAAGTGTAACAGTGCGTTATTGTCTGGCCATACAAGCACTGTGGTGTTGCAGGGGCCGATAAGGGTGATGACTTTGGAAGTTTGCATGACATTTTACATAACACGACGACTATGAGAAAAGACATATCTACAACACAAATGACCAACACATTATAATCAAACTGACTCAAAGTAGCGAAGAGTCTTAACTTGAGCTTAAACAATTAGTTGATTAGCCTAATCTAAATAGAAAATGAATTGCCAAACATTTTCATTGGGGCAGTAATCTAATGAGTATATTCATCTGCAGATTATTTTCTCAATTAATTGTTTGATCAATAAAATAAAAAGTGTCCTTCACAAATACTTAAAGCCCAAGACCAGTCCAAACCTTTAAGAGAGATTATTTACTCAACTATCACATTAGACAAGGAAAACAGCAAATGCTCACAAATGAGAACTGGAACTTGAGAATATTTGGCACTTGGGCTTAAAAAAAATTACTTCAACGAAAGATAATTGATTATCAAATTATATATATTATTATTATATATATGAGGGTTTTATATAACTTAATTGTAAACTTAGCTACGCTAAATATCTTCGGGTTACGTCAAAGTAAGATAAAGTGACGGTTTTAGGGTAAAGTGACTTGGAATGAGCTCAGTAGTCGCTTAATCGGAATATATCAACACATAAATGCAGATTTAAAAAGATTGTTAATTTGTTACCTTTATCATATTGCATGGCAAATACGGAAATAATCGATCTATATAACCAATATGACCGGATTTTGGGTGAGGTGACGTTGAACGTCAGCCAGTCATGAATCAGACTCAAAGTTAGTGACCAAGCAGTCGGTTATGCTAGCAATTTAACTGATCGATAACCTTAATGGAAGTTGTTGACAACCAGTTAGCTAACTTACACACTAAAAAGGTGTCTAAAACGTGTGATTGTTGTTGTTGTTACCAAAACTGTCAATGCTAAATAAACTCGCAACGCTACAGCGAACTAAAGAAGCTAAGCTAACATTAGCTTCAAGTGTTGTTGGCCCTATCGTTAGCTAGCTAGCTCGGACACACTGAAAACACCAAAGAAACAGCGCTTCACTTACCGACATCTTGGTCAAATGGATTTTGGGCAAACAGAGGCATACTGACGATATAAAAAGAGCCAGACTATTTGACGAAAGAAGAGTATGCGTGATCTTCACACTAAACCTAAACAAATATATCTTCCTTGTCCATTAAACCCTAAACGCACCAGTTGCTTTTCCGGAAACTTGGCTGCCTTGAATAATGCCTGAAGAGTATTTTTAAACGTCGAAGTATAGTGGCCAATGTATGTTTTTTAATACGTTTATTGCGTTTAAATAGTATTTATTTAAATTATTTAAAGCACAGTATGAATTCCTAAAAATGTTCCACACAATTTGGCACTTGATTGAACACCTCTGTTTACACGTTCAGCGTTCAATCCATACACTTAGGATAGTGAAACACTGACAGCTAGTGGGGAAAAGAGGAACGTCAGCGCATAGGACTTATTTCATTATGTCCAGGACAGTCACAAAGCATTGATTTGCACATTAGATTTGATCATACGTGTAAAGTGCGGACTTTCAGGTTTAGATTGAGGGGGTTTACATCCATATTGGCTCAACATTGTGGGTATTGTAGCCCTACACAACGACCCAATTTTAGGACAATGTAGCAGGACAGCTCCTCAACATACACACAAGGCAACCCTTTTTTAAGGAACAAACAGTGACATGTTCTTGACTGTCAGCCACTTGATCTCAATGCAACTGATAATGTGTTACACGTTTTGAAGCAAGAAGCAAAAGTGATTGCACAACAGGGCTGACAGAGCAGGGAAAATAGCAACTGCTGATGAGACTTCAGCCACTCACTCATTGTATAGGATTTGATACCAAATATTAAGTTTGATCATTACAAGAGACTCATTTTTAACAAAGCCTGACTTTTAGTGTGGATCAAGCTCAAAACAAGCTGTAGGCTATTATTCAAGTTCCATTTAAAAAATCAGACTTTGTTATGATATGCTTACCTCTATGATATCCACAACGGATAACATTATTAGGAAAAAAATCCTAAATCCTTTTTATACATTTAATTTTGATTATTTAGTCATACTTTGTCTGACTGTTTGTTATATTGTTTAGCTTTCAATTTGCTGTCACCTGTGACTGATAGGTTGTAGCCAGGGGCCTTATTAAGACTGGACACCTGCTGCTTATTTCCATTGTTGTGAGATACAGTAGATATAGGCCTATGTAAGGTGATACCTGTAGACATGTTTTCCCTGAAGATCTATGACAGATCAAAATGCAACAGGTACAGTGCACACAGCAGACTAGACAAGGCTGCTTTATTTTATCTTAATTTGATTACATATACGTTTATTTAGGAACATGCACAATGCAAGCAAAGAATCAGCTGAAATAATGAAAGTATAAAAACTAAGGTCTGACAGGGGAACTCTCAACATGTCAGGGCCACTGGATCAGGTTAAAAAAAAATGCAGAGGGCCCGTTTTATTTCGGCTTACTGTACTATGGGGCCCCGGAGAGTCTGGAGCCTAGTGGCAGGTGTTTTAACCCTGTTGGGAACATAGACAGTAGGTTGGGAAGCCCCAAGTGTAGTCTTGGGCGCGCAATAGGGGGCGCGCCTATCAAAGAGCGTCTCACACAATCCGAGGAATTGATAACGATTCCAACGTCAGCTATAGATTGTCTATGTTCTATTAGTCTTATTAACGTCTGCGGACATCCGAAGGACAGATCACCTAGATGTGATTAACGCACAAACAAATGGTCTAAACAAATACATTACATGAATAAATAAGGTTTAAAGTGTCTCAAAGCGAAGGCGGAAATACAGAGGAGTTTATCCTCTCGCTTCAGGAAGACACTTCCGGGTCTGGCCCCTGTTCGAGGTGAATCTGACAGCCACCGTCTTCCAGGACCAAAAACCGTTGAGGGTTGCAGTCATGTCGGCAGCTGCTCCGGGGACCAGCAAGGCGGCCCATAGCGATGTGGCCGCGAAGAAAAAGAAGGGACCCGGTGCCCTGGCCACGGCCTACTTGGTCATTTACAACGTTGTTATGACAGCGGGGTATGTAGCGTGTTTCCTCGTGCTAATGCTGCTGTAGTGTGTGTGTGTGTGTGTGTGTGTGTGTGTGTGTGTGTGTGTGTGTGTGTGTGTGTGTGTGTGTGTGTGTGTGTGCGTGTGCGTGTGCGCGTGCGTGTGGTGAGCCAGACAAATAATTGGAGCAAGATTTCCCTCTTGTTACATTACAGTGCTATTTTTGGATTATTAACCTGCACATTTCGGGTGTTTACTATTGGAAACACTGCTAGCAGGCTGTGTAGTGAAATAACTTCGAGTTAGCTTCCTCAACGTCCAACGGCTAATACAGATTAACGTTAGATGAGCAACAGGCAACCACCTGGCGTGCACTTGAGACTTATGGTTGTGACCATTTCTATGGTTGTGACCAGTGGGTTGTGACTGACGGTTCGCCACCGCATATAATACAGAAATATTAAAACTGATGGTTTATTGTCTGCAGTCAGTTTGTTTGTTTTTGTTTTACACCAGAAAGTGTTGGTTTTAATCTTGTATTGTCATATTATTTTTGCAGGGCAACCAAAAAAATTAAAAATGGCATACATATAAAATAACAATGAAAAAGAATGTGCAGGGAAAGGAAAAAGAGCCAGCTAAAGGCTTATTCGTTACCTCTGCCTAAAATAAGCTACTTATATTGTTAGATTTATGTGTAAAAAAACAAAACAAACTAAAACCTCTTTTTTATTAAAAATGCACTGTAGGACTTTAAGTACGATGTAATATAAATAAATAAAAAGTTAGGACTGAAACAATTTTACAATTAGTCGATTAAGGATTAGTAGATAAATAAATAAAATCAATTGGCAACAATCAAGCACAAATGTCAGGTTCAGTGAATAACTGACTCCTCGAATGGGGACATATGCTGCTTTTTGCTGTTTTATTATCATTATAGTATATTCATTTAAATAGAACAATCTTTGAGTTTTGGATGTTGGTAAGACAAAATGCTGCTATCTTGGGCTTTCAGAACTTGTGATAGGTCTTTTTTTTTTACTTTTTTGAACATTTCATAGAAAGAATACATCTGTTAATTGAAAACACGTTAATCAATAATTAGAATAAATGACAATTGCAGCCCTAGTTAAGATCCACTTATATCACTGAAAAATTGCTAGTGGGATGTTTGGAGATTAAAGGACTGGTTGAGTAAGAAGGAACCTGTGAATTTGTTTGAAATTTTGACATTATCTGGCACGTTTTGTATATACAAATACATGCTTGGAAAACATCTATATAAAAAATTGTAAGAAGTTAATGTTTCTTAAATAGATATAGAATAGAAGACTCAGACATGGCACAATGATTTGAATAGGTTGCAATTTTCATTAAGGGTTTTTGAGAGAAAACATACATACTTGCGGTATGATAAGTAAGCATAGAGTAGTTTTCTTTTACTAACATAATCAATATCATAATCAAATTGTCCCTTGAACTCAAGTTCACATCAATAATGATTTTGGTGTCCTTACGTTTACGACTATAAACTATACTAAAGTTCAGCATTGGTAATTATAAGTAAACAGCGGTGGTTTTGTTATATATAACTATCTATGCAGAGATTTTTTTGTTTCATTAGAAGTCGGGGAGAAATAACTTTTCTGATGGATATTTTGCATTTTTGTTTTGAATGATTCCAGTAGTATTAAACCAAGATTTAAAATGCACTAGATATTCATTTTAAAACCTCCATTTCCTGGCACAGATATTTGCTGTAAATTTAAAAAGAAATTACTTTGAACTCTCTCTGCGTGTCTTTTATTGCACTGGTTTTTAGACTGTTGCACAATTGAATGTTGTTTGCTCACTGTTCCAACCAGTTAGGTCACATTGTGAATGCCTCAGTATTGATAGGCCACACAAGGCCTGCTTTGTATTGAGCACGTGTTAGGGTGTCATACAGACACACGCCTTCGCTGTTCAAATGCAGAGTCTGCATTCAGCCATAGCAGCTAAGCAGGAGTGGTCAGTGTCTGCCCAACTGGCCCTGATATTGATATCCATCACTGCCTAATGGATACAAGTGACATTTTTCAATCTGTGGAACCAAAGTGTGAACTGAAACTTTGGCCCTGCTCAGGCCTCCTCTACTCTGACAGCTTGTACGTCCACATGGTCTGCAGTTGACCTTTGACCTCCGCGTTGAGGGGGGGCCAATGGGGGAACGGTGTAATGCATTACATTACATTATTATATTATTTACTTGATTTGATTGTATGTGCTGAAACCCTTATCAGGCAACAGTTCTCCATCCATATAACCTTTACACCTAGTTTTTAATATTTACACAACAATAAAACAATATTTTTTATTATGACTTCCAATCCAGTTAGCAGATTAATGTTCATAGAAATTACGTCATATATGATGTATCGGAATGGTTGATATAATTGACCAATATTAGGTTATCAGACATTTCATTTTTCTTAATACAGGTTTAATACAGTATATTGTTTTTTTGTTTGTAATTACTTTTACTATCATCTTTGGTAATACATTTTCTTGTTCAACTGTAAAATATACTGCCCCCAATATATATTTTTATCACATCTATTAAATAACCAAATTATAGGGAGCCTTGCCAAGTATGTTATGTAAAAAAAAACAATGTTTGGCCATATATTGAAATAATTTTCTTTTAATGATGATGCAAATTAGCCCTAAAAAATCCAGTATCCGAGGGTCTCTTCAAAAGATCACAGTACAATTGAAAATGTTTCCAATAGGGAATGGTAATTAGTACATCATAATTCTCACTATGCTCTCAATATTTTATTGATTAACATTTTTATTTTATTTATTTTAACAAAACATGCAACTTGAAACATGAACATAACCCTCCCCCCTCGTCATCACCACCCACCCAGACAACAATCAAGAAAAGATTGCACTTTTCACACCTTTTACTGTGTATTATGTTGAAACTTTCTAATTTATTAAATAATTGCTTAAAGCATTTAAACAAAGTTTTGTGTTGGAGTTTGTAACATTCCAAAATCCTAATTTTTCATTTTCACTGTACATGCATATCGTTTCCAAATATCTGTTATCGGTATCGGTATCAATATCAGCCTCGAAAAACCGGTATCGGTTGATCCCTACTTGTTTTACATTTTTGCAATGACAGTACTGTGATTTCTCTCTTCTCCTCTGCTCTGCAGGTGGCTGGTGATAGCTGTGGGTCTGGTCAGAGCTTACCTGGCCAGAGGAAGCTACCACGGGCTGTACTACTCCATAGAGAAGCCTCTGAAGTTCTTTCAGACTGGAGCTCTTCTGGAGGTGAGATGAGCACAAAGGGCTGGGCAATATTGACCAAAACAAATATCACAATATATTTGATTAAATACTAGAGCCCGACTGATATATCGGTGGGCCGATATTATCGGCCTATATTAGGCATTTTCCAAACTATCGGTATCGACATTTATATTGGCCGATAAATGAACATTTAAAAAATGAAATACAAAAAAGACGAAATCCCCTTCAACCATGTTATGAGTGTTGGCGTTGCATAGTTTGTCCACCAGAGGACGCTCTACAACGTCCCTGTTGGCAACACTCGTGTTTAACCCTTTAAGTTTCATATCTTAATTTAATTTATCAGAACTTTAATATATTTTGATCTTCCTCTGTTCTGTTGTAAAACAAAGAAGTTTATTTTTAAACTGTATTATCATATTTTAGTGAGGACACATAAATAACTACAAATAACTAATGTTCTGATGATCTGTTTATGTTTTGTTACGCATTTCTGGATTTAAAAAAAATATATCGGCCGATATATTGGAATATTGGATTTTTAAATCTCCAAATATTTGTATCGATATCGGGCTTAAAAATCCTTTATCGGTCTGGCTCTATTAAATACCGTATGTATATATCACAACATCCAATTTATATATGCAGATATTAGGGTTTCAAAATGGATAAATGAATCTGCCAGAAATTGGTTTACTGTTATTCCCGGCCTGTTTCAACTGCTACAAAGATCATCAAGTCAATAAAAGCTGGCCGCGTCTTTCATTCAGGTCTGGATGATTTTCACATGCCTGTTATCTGTACAGTGTTTGGTATGTCCTCTATAACATACCAGTGTGGTAACCTAACATGCCAGACTACACACTGTGTTAAACGCACACAGAACCGAAGAAGTATTTTATATTATTGTATTATGTTATATGTCTTTTTGTAAGATTCCAAACTAAATAAAAAAATATTGTGGCTGAAAATGACAGAGATAAATGTCCACTACTGTTTTTCAAAAGGGGAGAATTGTCTATTTCCCTCACATGTTAAAGAGTGCTTGTACACACTGACACTCATGTAGTGCAGAGGTAAAGCAGCATGAGGTGTTTAAGTGATCCTGTCCAGACACACTGTAGCTCAGTGATAGGAGACTAAGTATCAGTATCTTCAATTCATGAATGAACATTACTCTGGCAATATGGTGTTTAGTTCTTAACAGTGTCACATTGATTACTATTATTATTATTATTATGTAGAAATTCAAAATCAGGTTTTGTATTACAGAGTTGCGCACATTCAAATGAAAGTGAGCATGATTTTACAGCATTAATCCAAAAGATTTTTTTGTTTTTTTTGGAAATGCAAGAAAAAAAATAATAATTAATGGAATGAAACCTAAGCAGGCCATACATACGTTTTTGTACGGGGTAAAATAAGTGGTATCATGAGCATATTGAGTAATTTTCTCTTTTCCTTTCACAGATACTGCACTGTGCTGTAGGTGAGTCTCTCTTCAGCCTGAACCCTCACCTCTGCCGCTCGGTCCCTTCAGAGAGAGTATCACAAACTGCATTACCCTTTATACGTGTGGTTCTATATCTCGCACCGGAATTTCACTTGTCAGAATGTCATTAAAGATATCTATAATTACATTTTAGTACTTCAGAAATGTGGTTGTATGAAACCACTAATCTAAAAATATCTGCCAAAGTTTTGATTTTCTTGAGATGTGAATTCCACATACCTTCATTCAAAATACTTTCCCAAGTTTTAAGTGAAGATGTCTGAACTGCAGTTATAACTAATTAGAATGAAAGTAGACATATGTAAAGATGACAATTTAAAGCATGGAGTTGTTTTTTTTTTAAATTTATTTTGAAGAAGTCCTTTTACCAACACAAGATAAAGCTCTTACCAATTTGTGACCACTGCTATCCAAATCCCTGGTTTGTAAGATTTAAGTTCTCCAGTTATCATTTGGTATGTTTAAAGAGTTGAATGACAACATCAGTATTGTCATTACAGGTATCTTAAAAGTTCTTTTGACCGGTCCAAATGTGTTTGCAGATATCCCAGGTCATTGTGACAAGTCAGATCGCAGTGGTTTATATCTTAAATTATGAATTTGACTGGTCACATTGTAATTGCCACTCGTTAGATTGCATTTGTATCTCAGATGACAAACACCAGCTTTTCATATTTGAAGTGTTTGCCAAAGAGAGAGCAGAGAAGCTGCTGGCTCTCGTGGTGTCACTGCGCGAGGAGAGAGCGGCTCTCGCCTGGCTGCCTCGCCGCAGCTCACAGTCCATTCTCTTCATTGTCGAGGATTAATGAAGGTTTATCTAGGCTCCCTGTGGCTGCTGTCCGCTCAGCACGCACGCACACACACACACACACACACACACACACACACACACACACACACACACACACACACACACACACACACACACACACACACACACACAGTAGCTCTATGTTCCTCTCTACTGGTCAGTTAAAGACACTGCATCAACATTCTTACTTTTGTGTGGATCTTGGCGCTCACACAATAATTAAACATTTGCTATCAATATGTTGTCCAGTCTATTTAGTCATAAACAAAGTATTTTCTGTTTTTTGGACAATTTCTGTTTTAATTCTTTCCCCAGCCACTGTCTAGATAATTAAAGTTTTGCAGTGCTTGTTTGAAAAGAGGCTTAAGGTTGTTTAGACCCAATACTGACCCAGTGTGCAGAACAGGGCAACACTTAGTCCTGCTATCAAAACTAAGGCTGCAAGTCATTTTTAATTATCAATTGTAATTCTTTTTTTCCATATTAATTGATTGTTTAAACTAAAATATCCGAAAATACTAAAAAAAAAAAAAGAAAAAAAAAAAAATGCCCATCACAACTTCCCAGGGCTTCCCATTACTTGTTTGTCAAACCAACAGTCCAAAACCCAAAGATATTCAGTTTCCAGTGAAAACCGAGAAAAGCAGCACATCATCACGGTTCAGAAGCTGGAAGCAGAGAATGTGAGTTCTTTGTTTAATTAACCAAGATTAGATGCCAGTGAGGTAATTCGCGCACACGTATACAGTATATTCCAATGTGTTCAGTGTGAGTGACTACCAGTGCTCTTGCATCCTTACATATAGGCATTTGTCCTTTGTCCCTTTTTCTTAGGAATCGTACCGTCCTCTGTGGTCCTGACTGGATTCCAGGTCATGTCCCGGGTCTTCCTCACCTGGGCCGTCACACACAGCGTCAGGGAGGTACGGTGACTTTCACTCTGTTTTTTAACTCCCAGACATAAATCAGTCTTGCATAAAACAGTCTGTGTAATGGACTCGGCAATGTAAAAGGTGTCCTATCCAAAAGTGACCCGTTGATGTACTGTTTGCCTTGTTAATAGATCTGGGAGGAGTAAATGTGTAAGTAACGTCGGATGGTTTTGCTGTAGGGTTGCAGGAAATAAATCTGCTGACTTTTGGTGTAGTGAATAACAATTGTATCATGTTTTTTGTGTGTGTCTATTGTATGAAGCTGCAATCTCCATTTCTCTCAAGATGTCTTTTTTCTCCTTCTTTGTTCAGTGCGTGTGAAAACTGTATTTAGATTGTGAGTGTGTGATAAGACGTTTTAACATCATATTTGCATTGGTTTTAACCTAATACCTGAGGATGGTGACCATCTGCCTGCAGTGTGTTTTGATCTCTGAGCATCTGAAACAAACAGCATGGTTCTGCGATGTCAAGACTAGATTAGCCTACAGCAGATTAACTACTGCAGCATGATGCAAGCCTGTCTGTTCCTCTTCTCCTCCCATCGTCGTTGGTGTGTAATTCGGCAGGTGCAGAGTGAGGACAGCGTGCTGCTGTTTGTCACAGCCTGGACCGTCACAGAGATCATCCGCTACTCTTTCTACACCTTCAGCCTACTCAATCACCTGCCGTACCTCATCAAATGGGCAAGGTAGGAAAATCAACCTCAGAGTGTTGTCGGAGCAGGAGACTTATAGGAGATTTATATTTAATTCCGCCCGCTAAAAAAACGTGGATGAATAATCGTTGCAAAATTAGGTAATTGGATAAGAACTGGGTCAAGCCTCAAAACTCGTTGAATACTTAATAAATACATGAATTATGTCAGTTGGACTGAGTATTGACAAATTTTAAGTTGGCAGTGTGTGGTTAGATTCTTACTGTAGTTTTGGTAACTTCTTGATCAGATATTTCCTTATGTAAAGTCATTATTCTATCGTATTAGAATTACCTTATTACCTTAGTACCTTATTAGGCCTGGCACTAATGATTATTTTCATTAGTAATGGATTGATTAAGTGTTTAGTTTATGACATGCCAAAAAGTAGTGGAAAAATGCAATTTTCTTGAGCCCAAGGTAACGTCTTCAAAGTACTTGTTTAGTCTGACCAATAGTCCGAAACCCCTGAGATGTTAAATTGACAATGAAATGTGCCAAAGAAGAGCAGCAAAACCTCCCATTTAGAAAGTTTGAACCAGCAATTGTTTGGCATTTTTTTACTTGCAAAATGATTGAAAAGATTAATCGATTAGCAAAATAATAATATGGATAGGATAGGATATGGAAAGGATAATTATAAGGAATATTATAGGGAACTTTGCATTAAATCTGTGAAATATGATGTAGTTTCACTGTTTGACTTGTTACAGAACAAACAGTAATCATACATTTCTTATTTTCTTTCTTAAAAGTAATAAATTGCTGGAATAATTACTTTTTTTTGCGAAAGGTAATTTTTTATGCTACTGTTCATATCACCTCATTTAAAACTTCAAACGGATATGTGACTCTTTTTTTGTGAAAAGGTTTAGGAGGTTTATGAATGTGAAACTGTTGCAGGTAAACGTAATACTATTGCAGTAACACACACTTTCTTTAAAGGCATTGCTCCCAACACTTACATTTATCCATTAAAAAAACAGTTAGAGAAAATCAAGCCCTTTCCACCATTAAACTCTACACCTCTCTTTCTGCCTAATTGGATTCATCTACATCTTCAACCAAGGCAACAGTTGTTAAGTGCGTCCCTCCCGGGCCCCCGCAGTCTTTGTTGCTAGGTAGCAAATGAGACCATTGCTATATTGGTATTTGACATTCAGTTTGAGTTGCATCCTGAGAGGCAGGAAAATTGGTTGTGCTTCTGTGGGAAATTCGGTGAAGGATCAGAAAAGACAGTCGCTGGGTTCGGTGTGCTAGTGACCTCCAACGTTTTATTTTCTCTCCTCGATTTTTATTCACTCTGAGGAAGAAACAGGAGTTCAGTGCATCTCTCATAATTGCGAGCTTTCTCTTCTTCCTGCATAACAGGCCTGATGCTTCAACAATGTAGAAGCATGCAGAGGCAGTGCTATTTCATTTTGATTTGCTCTTTAACATGTTCTTGTTAAGCAGCACATGGTATGGCCCGATATTATTATTATTATTATTACATGACTTTTCTTTTAAGCACAGCGATTTGTTTTAGGTGATTGAAGTACTTGTGTCAGAGCCTGAGCACATTCTCAAACATTCCTCATACTTTTACTTTTTTTTTAAGAGATAAAAATTGTTTCTGGTATTGCTGCCTCTGGCGAAAAAAAGAAGTGTTCTCTTCTGCTCCATGTACATAAAAAAAATAAACTATGGATGAAGTCCCGTCTTTAGATCACTTTCTTCATCATTTGGTCTGTAGCACTGTATTCTTCACCCACATTTTCTCAGCAGGAAAATTGGTTTGTTTTTAGTGAAAAGCAGAAGTTTCTGTTGGCCGGAAAGTTTAGAGCTGGAAGTAACAGTAATACGCCAAATCCATATAATGCATATCTCCCTTAGTGTTATGCTGTTTATATCAGCTTTATATATTTCTCTCCTCTGCCTTCTCTTTCATTAACCCCCTGCTGCAGGTACACTTTCTTCTTTGTGCTGTATCCCATGGGAGTGACTGGGGAACTGCTGACTATCTATGCAGCGCTGCCGTACGTGCAGAAGACAGGCCTGTACTCTGTCACTCTCCCCAACAAGTACAACTTCTCTTTTGACTACTACACTTTCCTCATCCTCATCATGATCTCCTACATTCCCCGTAAGTAACCAAGCAGATTTTTCCTCTTTTGTAGTGACAATAAACAGGCAGCGACGTTGTGCTTCAACAAAAGTTAATTGCATTGACCAAAAGATTTTCTTGTAATTAACACTTTCTTACTCGTAATTTGTATGTCATAATCACAAGAAGCAAGTATTACAAGCATTATATTGTACAGATTTACCATATAAAGTGGCCACTAAAAAAGAAGGAAGCTGTCTCCCTTGTTGATGCTGCTGTTCTAACGTGATGTAAAACTCACTCAGTCTATTAGTAACATTTTGATCTTCCTCTGCCCCCAACCTCCCCCCCCCCCAGTCTTCCCCCAGCTTTACTTCCACATGATACGACAGAGGAAGAAGGTGCTGGGCCACGCAGAAGACTACAGCAAAGTGGAGTGAGCCAAGCAGCATTCAGACAGATCTGATGAAGGGAAAAGAAACAAACCTATGTCTGCTTAAAGAAACATGAGCCAGTTATCAAACTGCCAGAGCTGACCTGGCAGAAGATCCAATTATCAAGCAACTTTATATATTTTTTCCAGCTGTTGTCCGGGTTGTATAGATGCTCACACGTCACGAACGACCTGCTGTTTTATTTTTGTTGTCTTTTTTTTAATTTTTTTATGAACAAACTGCAGTTACTTTTGTTTAGTCAGGGAGCCTGCAGCTGTAAAGAAACTATCTTGATTCGGATACAGTTGAGCTGCTGTCTGAGCACTGAGCAGAACTCGGTCACAGCAAAGCATTGGACTGAAAGAATGGATAACCCCTGATAGAATGGATAACCTCCTTTTTAAATGTCAGTATAAAAACCTCCCCAATAGATTTTTCACCTCCCCATGGCTCATCTTTTGGTCTCTTTAAAGAAGCAGCTGTGCTTTACTCTAGCTATGTAGAAAGAATACTGAAGACTAGTACTGAAAGTAGGTTGTAGGTTTTGCATCCACAGTGTGTTTGTTGGTGCAATCTGTGGTCCTGATTTGGAATTTTGTTATGTCTTTCATTCAGTTCAGTCAAAAGTTTAATTACATTCCTAAGTTAGTTCAATAAACCTTTTTCATTCTGTGCTTGCATGGTTTTCCATCTGTTTTTCTCGTGTTAGCTGCTGTTTGTTTGGTGTTTGCTTGGATGTAGTTTTGACTTCTCTCTCAGTTGCATTCGTAGTGGTTTTGACATCGATCATGTTTACTTGTGAAGCTTCAAGTTTCCCAGTGATGACTGAGTTGTGTCTTTTGATGTCCTCATTGTTTGATGTTTAGGTGGATTATACATTAATAACCTGAAGTAGCAAGTATTTTTCCCATCACACATCCATCCAAGTGAGCAAACAACCCTCTTCTCCTTATGTGCATTTTCTTTTTTTTATCTGTTGAAAGTAACTCATACTTTAGCATTTATAGCTCCAATAAAGTGATACTTTATAAACCTTTTAAATTAGAACACACTTTTATTCATGCTTTATTAAGCTCTCAGTCTTCAGTTTTCAACTCTTCTCTTATTAATTAAAGAGGTCAGTGGGTCTTACAGATGTTAAAAACTTGTATTACAAAAGAACAATTAAGACATAATGACTTAAGTTATGGGGCACTTAATAAAAAGCACAGCATAGAGTAGCAGCAGTGTTTTCTGATGAAATTAGCTTTGATATGTAACAAACAAAACCGCATTGTAGCCTAAATATATGTTAGATGGTTGTATAGACTTTTATTTTGAAATACAGAGTGATGGCGCTATACTTTGGTACATAAAACTGGTGGTCATTAAATTATGTAGAGCTATGTCAGCTAAAATACTAATCCTAAGTGACATGTCCCTGTCAACGGGGTATTAATGCTTTAAAGGAAGTGAACAGACTTTGTACTGAATTCAAGTGGTGAGCTCGTAGTCATGCCTTTACAATGAGGTGATTATAATAACGTACAGTACAGAGAGAGAACTGTGAATCAGACAACTTCCATTTTTTTATGTTTGTAATGGTCAGATTTGATGCAAAATACATAATGTCCGCTCATTGTTTTGGACAATGTTACATTTGTGACATTTTGAAATTGTAATCCTGAATGCTGCGTATATATTTCATTCAGCTCAGTTGAAGCTGTTCTGTCAGACAATAACTTAACACCAGGCTGAAAAGTATTCTTTTATTGCCCTATTTTAGTTGAAACTTTGCCCCTCAGCAGAGAACAGGGTTTTCAATCACTTGAGGTCAGCAAAAACACGATTTTCAGCTTAAGTGAGTCTTTTAATGGTTGTTTACATACCTATCTAGCCATCTCATCTATGAGATTTCTGCCTCCATCCCAGTACATAGTAGGTGAATGGAATTTAGTTGTGGTGCTCACAACATTTCAAAATTACATATAAAAAAAAGTGCAACATCTATTTCCTGTTACTCTGGATCAGTCATTTCCAGACTCCCTTTTAGAAGCCGAAAAAAATGTCATGCAATGCAACAGTGAATTATTAGTTACACAAGTTGTGAAAAAGGCTAGTCTTCTGTGCTTTTGCCTTAGTCCAATGTGCCTTTCCCTGCAACGTTTCTGTGCGCCCCCACATTTCGTATAATGTTTTGAGCGCCACAAACAAAATTACTTTCACATCCATTGTATTAGGGGTGGATGCAGAAATCTCAGAAATGGCTTCCAAAACCTTTGCATGTCTAAATACTGTTCTACTAGAGGTAGGTACGATTTAGTTGTAAATTAGGTGAACCGACCCTTTAATGTTTCCAAGCCCAGTCACTACTGTCATGTGTTCTTTAAAATGTGCTCTCAGAATCTATCAGCATGCTTCTTTTTTTAAAGCAATGTCAACATTACTGATCACTCCACCTCCAAAACATGTTATGTTGCTGAAGTCTTGCTTGCTTTCATGATCACCTGTCTTACACTTAATTATGTAGCAAAGTGAGCAGCTAGTGGCTGTGGTGTCAAATCTTTCCCCCCATGAATGGTTGAGCATGATTTGGAATACTTGTTGGAAATGTCTTGCAGGAGCAAGGTGCAGCTCATTGTAAACCTGCATGAAAGAGGAAATCTGGATGCCTGGAATGATAATGTATGTTACAACCGAACTTAAAAAAAGAAAAAATACAAAAGCATGGCATATGTTACACCAGAACTGGTTCTACTTAATAAAGTTTTGATACAAATGTTTTGCATGGGGCCAGCAGACTTTGTACAGGTATGAATAAGGAGTATATATTTACAATAAACCTATAATATTGGAAGCATATTCACTATTTTTCATTATATGTATTCATAACTTACATGCACTGATATGTAAATGGAGGATTGGTGGTCCATGTGAGTTCTAGCGCGTTTCTGATAATTCATTGGAAAGAAACTGAATGGTTTCTATGTGGGCATTAAATGTACCTGTACCAAAGACTCATTCACTCATGCAACACGTAGGTGGGAACATTGTCTGTTGTACAATTCAGCAGGAAGGCTTCGCCATCTAAATACATGCCAACTTCAAAGTAGCCACTGGTATGCATTCAGACTCTAATGAAAATGAATTTGATGCATGTAGCAGGCCAGGGTTTGCACTTCTCAGAATGACCGTGCCTTTCATCTGTGCACTGCTGTTCAGATCATATCACTAATATAAAGCATCTATATGCCTATGAGTGCAAATACGTAAGCATTGAGGAGCAGCGGAAGGGCCAGTCAGTTGACAACACATCAATTCAACATCATTCAAATGAGAGTCTCACATGCAACCTTGTGTACCCTACTCTAATATAGTATAGTATATAAACAAACCAAAAAAATACAAAAATTATATTTAAAATAGTATTAATTCCTGTATTTCTAAGGGACAATGTACAATATTAAACATACATATAGCCATTTGATCTATTGGCTGTTGAAAAATATAGATTTTTTTTTAAAAATTATACAAAGAAAGAAATAATTTGAACATAAAACATTCATTATACAAAAGAATTGAGCAAGAATTGAATTTTGTTCTCTAATCCCTTAGGAGAAGGATGCTAAAATGGGTGACCATTTAGCATTATAATATTGAAAAAAGCTTATGTTCAAGAAGCATTGCCTGCAGTGTTGCACTTCCACAAAGTTTTGGGACTTCGGAGGTCAAAAAAGAAGCAGCAGAGGTTAAGATATCCTTACTTTTAGACCCCAGTGTGGGTCAAGCTACATACAATACTGAATCTTATCTTTCCCATAATGCTCATTAGTGTCATTTTATCGGACCCTATCCTGATTAATGTCTGCATCTTTCAAACTCTGCAACCCCAATATGTAATGCAGGCATTCTGTTAAAAACAAATGTCTCACAGAAGACGACCGAGATGTTTCACAGGTTGAGTATGTACAATGTTGTTGGCTGGAGGGACACTGACTCCTCGTTTACAGAATATCAACTTTTTCACAACAGCAAAGGCCTACATACGGTATTATATTGTTTATGGATCTCTGCTATGAGTAATGCCAGATTTGAGTGGAGGTTTTTGTCTCAACACTTTTCTTTGGAAAACGACCCAAAACCTTTCAACATCAACACAATCCCATAAGTATAAATTGGTTGTGCCAATAGCTCTGAAAAAAGTCTCAAATTGGCAAAAATGTTCTTTGAAGTCAGAATCTGTCTGATCAAAGAATAAGTAAACAAAACTATAAATCTGACCCAACATTTCAGCCAACATTGTTACTCTGCGCTATGGACACAATCAGTCAGTTACTCGTACTGTTGTACAAAGTAACATAGGACGGTCCAATAGACCCTTTCTTACAACCACTTCCAAAAGAATATTACTGTCAAGCTATGACTATTTTTATCTGAAGCATCTCAAATAGCACATTCAAACAACATATCTGTGTGTGTGTGTGTGTGTGTGTGTGTGTGTGTGTGTGTGTGTGTGTGTGTGTGTGTGTGTGTGTGTGTGTGTGTGTGTGTGTGTGTGTGTGCGTGCGCGTGCGTGTGTGTGTGTGTGTGTATGTTTTGATTGCACAATTCCCAGAGTGACAGCGAAGGTCGTTTTAAACCAGGATGAGGCACAACACTGCAGCGCTCATCATTTTCTCCTTTTAATGAAAGAGAATCAAACTACACTGAGCTGCATCTTCCTCCTGTGTCTCACGTGTTTACAGGCTGCTGTGGGTGAGGGGACTCTTCACTTCTCAGTTCTTGGCCTCATGATACATTAGTCTTATAGCATTCATCGCTAATGGATTGTTCTGCTTAATCACCTGATTCAGCCACTAGATCGCACAGGTTGTGAATATCTGGAACGCCTGATGCTATTTTACATGTCACTACGTTGCCTGTGTGGTCGTTATGTTCATAAGTTATTGCCAACACATATGGGTCATAATAAACAATACAATGGAACACTGAAAAGGTTTATTTATGCAATATGTTTGTAATGTTCACAACGCCTTAGATGTGATATTTGTCAATGGACTGCAAACAGAACTTGATTGGATGCTCCAGTCAGAGCAACTGACTGAATCGATGTAGCCTGATAATAAGACTCAATTGCCATTTCATTTAACCTCATTCATTCATTCATTGTGATTGTTCTTATCCGGAGCGCAGCACAAGATGCAGGCTGTGATTCTGGGGTCAGATTCCATCCTCTGCTGCATATGTCCTGGGTGTGTTCTGGGTTATGATGAGATGATCACTGTTGCCATGGTGTGTGGTGGTACCTGCTTTGTGTACCTTTAATTATCTGTAAACAATCTGTGATTAATGGATCCAATATCAAACACCTACTTTCTTCTCTGCCTTTTGAGGCTTTGCTTCTTTCTTTAAATACCAAAAATATAAAAGCAAAAGAGGAGTATATCAATGATACATTCCCTCCTTGTTTTCCATCTGCTGCTACATCCTCTGACATTTTGTTTTACATTGCTGAAGTTTTATTTTCTCCTTAAGTTTAGGTTTTGCAATGACTGCCTTGATTTCAAATATAGCCACAGAGTTTATTGAATCCACCCTTGCAAGTGAAGTGAAATCCTTCTAACCAGCTCACATGCTGTGTGCAGGTTTGTTGGCTTATAATAAACATTTCTTAGCCACAGAAACAGAGGTGAAATACTCATAGTCATAGTCTTCTGTTGTGGCAAGAAAATCGGAAAAGGACGTTTGTTTAATAGCATTCTTGGCTGCAGGCGCTCGCTTCATGGCTACATATGTGCTAACAAGAGGTTTGAATAGACCCAAATTCTTAGGCAAAGACACTACAGCAGCTTTGTTAGAGGCAACTTCTTAATATTCACAGAAGTCGTGCGAAATCGCCTCTCTCAACCCCAGGTGAGTTCACACAAGGAGGTTGGATGAGGTACTGTAACTGGCCTTGAAGTCAGCATACTTACATCTTTCTTAGAAAATATAGATATTTTTCCTGGGAAGGAACTGAATAAAGCACTGTATTGTATGTTCCGTGGTCACAACATCTATGGCCAATGTCCCTTTCTTTTCCCTTCTCCAACTTCCTCTCATTTATTCCTATTATTTTATTTATTTTTTCCGCAACTCTGTATGCTCATTGAATATTTGGGTGGAACTGGTGTCTTTTGAAGGCCTTTTTGTTGTCATCCTGTCCATACTCTTCTCCTTTCACTGAATGTTGGTTCTGTGTTTGTTAGTGTAATAAAATTGTGCTGCCAAAACAGATTTAGAACTCAAGAGATCGTTCTGGTAAAACCATAGACTGTAAAACCAGATATCAAGCATGGCTGCTGCCTTTACAAGAGGTTTTTTCTTATATTCAGCAACCGACTTTCCTCAGGCCTACTGTTCCTTATGATCACATGAACTCCTACCACAAAAGAAGGCATTGTCCACGTAGTCCTGTGCGTGTTAACCCTACAGAGGGATCTCAGAAAGGTCAACAGCTTCCGCATAAGATGTCTGCGTTACTCCAGTGAGTGCACTGACCTCTGTGCAGGGTTACACGCAGTCAGAGGTTGGCTTTGCAAAAAAATCTTAGACTTGTACATTTTCACCACGAGGTCCATTTAGTAACTCTTTGTATTATTTTCTTTAAGATTATTTTTGGGCATGTTTAGGCCTTTATTGAAAGGACAGCTTAAACAGAAAAGGGGAGACAGAAGAGGAACGACATGCAGCAAAAGGGCCACAAGTCAGAATCAAGCCCACGGCCACTGCGGTAAGGGTCTTTGTACATGGGGCGCACACTCAACTAAGTGAGCTACCCAGGCGGCACAATCTTCTGGAGCTTTTGATCAGATAACACAATCTTCCTCAGCTGGTTGTCCAGTTGTCATGAAATTGTAGATGTTTGAATTTCCTTTTTTCTGATCACAAACTCTGGTCTATGTTAGCCTTAGGCCTTAAACGTTGAGACTGAGATTCAACCAACCTGTGGTGAGACTATCTTGTCTTGTTGTCTATCTGTTGTGTGTGTAGTGTTCCTTTATGTGATCCGTTTGAAGTTTTACTGATATTCTCTGAGCCCCGGAGGCTTATTGTTTGACCACACCTCTTTACAAAATGGATCTGAAAGTGCTGCAAAATGTAAAGTAAATATTTTGATTCATATAATTTGTTTTACATGTTTATCATTTTAAGTGAATAGAATAGAAAAGGAAAGGTTGGCCTTTACAATCTGCAGTGCCTATCATCTGCATCTTACATACAAAGTCGCTACTTTAGAATGACTTGTCATTCCTCTTTGATCTCTTCTTTCTGTATGATTTATTTCCCATGCTGTTTCTTTTATATGCAGATAAATTCACTGAAATCCAAAGTGTGTTTATTTAGTGAACTGAATGTCGTTGCTCCCTTAAGCTTTCCCCCCTCCATCTTAGTCTTTAGTCTTCGGCTCAGCATGACTGGACTCTACTATGTTTTAAAAATGCTTGAACGGGTAAAAACAAATTGCTATATTTCAAATAGTATGAGCACTCTGGGAACAAGCCTTTTATATGCTTTGTGTTTTTTATTCTCCACATTTTATGAACAGTATGTGTTTATATAGATTTACTACAATGCTTTATATAAACTCGCTTGCATGGGAGAAGATGATCACCAACATTTTTTTTCTTGACAAAATCCTTATGCTTCTCAAATAATCCTGTTAAATAACTTACACAGGTATTTACACAGGTTATTTAACTTTTGAAAATACACTATTTTAACAGGTTAGTTCATCCAGATCACTATAAATAAAGAAAAAAAATGTTTTCCACTCGTCCCAATGGTAGCCACCTCACCGTATTGTTGGAAACAAAAGCACATTATGGTATTTTAGATATTAGTGTTCTTCCAACTTTGTGGCAACAGTTTAGGTTTGTCTCTTGCCTGTTTCAACATGACAATGCCCACGTGCACAAAGCCACGTCTATAAAGAAATGGTTTTCCCTGTTGTAAGAACTTGACTGGTCTTCACAGAGCGGGAACGCCCGACCATGATAGAGATTCATCACCATCAGTGGCCGACCTCTTGAATGTGTAGCCACATTCCTTGGTTTTACACATTCAACAGTTACATGTACTGTTTGGGTGTCCATTACTTTTATGTAAATAGTGGTTTAGTAGTAAAGTCACTTACATGTAAGCTGTCAAACAAATGTGAAAAGTTAAATAACTTTTTTCCTGAAATGTAGTCAAAGTGAAGTAAGACATACTCAACAGATGTGTTTTATAGTACAGTACTCAAGTAAATGCACCAAGTTACTTTCCACCACTGAATACTCTTCTCAAAGGGAGAGAAAAAGATGAGAACAGTCAGATTTCCTGTTCCTGTAACTTGATTCTTTATATTGATGCGTTTTTTTGTGTGAGTTAAATATGGTTCGATCTTTATATACGTGTATTAATCAACAATAAATTAGTGTGTGCCTGTGTGTTTACTGTGTGTGTGTGTATGTAAGAGAGAGAGAGATAGATAGAGAGAGAGAGAGAGAGAGAGAGAGCAAATAGAAAGAGCAAAGAAGAACAAGCAAACAAGCAGTCATAAGACAAGCAGAGAAAATAAGTTGCACAACTTGATCAAGATAAATTTGTATATGATATAAATCTGAGTTCCGCTTTTTATTTGATGGGGACAGTGCTGAATGGAAGCTCCTGTTCTCTCCTTTGACAGAGTTTCAGCTTTGATAAAAATACAAAAAAGGGCAAAGGGAATTCAGCTGGAGGTGAGCTGGTCCCAGTAAACACATGAGGCTTCTCATCACATGCCTCCAATTTACCTTCATTAGCACACAATGTGAAGTTAAATGAGACAAATGCTCTTTTCTCGTATGTAAATAACCACTGACTGCCACACGCAACTTAAACAGTCAGAATAACCACATGTTTTTCTATAATGACAGAGTCTGATGAGCCCTTGTCCTGACTGGTCACACGGCACAAGCCCTCTCACACTGTCAATAAGGAGCGGGGATATAAAGGGCTGCAAATAATTTCACTGTTGATTATCTTCCCAATAAATCCATTAAGCATTTCAAGTATAAAATATAAAATTAATTGTGAAAATTCCCATCAGAAGTTGCCAGAGCCCAAGATGACATCTTCAGTTTGCTTGTTTTGTCCAACAAACAACCCAAAACCAAAATATTCTTTTTAAATATATGAATTTACAATAGTATAAAACAGAGAAATACACAGAATCTTCACATTTAAAACGTGCATGAGACAAAGAGAGAGCGAGAGAGAGAGATATAGATAGACAGACAGACAGAGAGAGCGAAAGAGAGAAAGATATAGATAGACAGACAGAGAGAGAGAGCGAAAGAGAGAGAGCAAAAGAGAGGTAGATATAGATAGAGGAGAGAAAGAGAGAGAGGAGGATATATAGATAGATAGAGAGAGAGAGGAGAGAGAAAGAAAGAGAGAGAGAGAAAAAAGAAATAGAGAGAGAGAGAGAGAGAGGAGAGAGAAAGAGAGGAGATAGATAGATAGATAGATAGATAGATAGATAGATAGATAGATAGATAGATAGATAGATAGATAGATAGTGAGAGAGAGAGAGAGAGAGAGAGAGAGAGAGAGAAAAGAAATAGAGAGAGAGAGAGGAGAGAGAAAGAGAGAGGAGATGAGGAGATAGATAGATAGATAGATAGATAGATAGATAGATAGTGAGAGAGAGAGAGAGAGAGAAAAGAAATAGAGAGAGAGAGAGGAGAGAGAAAGAGAGAGGAGATGAGGAGATAGATAGATAGATAGATAGATAGATAGATAGATAGATAGATAGATAGATAGATAGATAGTGAGAGAGAGAGAGAGAGAGAAAAAAGAAATAGAGAGAGAGAGAGAGAGAGGGGGGGCTATCCAGCTGTGAGTATACAGGCCCGCCCATTCATCGAAAGCGGCCGGGGGTCGCGCACAGCCTTGATTGACTGGCCTATCGTCCAATGAAAGTGCGTCAAAGCGTGACTCACCCTCGTCCTTTTCCAATAGAAGCATAGCGGAGAGGCGGCCCGCAGGAAGCACACTTGGTTGAATGGCCATTAAAGCAGCAATCAGCGGTAAATGTGTTATGATGCCACGCTCCAAACGCACCCCGAACCGAATGTCCGAGGCTACGGGAGAACACTTTGGCACCGGGTAAACACTTTGTGAAATGCTGCCGCTGCACGACTGCGAAATCCCTCTGTGCGGAGTCTGCCTGCAAATCTAATCAGGAGTCGCTCTCTGGGGATTTGGACGTTGATGAACAGCTGCTGGGACATTGATTCGGGGCAGAGGTTGACGATCAATTGACCGTGCGGTAACAGGCTGTAGCCTACCATGGACCAAGTAGCTGTTTTCTGTGGCTGCCAGAGGAGGAGGAGGAGGAGCGGCTGAGTTTTCTCCTCAGCGCAAGTGTGGGAAGATCTGGATGATGCTTTTTGGCCAAACGTGAGGCTCCCACCGCCGTCCAGGCTGCAGTGCTTGGCCAGTGCTGTTGCATCAAGACTTGACGGGACCAAATAAGAGCGGACACCATGGGATTCACCTTTTCAAGTCCCTTCACCTCCGTCTTTTCTGGACACGAACCGTTTATACCAGTAGAGGAACATGTCAGTAGATATAACGGATTCACAGCGTAATTGATGGTGTTGCGCTATGATCTCTGGAGACTATAGTTGTGTAATGGTTTGTATTTCATCCACAGCGCGCGCTGCCGTGCAACCTCTCCTTGGATGGTAGTTAATTGGCCCCAATGATGTAGACCTCAATCCACCTGGGTCTAATGTTCCATCCTCTCGTGGCGAAACTGGCTCCCCTGTGATTTCTGTGCATGTTCAATTGTTTTTATTCCCAGAGCTTTTCACCACTTCTAGTAATTGCTTTGGATGAGTTAATTTTGTTTTTTTTAAAGACTTTGTAGAATGAATGTTTTCCTCTAAAAGTGAGGGACTTAACCGGTGACAGTTTAAAGCGCACAGGCTGGTTCAACAGTGACCAACTATGGAAACACCAACTTATGACAGACATTTAATGCGCCTTATCTTTGGGACTTAATAGTTTCCTGACATCATTTCTCAGTGGAAAACAAAACGTTTCCCACAGTGTTTATTTGTATCTGTTCTGCACTATGTCAAGATCAAACAGTGTCAGCCCACCCGGAGTCGTTGCCCCCGGGTTAAGGGGAGGGACCGAGCACAGATCAGCTTGGGGAGAGTCTGAGTCCGTGGCTAACGGGTGCCCATACTCGGCCAGATCTCCGCGCAAGAAGCTCACCCGGACCAACAGTCGGTGGAGAGAAGAGGATGATCTGGACCAGCGGCAGCCCGGGCGAGCCACAACGACCGTCAGCAGGGTCAGCTTCAGGTCCAGGTCGGCTTGGCAGGACCATGGCGAGGAGAGTCGAGACAAAAACCGTGCGTCCCCTAAACGTCCAGACGGCGAGGTGAGACCCAAGTCTGTGGAGCTAGGTCTGGAGGAGCGGAGAGCCAAGCCGAGGACCGAGGAAGAGGAGGTCATGCCCGAAGTGAACTTTTCTTTAGTGGCGTGCTGCATCAGCGTCATGCACATTTTCAAATCCAAGAAATTCAACTCGGATAAGTTGGAGCGTCTCTACCAGCGCTACTTTTTCCGTCTCAACCAGAGCAGTCTAACTATGCTCATGGCAGTGCTGGTGCTGGTCTTCACGGTCATGCTGGGCTTCCACTGCTCCAGTGGATCAGCCAGGCCGAGCATAACTTATGTGGTGGTATTTTCCGTGGCCATCTTCCTAACACTCGTTCTTATGGTGGTCTGCAACAGGAACGGCTTTCACCAGGACCACATGTGGATTGTGTGCTATGTGGTCATCCTGCTGGTGCTGGTGATCCAGGTGGTCGGAGTGCTGCTCGTGCAGCCCAGAAGTGCCTCAGAGGGGATCTGGTGGACCGTGTTCTTCATCCATGTCATCTACACTCTGCTGCCCGTCAGGATGCGCGCCGCAGTCATCACTGGAGTTATCCTTTCCGCAATCCACGTGGCTATTTCTTGGATGTTGAACGGCATGGACAGCGTTCTGTGGAAACAGGTATGTTTGCTTACAAAGTTGTATGTCGATATGCACAAAGCCACACGCAATAGCGCACTGTGCGCAATAACGCACAGCAGAACATGGGCATTTCCCTTTTTAAGCTTCCTGCTGCTGAACTTGTTTTCTCTCTCCTGTCAAATAGGATCACAAGCAGCTATGACAAGTATGTTAATAAGTGGCCTGTACTGTATTAGCGGATCTACTAGGCAGTGCAGTTTAAATCACAGCAGTGGCATGCACAGACTCTCCAAGAGGCAAGAGTGAAAATTATCAATTCTTCTTCATTTTTGTAAATGACTGGATTGACAAATTGCACTTGTGATTGGTAGACAAAGACTTTGCTATATAGGATATAGCTGCTGGTTGTCATGGAAACGTTATCAGCTGGTTTGTTGCTCCTCAGGCATACAGACAACTATATCACAAGTCCATCTATACAAACTGCAGTCAGATTTTTTTTTTTTTTTTGTTGAAGTTGGGTGGGGTTTCTTTGAAAATATTAGACACAGGAATCAGAAAGAAATGTGATTAAAGGTGAAGATAATTAGAGGCTGTGGCTTTCTTATATTGGACTGTGGCTCGGAGTCATTTGTAGATTACAAATGAGAAGATGGATGGTCTGAAGTTTGTCCTTCACCATCAAACTTCAGGATACTATCACCACTTCTATTACATGTCTTTAATCAGTTCTATTACATTTAATGTGTGTGTGTGTGTGTGTCATAATGCAGCACACCATACCTCTCAGCAGTTAATTAGGGATGAATAGTAGTCTAATTGTTACAGTGGTTTCCTGTGACTGTCAGGGTGGATTGTGTGACTGTTTATTATAGTATTCCTGCCCCGCACTCTTCCACGTAACGGCCTTTTTGAGAGCATATTAGAATGCAGAAGACGTTTATCTGACATGTATGGTTATATGCTTCATCTGTTGTCTTTAAGCAACATCTTAGATATGCAGCTAATATAAATCATTCTCTCAACCTCCTAATGGTGGCCTTAAATCAATTTTCTAACCACAGATATTAATCATATTTATGACTTATTTTATTATCAAGCAAAGGGCAAACCGCTTGTTAAATTTTGGAACCAGGTGTTTGCCCTTTGCCTTGAAAAGACTGATTTCAGGTTGTTTGTTTTACTTCATCTGGACAGTCGATAGTTTCAGGGTATACTGTTTTAATGTGCTTCTGAGCCTACATGTTCGTCATAAACTCTAAATTCCTCTGGTAATACTTTTATAACATCAATATTACTTTAAAAAATGTCTACAGGGCTGAGGGACTTTGTCTGTAATAAAGGTGCTTACCCGAATGGGTTTTATTTTCCACCATTTAAAGGTATTAATTGCATCATATACTTACAGTCCTACAACTTAGTAGTGTGTGTGTGTGTGTGTGTGTGTGTGTGTGTGGCTCCTCTCTCCCACCTCGATGTTTTGGCTGTTCACTCAGTTAACAGTTATTTTTTATTATCAGGCCTTATGCTGCTCATAAACCTTTTCTTTAACAACATGGCTCTTCTAGAGTAAGTGCTTTTATAAATATGTCAGAATGAATAAGGAGATAGTTGCCAGTTGTTAATGTATTTTGCATCTAAAGACCTCCCTGAAATTAGTTGGTTCAACTCAAAAGGTGTTTATCCTTGAATATTTAAACACACTATGGCCAAAAGTATGTGGAGACGCCTGTCCACGTATTTTGTTGTACTTCTGGTCTGGGACTGTTTTTCATGGTTTGGGCTAGGCCCTTTGTTCCACCAAAGGGGAATCTTAATGCTATGGTATACAATGGTATTTCAGACAATAGCGTACCTTCATCTATGTGGCAACAGCTTGAGGAAGGCCCTTTCCTGTTTCAACATGGCAATGCCCCTTGTCCTACTGCACAGAGTTTAGACAAGAATAACTAATTCATCTGTACGTAAAGACAAAGTTGTTAACAAATTAAACTTGATGCTGGTCCGGCAAAAATACACCTAGATTGCCACAAGTGAGATGCTTCCATTCACACTAGAGTGGTAACTGATCCTCTCCGTAAGCAACGATGGAGCCAAAATGCAACACAGCCGCGTGGGGAGTAATTCTCTTGTCTGAATAATGCCCATGATTTTGTAATGAGATGTTCAATAATCACATATGGATGTAACGTTGCAGTCTCGCTATACTCTTTTTTTTTTTTAAATCAAATGCTTCAATTGTATAAATAAATATTATGTAAGTCTACTTTTGAAACCTTAAAGAAGCTCATACATGAGCTATTTAAAAACAGACGTTCTCCAGAAATTAGAAAAGAAAGAATGATATCCCACACTATAGTAGTGTATCCAACTTTAGGAAGAGAACATTAAGTTGCACACTGTTTAACAACCCAGTGAAAGTACATTAACAGTCTTACGACATGGCACAGTCACGACTACTTATTCAGTCATCATTAATGTGCAAAGAATGTGTTGGAACACCGGAAAGGATGCATAATCTAATGTTTGGTTATATAAGCAAAAACCAGGCTGATAGTTTAGTTTTTCTGTGTGAATGGCATGTGACCCTGTATCTATTTGTATTTTATGTGAAAGCCGCATTGTCATTTGAAGTGTTGATGTGAGTGTGTGGGAACGAGCTGCTGTATTTGTGTTTCTTTCCTCACCATGCTGCTGTTTATAGCATATCTGTTCTCCCCTGTTTACATAGCACCCGGCTAGTCTCTTAGTTAGACCACTGTTGTTTATGTGAGAATGCGTGTGCTATCAGTATATGTGCTGAGTTTCCCCAAGTCAACCTCGTAACATTTTCTGATGCTCGATTTTCATTTTAGCCTGAACATTTGTTCCGGAAATCACAACTGTGCACAACTAGGATAATGTTTTCACTTTCAATTTCAACCTTCATACAGTTGTTCTTTCAGTAATACATTGTACAACTATCACAGGGATAACTCTACGTTAGTTAAACTTGTAAAAGTTGGCAGTAAATTTGAAGATGAAGCATGAGTGTATTAATAACCTTTGTCATTGCCGCTTTTCTCTCTGACGTTGTGAGTAAAGCTTTCAGCTGCAGTATTATTTTTGCTCAATTCCCTCAAAGATGACAATATCCACAATACACTTCAGAGTCTCTTCCTGGTTTAACTTGCCTAATCTTAACAATTCACGAGACTCGGTGGAAATGCAAACACGAGTGGGTTAAAGGAACTCCTGAGTTTCTTCCTTGGTTTGTTTCCTGGGTTTAGTTAAAAAGCCCTGCTTCCATTCTTCTCTGCCCTCTATCCAAATTGTCCAAACTCACGGAGGAGGAGGTGTAAGCGGACCAGTCACAGTTGGCAGGATCCCAGGGGTACCATGGATTTCTGCCTGTCTAATTGAATTGCTCGTAATTCAAAGTAGATGTCCTCATCATCTCGTCTTCCTTTACCTGCCTTCTTAAACCCATCCCTCCTGGTCCTGACCTGCTTCTAGCCGTGCTTTTAATTTCCCTGTGAGACTCGACCCCTGTGGACAGACTTTTAACCACTTTTCCTCCCCTGCAGGACAAGCTACATGTACTCTAGAGAAAACAGATCGAAGTGCCTCTCGGAAAAAGTGATTAGATTATTGGATTTCACATCGCTGGGTTAATTGTTTCTTCCCTGTCCTCTAGGCAGCATGAAAATATATAGCTTAAACTGCGGTTTGCTTTCATAATTTAGACAATGTAAGCACCCAGAGGCTGAGGAGTGTGACAGAGGATGCTGCTGTTTTGAACATGGATGCAGGGCAAGCCAGAGTACCTTTCAGAAACCACTGCTGACGCATTCCCCTGTGACTCTAGAAAACTGTGCTCAGTACTCTGTAACTTAGCAACAGATTTTATTTCACAAACACCATCCACCTCCTCGCAGTACTTGCCCAGGAACACCTGTGTGCAATATTGTAGTGTGCAGTGTGACTATTGATGCTTTCACAAAATATTAATACAATGAGAGTTTTGAAAAAATAATCACCAATAATGTGGATACAATGACTAAGTGGGTAAAGGCAAATAATAGAAAAGCTAGAACAGTCTAGTAAGTTCAGAAAATGACATCACTTTACTGTAATGCAGCCTCTAAAACCAGGAAAAGACCACTTGTGTCATATTACGATATCCAAAATTTAAGAGGATATCTAGTCTCAAATATTATATCGATATATTGCCCAGCCCTACATCAACTTAATTAATGGACACACCTATTCCTCCCATATCGCATGTTATAATGAGGAGACACAGCCTCCTAAAGCCTTGAATCATATGAAGCAATTGTGTTAAAAATCGTTCACTGTTTCGATGCATTTGATGCAGTCAATTGTATTTTAAAAACGGATCACTTTCAAACGGAGACTAAAGCTCTGAGGCAGATTGATACTGGTGAATCCAAACTAACCCCACTAACGGCGAAGTCACACAATAACCCAAACAAAGTAACCGATCGAGGCAACGGCAGGCCAGCCACTACCGTGTTCTGCGAGGTTAAATTACTGTTTTTGGCAAAGGGGTCTGGTGGCTTTGAAGACAACATAGATGGATATAACGGCTTAAGTTCCCCACCAGAAAGGGATGTCTGACGGCAAGGTAAAGCAGTGAAAAATGTCTAAATACACTGATATTGATTTATTTATTTTTAAAAAAAAAAATTTTTTAGGTGGGCCTTTTTTTTAGGTGGCTAAAATATGTTTTGCTGCAGCCCCCGTCCACATCAGTACATTGCTTAGCTTCCGTGTCGGGACTCCTGCCTCCTTCTCCAACAACAATACAACTCCACTTAAAAAAATCCTAACTCTTCAAACGAAACCTATGGTTTAGTGTTACATTGTTTGTAACCCAAGTGCTGTTTTGAATAAGCGTTAATTAAGGTGCAACTTGTGACGGAGCAAACTTTATATGCTAATAAATACTGGGAGATGTGGTTGAAAGCATTGGAAAACTAATGCTTTCACTTGAGTTGAGAATCTTTTTGTTAAACAACTTCCATGTGTAATAAAGAGAATACGTCCTCTCTTTTTTTGCCTGTTGCTGTAATAACGGGCAGATTCCTTGACAGTGAAATGTAAAACTGATGGATAGTTTCCACTTTGTTGTTTTCCGCTGTGGCGAGCTGAGCAACACTTTGCAGTTGGGCTTCTTTGCTTCATTCTGCTCATCTGACATTCATTAACTTTAATTATTTTGTTTGCTATGTAGGAATTCAGACTCATGGTGGATAATTTGTAGGGGGAATTAAAAATAATTATGGTACACATCTTTAATTTGGATTTATTCGACCAGCGAGGTAATTCCACTGAGAGCTTATATAATAATAATGCGATTCTGCTTTTTGCTGACCAGCTCAGTTTGTGATGATTTCTGTCGTTTGTGCTTGCTACGGTTTTATAGTGTATTCCTAATAATATTAATGACCATTTCTTTACCACTTCATTATTGAGTCTGACAATGGCTTCTTCTTAGTTTTTTTTGCCCTAAACGATAGGATGTGACTGATGAATCCAGAGGCTCTGCTAGCAGTGGATAGGAGTAGTTAGCTTGGCGTTTATTATGTCTGTCTATTAAAGTGCTCATATTGTGCTCATTTTCAGGTTCATAATTGTATTTAGAGGTTGTACCTGAATGGTTTTACATGGTTTACTTTTCAAAAAACACCATATTTTAGTTGTACTACACATTGCTGCAGCTCCTCATTTCACCCTGTGTGTTGAGCTCTCGGTTTAGCTACCGAGTGAGGCATCTCACTTCTGTACCATCTTTGTTGGGTGTCGCACATGCGCAGTACATAGGTAAGGACTACTACCCAGTCAGAAGCAGAGTGTGGGGGAGTGTCATGCTAGCAGCTAGGCGAGCATTATAACAAGTGTTACAAAGTGACGTTCATCATGGAGGTAAAGGCTGGACTACAACAGAGCTGTTTGGAGCAGTTTGTGAACAGTGTTTTCTGTTGGAGATGGTAAGTCCCTTCGGGGTGGACTTTGGGCTTTTTCACTCTGTAAACCTGTTACATGCACACAACAACAAAAAATAACGCATTAAAGGAAAGGGAAAAAGCCAAAAGCATAATATGAGCACTTTAAGACATTTTCTTTTCAGCTTATTCTGGGAACGGTTAGGCCACTAGACTTATAGTCTTTACCATTAAGAGTGATGGGTGTTCCTAACTAGATATTGTTCATGTGCATCATACACTCCATATGTGTTCATAACCCTTCAGCACGGAGGAGGAGGAGGAGGAGGAGGAGGAGGAGGAGGAGGAGGAGGAGGAGGAGGAGGAGGAGGAGGAGGAGGAGGAGGAGGAGGAGGAGGAGGAGGAGGAGGAGGAGGAGGAGGAGGAGGAGGAGGAGGAGGAGGAGGAGGAGGAGGAGGAGGAGGAGGAGGAGGAGGAGGAGGAGGAGGAGGAGGAGGAGGAGGAGGAGGAGGAGGAGGAGGAGGAGGAGGAGGAGGAGGAGGAGGAGGATCCTTAATGCCATGTGGCTGCATGATTAGGGCCATGAGTATGTAGTGCTAGATATTGGGAATTTTGTCAACAGTCTGCAGTTAATGATGATCCAATTTTGATTAGTTGACAAATACAATTTCTGATCATTGATGAACCGTTTGAAGAACATTCTGGCATTAAAAAATGTAGGCCTTACTGTTGTAGTTTTAGATTAAATGTTGAGGAAGCGCCTGACACTTTAACCTAACAAGTGGGGAGGTCAGGTTCTAATGAATTTTGTAACTTTCAGAAACTGACAACTGACTTTTTACACAGTGATCGGCCAGGTTTGCAGAAGTATGAAAGTAGGCCGGGTGTTTACTTCCCTCTTAGGCTGCGTTCAGACCGACTTTAGCCCTATGTGGGGAAAAAAACCTTCATTTATTTGAATGAGGCCAGTCCAGCGACGCAGTGGGGGCCCCAATGCAAGGGGCTCTTTCAAAAAAACAGGGTCATTTGAACAAGGCTCAACTTTTGCTGCACAAGGCCTTGTAGTTACCAATAACATACAAGCAAGCATACGTTCCTGGTAGATGACTTTGAGTGCTACAATTATTATGATTATTATAAAATAATTGCTGCAGTGATAAGCATCCTTAAATAATCACCATTACATTTTATGTACTGTTGGGAGAGCTTGAAGGCCAACCATTTCATTGCCAGCAATGACTGCCACGTCTGTAATTGTTGTGCATTTTACAAATAAAGACCTTGAACCTTTGCAGCAGCTGTGCTATTGACTGTGATTGAAAAGCATGAGGGTTGAGGTGACAGGTTTAAATGGATTTCACAGTCTCTTGGGATTTCAGATAGTATCGAAGTCTTACCCATTGCATGTGACATTTGAATCCTGGGTCTTGATTACTGCCAGACATTGGAGTGTTATTTCATGTCTCACCCTCGTTAAGTCTGTGGTAATTTGAATTGTTAACATTACTGGATGATGATGATGCATAAAGTTATGATGTGACCCTGCGGTTTGTTTTGAAAAATACATTGTACTTTTCTCACTAAGGCATCTGAGAACTGACTTAACTACTGATGTACAATATTAGGCAATAGATAATTTACCCAGGAAGTAACCCACACACATTTTACTATTAAGTCACTTCATTAATAGAGCACATTAAAAAAAAAAAAAAACATTCAAAGAAGACTTACAACATCAAATTTCTCTAAACAAACCAGAAAAGTAGTTATGTGAGAAATGCTAGAAGTGGAGCTTTCTTTGTTTAAAAAAAATGACACAGCATTCTGTCCTACCAGTATACAGGTTAATTGGAAAGAATGTTGTCATTTTTCAGACTCAGGACGGAGGAACTTTGAGCTGTTTTTACCTTAAAACAAGCATTACTTCCTCACCAGTTTCTGTGCAAAAGTCTCCCTCATCTTAATATCCAGGGCTTTGACCAGATCGCTAGATGCTAATAGCCAATTCTGCACTCTGAGCTGAAAGCGAAGTCTCCTTTGGGGGGATATGTACATTTTCCACCCATTACTTTTGCGAATTATTTGGGGCCTGCACATTGGCTCAGTGGTTAGCACTGTCGCCTCACAGCAAGAAGGTCTCTCAGGTTTGATCCCCGGTCCGGGCAGGGCCTTTCTGTGCAGAGTTTGCATGTTTTGCCCGTAGGTTTGTGTGGGTTTTCTCCCACCACCAAAACGTGTATTCCCCCCCCCCCCCCATGCTGTAAATGAAGAGTTGTCAGGTAAAAACCTATTCCAAATCAAATATGTGGATCGTTTTACATATTTTGACTAGCTGTAAACAGATCATCTGCTGTGGCGAACGGGAGCAGCCGAGGGAATAAGAAGACTTTTTGCGTTTCATGCAGTTTATGACATAAAAACAACTCATGTTCATCTCCCCAGTTTTCTGCGTCCAGAGAGAGCGCACATCTCTTAATAACGTCACTCAGAAACCGGTCTATTCGCTAAGTCATAGCAGGTTTGTTTTTCCACTCAGTAATTGTAGATGGGTTGTATTAAAGGTGCAGTAGGTAAGACTTGTAAAACTAACTTTCTGTCATATTTGCTAAAACTGACCCTATGTTCTAGTAGAACTACATGAAGCGGGTCATTTAAAAAAAAGTCTGGCTCCTCTGGCACCACCTACAGCCTGTAGTGCGATTTGCAAACATCCACCGCTCCCTGTTCAAATGCACCAATCAGGGCCAGGGTCGGTGTCTAACTGCATATCAATCACTGGTCATGCACACACATTCATTCTCCCTTGTGGGGGGAGGGGCTTAGGAGACCATTTTGGGCTTTAGCAGAAAGGGGGGAGGGACTGAGAAGTTGTCGATGTTCAAATTTTTTGGCTAAGTCCTGGATCTTCACAGTCCTACCTACAGCACCTTTAAACATTGATAGCCCATTATCTTATCCAGCACAAGTGTTATAAAAGCTACATGGTTTTGCTGTTTCACATTTTCTGTACTGTTTAGTTTTTGCAGTCATCACCTTAAAATAGCTTCTCAACACACAGGGTGAAAATGGGAGCTGCAGCAATGTACAGTACAACAAAAATATGGTGTTCTTTTGAGAATTAAGCCATATAAACCTATTCTGGTAAAACCTCAAAATACAATTATGAACCTGAAAATGTGTATGGGCGCTTTAAACATACTATATTCAATCACCATGACGTCGCACTGCACAAACACAAAAATCACTTCCGGGTAGACAACTGGCCGTTGATTTGAATTACGGAGATATATAAAATCGTCAGACTTGTTTATTTTTGTTGTTATTTTCAGCCTGGAAAGGATTCAACCTGGAAGTTATTGTAAACATGCGTTGTGATTGGGCATGTAAAACAACCTCATCATCACTCATCTGCCAGGGAGAATGGAGTCCCCATCTCCACAGCACTCCAGTATAACAAAAATACTGCATTCACATTAATGTGAGAAGTATAAAAAAAGAGTTTGAAGGCTTAAAGGTACTCTGTGGAGTTTTTGACAGTATCGCCATGGATCAATGCTTTTACAAGAGGGTCCCTTTTTTGTTTGTTCTCACACACCTGGGACCCACATGCATTATATATACGTATATTCCTGCCTGGTTTCACACTATTCAGCTGATCTACACGTGGCGTTGATGCCCCAAGCAACACAGCAATGTGCCCGCAAAGGCGGGAAAGAAGAAGACTGCTAGCATGTAAACAAAATGCCTACGCTGTTTAAACTTTTAAGCAAATTGAGCTTTGCTAATTGTTATGAGGAACTAAATGCTTTCAACAAGTTTGTCAGACCTCAATAATGCACACTTAGGGACTGGGTGATGTGGAGAAAATCAAATATCACGATATTTTTGACCAAATACCTCGTTATCGATACCGCAACGATATTGTAGTGTTGACTATTGGTGCTTTTCACAAAATATTTACACAATGAGATTTTTGAATAATCATCAGTAATGTGGATATAATGACTAAGTGGGTAAAGGCAAATAATAGAACAGTTACAACAGTCTGGTAAGTTCAGAAAATGACATCACTTTACTGTAATGCAGCCTTTAAAACCAGGAAATGACAACACTTATGCCATATTACAATATCCAAAATCTAAGACGATATCTAGTCTCATATCACGATGTCGATATATCAATATATTGCCAAGCTCTATGCACACTATGGGCCAGATGTACGTACATTTGCGAACGTAGCGTTATCAGCGCCATGGCTCACCTGCAGATAGCGAACGCAATGATACCATAGTTTACGCCATATTTACCAAACCTGCAGGTCATCCGTAATTAGCGCCTTTCTCCGCCCACTATACCGTAAACTGTAAGTACTTGTGCTATGATACGGCTGAGTGCAGACTGCGATATTCCCACTGCTGATGCTATGACTGTTTGAAATTATCCTGATGCCAATATTTGTAATGTAGCGAGGAGTTTAACAACTGCTGGAATGTGAACTCTGAGTCGGAGATTCAATGTCATCTTTGATTTCTTCCAGTAACTGTAATCTTGCATGGCTGCTTAATCTGTGATCCTTGTGGCAAAACTCCTTTCAGCTCGTCTCCTTGGCCTATGTCTTCGTCTTGCTCGGATTACTGCTGTCATTTCACCAGGAGGCATATGTGAGGAAACTCGCTTCCAGGTTTACACCTGCTTTTAAGAGGCGGAGAATTTTCACCGCAAAATAGAGGCGCGCTATTACTGGCGGTGTTTGTACATACCGCGGAATACGTAATTAAGCGCTCTTTACGCTTCCCCCTCCCATCTCTTTACGGTAAACTCCCACTTTCCCCGCGACCCTCCCATGAATAAATATGCATGACACGAAAAACGCAATTTGCCCTTTTCAGCTCCCACGACATGCAGTTTGCGCTTTTACATCATTGCGGCCTGTTTGTACATACCTCGCCATGATTTTACGCGCACGTTGCGACACAAATACGCCTGAAGTGGGCGCAAAAGCGTTAGTACATCTGGCCCTATGTGTTTTGGTGAGAAGCGATGACACTCAACATCACTTTGCTAGTATACAAGAAAACTCCACAGGGCACTGTGACACTTTGTCTTGATAAGAAATCTAGTCTAGAGTACATATTTGCTGAACCAGTGTCTCACTCTGACTTTAAAACAGGGTTTATAACAGATTGCAGGTGGATAGTTTCTATTGGTGTGAGTAATTATTCATTAATGATATTGCTCTTGGTTTAGTGCAGTCTCTTGCACTCATATTTCATCACTGCGGCCCTGAAGAACATCAGCTTTGTTAATAGAAAATAGTTTTTGCAGACGGAGTGATATGGCAACATTAGCCATAGTAGAATAATGCAGTTGTGATGTACTTAACCAACAATCCTCCATATTTAATGTATATGATGACATGCATTATGGCTTGCTCATACTAAGGTGTTAAATGTGATATTGATTTGTCAAAATCAAGTGTAGTGTGATCACAGTCTAATGACCTCAGTATTGATTGTCAAGAACCCAATGGTCATTTCCCATGGTCAACCCTCTGTGGCTGCTGTATTGCTTGCTGTTGAAAGCTCTTTGATGTGAGGAGTACAAGCATTTCCCTGCAGTTTCTCCCACGATTTCTCATTTTATGAATGAGTCAGTTGTTATAAGAACTGTGTCCTCTAAAAATGTAACCTATGATGTGCTGGCATATAAAATGAACACAGCGATTATTTTCTCTCAATGATGCTGTCGGGTAGGGATCGACAGATATGGATTTTTTTAGTGCCGATACAGATACGGGCTGCCGATTTTCTTGAGCCGATATTTGGAGCCGATACTCCTTTTGCTCCCTCAATTTACATCATAAAAATGTAAACCCTGCCACACTGGATTTGTTTTCGGAATCTGCTCTGCCATTTCTTTAAAAATGATAAACAAAAACACAGATCAGTGTCACTTCTGCAATCATCTTACATTCATATCACCCAAATTATGTGTGCAATGTGCATCATATGGATGGGTCCACTACATATGGTTAACTGTGCAAGGGTAAAAGGCTTTCATCAACATCTACAACACAGCCTTGATGATGCATTGCTTGCTGACATACAAGACAGATATAACCAGGTCATCACAAAATGTCCCTTTGTCAACAGATTTAAATAATTTAAGAAAACAATAAACCTGAAAAGTAGCCATTGAAATAAAGTGCTTGATTTGTAATTTAAGACTGCCATGGTGCTAGTGGTGGAGGGGCAGTGCATGGTCTGCACGTGAACTGCAGCGTCTCCAGCAACACAGAGCTGCCTGTGGACACCTGTCTGTAAATAATGCTGGGAAAAAACTATCGCGAACGCAGCAGCCGCGTATCAGCCGATACGCGTAAAAACGCAAATATCGGCCCGATATATATCGGCCGACCAATAAAATTGGTCTATCACTACTGTCAGGAATGGGAAAGGTAAAGCTGAGTCCAGAACACAAAGCAGCGACTTCTGAATGATCAAAGCTCTCTCTATTCATTTGTTTCAATGCATAAAGCTAAAAAAAATTAAGATTGTTGAACTCAAAATCAAAACTGACAAGACTGTTCATCCTTTCTCTGAATGAACACAGGGACTATACAGAAAATAGCATTTGTGCTACAACATGGTACAATGCATCACTCCTAGTTTTTATACAAGGTTAATGTTTAATTATGCACTGTCCCTGTCTAAATAAAATTACATTATAACACAGAAGAAATTCCGGTTCTGTGATTTGATTTTTTTATGTTCCTATTCTGCAGCCTGCCCTACATGATTTTATTACTGGACACTACATAGGATTCAATTCAGTCATTGCTGTTAATGTGTCATTTGTATAAATTTGTATGATATTTGTGCTGAAAGTCTAGTTGGGGAAAACAAGCTGTTAGGTCACTGAAGTGTTCAAGTTAGTCACGTTTTGGTTAGTTAGGGAGTTGGTGCTTTGTAACACATGCCATATGCTAAACTTCCCTTGGAATCCACTGTTGTTTTTTAAATCAACTCTGTGGTGCTACTTCAGGTATTCTTAAAACTATGATCCTCTGATCAGTTTTGTTTGTCCCTTCCTTTCATGTTTGTTTCTCCCCTCGCAAATGGCACTGCTGTTAATTTTCTGTCTTGTTCCTCACATTTTCTTAATGTCAACATCACCAGGAGGCTGTGGCCTGGTGGTCTGTATGTGTAATAAGGAGATCGCTCTTTGTGGATTTGGACTGATGTTGGAGTCACAGGTTACATTTTATTCATAGAGCCCCAGATCCAAAAGTCCAAAATTTGCCTCAAGGGGCTTTACAATGTGTACAGCATTTGACCGTATAATAAAATTAAAGTATAGACAATTTAGTCATGGCTAGTAATCAATCTATAATACTGTCAGACTGATTCTTTTGGGGGGGGGTTGTTTGTAAGTTTTTCCTTATCCAAATCGAGGGTCTAAAGATGCTTTTACCTGGAATGTTTTATACAACAGGACTTTGCATGTGCATATTCATGTCACTTTTCAAAGTGCTAGCTGTCCATTGCATTCTATGTGGGTTGCATTGGTTCTTGTATTTTCTGTGCTGTGCATCTTTAGACACACACTGGTCATTTGTAGGCAGGCATGTTATTCTCCACTGAGAAAACGTCCCTTATAATTCTACAAAGCTACATTCGTGTATTCAGCTTGGGTTCAGTAATCACAAAGTTACCATTTGCATTCCTGTGCTAGATTATTGTTCTGCATGGTGATAACTCTGCAATTGTCTTGCAGTGAGTCAGTAAATGGAGAGAAAACGTGAGAGGCTTTGTGTCAACATCACAACACTTCAGATGTTGTTTTGCTTTCATATTAGTTTAGACTCCCTGTAGCATTGTTTAAATGTACTTGTATTATTATTTACAGTTTATTAATGTTGCTTATTGTTGTCTTGTTGCTGTGCAACCAAATAGCTAAATATGTTTAGAACTATTTAAGCAGGACAAAGACAGTATTCTAAAGGATTGTGCCCTTTTCCTAGAAGAGTCCATGTGTAAGTGGGCACTACTGCCCCAGTGTTTGTATATGAATGGTGGCAGAAATAGTAAGTGCACAGACCTGCCAGCCTGGGCAACCAGGACCTCCTTTTTTGTGGCATTTTTGTCCACTGCTTAAGTGACCTCACAGGGCAAGACTTCAGTCCAGATTAAAATGCTTGACCTGTAACATTTAGCTGGAGACAAGCTTGTTGTAAGCACAGGGAATGAGTGGGGGTTTAAAAATAGCAACGACTAAGTAATGTGTTTTAATGTAACCCAGCTTGAAATGAGGACATGATGTATTGTTTTTCCTGCGTGACTGTGTGTGTTTTGTGCCACATCCATTTTTATGAGGCGAGTCCCCCTTTCTGTCGGCTGCATAGGGGATGTTTTCCTCTCCCGTTCCCGCAGGCCTACCTCATAATCAATGAATCAGAGGCACTGGATGAACGGAGACAGCAAATCTCTGGAGCAGGAATTAGATCCCATGAGGTTGAACCTCATGAATACAACTTGTATTTTGATTTGCATGTCTCCGGCCTCATGTGTAAAACCATTAGAGTCTATGATATCCAGGGAAACGGTTAGGTCCTGTTTCCTGGCTCGAATTACTGTGTTGTTCACCTTCTACCTTGCCATATGCTTCGCCAATATAACTAGAGAGGGGCGTTATTTTTTTTGGCCATTTGACATGTTCAACACTCACATTTGTAGTTAGTTTGGGGATTATTTATGGCATGTCAGTGTCATAAAGTGCAGTTGTAAATACCATATGTGAAAGCTAAACCAATTATTGATAGTGTAATGTGAAAGGGGTTGCTCTGCAGTATTTGGCCTTACCCAGATGCACTTGCACCCTATGTTTGGGCCGCTGTTGAGTTACACAAACATAGATAAGTTAAAGCAAAATGAATTGTTTTTTGGCCGCTTGTGGGCTGTACAAGAAGCTGTAAACACAATATTGGTATACAATTGCCTCATAAAGTTAATATTGTGTTAACAAATAGTTTACACATCCAACATTTAGGAAGCAATCTTATTCATTTGGAGTTGTGTTTGTGCTCACTCAATGAATGTAAGTCCAATATTCACTCTACTTTTTTTTTTTATCTCTGTTTTGGTCTCCACCAGCTCGAAATATCTGGCTCTTCTGCTAAATGCTCCACTGTGTAGTTACAAACTTTGCCAGTAGGCCCTTTTGGTGCTTGGCTTGCTTCACAGTTGGTTAATCAGAGCTTTATGCCTGCTCTGCTGGAAATGTGGCTGGTGAGAGTGAACTATACAGGAAAACCAAAAGAATGAGCTGAAAGCTGAAGCTAAAAGGTTTTGTCGAGCTGCAAAGTTGGTAATAATTGTCTTTTGTGTTTGTTGCAACAACTTTTACATTTCAAACAGTCATTTGACCCATTTTTAAACATACAAATATTGAAAAAAAAAATTATTGAATGCAATTAAATGTGATATTTCATCCAAAATCTAACCCTTGGAAATCTATGACCGTGGTCAACTTGAATTTTTGTCTCTTGCAAGGGATTCTAATAGTTTCCATGGTGGGAAGAAGTTTGAAAATAACAATTGCGAAATTTCACATCTTTGCTGTCCGTCTGCATACTCTACTACTACTCTTATTTCTCCTGCCCGTGTCCATGATAGCATTAAGCTTCCTTTGAACATACAGGGTGAATCTGTGGCTTCTCAACAGGAACGAGCTAGATCCTCCTCTCTTCTGCACAACTCTGTGATTTAAAATAAGAGGACAGGTGAAATTTTACAAATTCTTGTAGCATAAAAATAAAAATGACTCAAAGTATATTCTAATACCAAACCATTTTGTAACAGTTTGCAACTATGTCTCTTTTCAGATAGTGTTGGTAAAATAGCCCTGATCTGACTGAACCATGTACGCAGTGCACAAAGTGTGCTTGCATGCACAGTTACATAGTGCGCCTCACAGGCTGCCTTTGTCAAGGTGGCACGAAGAGTCCATTGAGCCCATTATGTGCCATTATGCTAATTGTGGAAAGTAATTCCATTATCATCAGTAATGAATGCAAATCCATTGTCCTGTCTTCAGGTCATTGATGGGTAGAGGGAGAAAATAGGGTGTTTTTCTGTTCACTCGCACATTTACAGTGACTCATCATTGAAATGATAGTGTGAGAAATGGTCCTTGCTATTATAATTATAGAACTGATCATGCAGCTTATTCAAGGATCCGTACTGTGACATTTTTATGTACAAGCATTTCTTTTGGTTTAATTTCTCCACAAATCTTACTGATGTTCTGAAAGACAAATGGTTCTGTTTCCTGGACCTACAGAGCAGACAGATTTGGTCTACTTGGCATCAAATCTCAGTGTAGCTCCCACAGACCCCTTCCTAGTTTTATAGAGGCACCATTGTCAGAGAGACATAAAAGCAGCATGCTCTGGAGGGAGAGTGCATGACAGAGAATGGATATGGGGCAGCATGCCCATTGCCAATTACCCCTCCTGCATGGGGAGCAGAACCATTTTGGGGCACAAACGTCCCATGTGAAGAGCAGACATGTGACAGACAGACCAATTCAGATTTAAGGCTGAAACTAATGAATATTTTCATTATGGATTTGACTGTTTTATTGATTCTTTTTATGATTAATTGATTGATTGGTCCATAGACTATCAGAAAATAACCTAAAGTGACATATCCAAATAACTTATAACCAACATTCCAAAACCTAAATATAAAATGTTCACTAATAGAATGGAGCAGATCATTTTGAATCACTTTTACTATTATTTGGTTAACAGATTGTTGTAAACAATGGGTCTTCAAGTAGTGAACAGTATTTAAAAAAAAAAAAAAAAAAAAAGACTTGTCAGTTTACAAACGCATCCACTCTGAAACTGTCAGCATTATTCATATGCTAATAGCTGACATTCATTTACACAGTGTATACTGAAGTGCTTTGACTCAAACTAGCATCCCAATGTTATACAAAGGGAATGGTTTGGTTTCCATTTAGAGAAACAAACTGTTGTCTGAGTGAATTTATTCTCACTAGAGGAAGAAAAGTGTTGCTGCACATCAGTTTATTCTTGTTATATTTAGAAAGGGCTGGTTAGATTGAGCTAAAACTGGCTCTAAAATTACAGATGGTCCATATCGGGCGGGAAGAGCCGTCTGCCAGCTCTGAGGTTATCATTATTCTGTGGTTGGTTGTCAAGGAACAAGCCTCAGTCCTCAGATCCCTCTCCAGCGATGCTTCCCACATGTATTATGACTGCGAGGCGGAGAAGTAAAGTAACACAGGGTGTGATAAGGCTCAGAGTCTTCCCCACCTCGCCTTATATGGACGGAGTTTGGGCTTCGGCTGCTTCCAAAAGCTGAGCAGGATACTACAGCTCATGAGCTACAGATCAGGGATTAGTTAAAGCTGTCATCCTCATGGAGCTTCCCTGATCCATGTCTCTGTGTCTAAACTCAATCATATTCATATTACAGAAGCACAACTGCAGAAGTATGTGGATCTCAGGGGATGACACTACAACTCAGCTTTAAAGTTAAGCTCCCATATTGGCGCCTCAGACTTAATATAAAGAGAGTGTTGAGGTTTTATTCAACAGCAGTGCAAAATGCTCTGTACAGCACACACAATTCTGGTCTTTAAATGATAAAGCAACAGTGGCAGTTTGGTCAACATGTAGATAATCCCATTATGTGTTATAAATTTAATTTAGCATATTAATCGGGCAGATCAAACTCTATTTTATCAAATCAGTCCACTGAATTGACCATTTTGGCATCTGATAGTATAATCTGATCATTATTTGTAGCTTTATGTAATAATTTTCCTGGCAGATGGCTCTTCCTGTCGCTGCATATAAAAGCACAGATACTATTCAATGTTTAATATTGTTTGTGATTTCTCCATTAGGTCTGTGTGATAGTTGGTGAGTCTCTGAAGGACCTTTTTGCAGATTTTAAAAATGCACTGGTTTATTGTGGTTTATTTATAGCCAGAAATCACTTGATAATATGGAGAATATTGCAGTGTTGTGTGACACATATGTATGATTATGGATAAAATCGAGGCTTGGAGGGTCTGAAATCCATAATACAATTACAGTTAGTGGCTGAATTAAAGGCGCATTATTCACAAGATCAAATAATGTTGGCAGTTTGAAAAGTAGTATTGTGCAGATTGTGTTCTACCTGATGTATTTAAAGGAATACGCCACCATTTGTTGAAATAGGGCTTATCACGGTCTCCTCTAGATGTAGATAGGTGGGCCAACGCATTTTTTGTGCATGCATTGTTTTAGTCTGGTGCAACACCGGCCACTAGTTAGCTTAGTGTAGTGAATGGAATCCTATGTTGCCGGTTAGCATGTTGTAAGTAAAAGTGAGCCAACAAAAGACAAAAAAAACAGCCTAATTACATGCACTGACACAAAGAAATGCGTTGGCCCACCTATCTACAGCTAGGGGAGACCGTGATAAGCCCTATTTCAACAAATGGTGGTGTATTCCTTTAAGATCACAGTCAGTAATGTCTGTAGTTCCCATGAATTGATGATTAGTTTAGAATCTAGTGGGATGGTCTTGGCATCCAAAAACAGCTCCTTCTGACACCCACAACCCTTCAAACTCCACAGTCCTCTGGATTGACTGTATGTATTTTCTATGTATTTTTACCCTTTGAAAAGAAATATATGAGAGTTTCAGATTCTTTTGGATTGTAAGTACATTTCACGGTTAATATGCAACAACTACTGTACATGGGAGGTATTTAAACAAGAGTACACCAGTACAAAATTTGGTGACTAACTGTAATACTTTAGCTGATACAGTACATTAAGCATCATTTTCTGTGCCAAATTTCCACTCTTAAAAAAGACAAACTCTGGCCACTGAGGGCTTTTTAAAAAAAAAAAAAAAAAAAAAAGTGATTATGGGCAAAGAAAGACATTATGCTCTGGAAACTCTTTGCAGAGTAGTACTATTTATGTACAGCATACATTGACGTTCACCTTTGCTGCGAGTTTCCCCCCCGCTACATGTACCAGAGAGATGTTTCCTGCAATTAGACTTGAAGATTTTCCTCTTTGCAAAGTTCAAGATTTGTTAAGGCTCACTAATGGAAGCTTTGAACAATGGAGCACAACGTCCTTGCTCTCATTTACCCTGAAAGACTAATCCACAATCTCACCATCAAAAGGTGTGAGAATAGAGGAAATTAAGCAATTATTGCTTCTAAAAATTGTGACACCTCCACTTTCTCATCATCCATTCAGCAGTCATGTCCTCAGAAAGCGGATGAAGCTGTTGCCTTGAAAAAACAAGCTGTGTTTAATATTGTGCTACTCTCCTTCCTGTGCCTTGCTAATTGCATTCTCAGCTCAATTTAACAGGAATAGAAATTACATTAAAAACAAACACAGGATCCACACACTGTATTAAAAAACCCAGGCACACTCTGACTTTTTTTTTTTAGGAGTTTTATGTTCATGCATGTTGATTTTGAGTCTGCAAAAGTATCCTTTTGTATACAAACCTTTTGTCTATACTTTTTTGTGAAATAGCTTAAATTGTTTCTATCACAAACCAATGTGACAAACAATTATTGTACTATTTTTCTTGGTTTTAGGGCAACAACCATACTTATTATATTTGTTTTTGTTTCAAGATACAGGCACTTTATTCTTATTTTTCCAGAAAACACAAAAGACATTACAAACTTAAATCGGGAGAAAAAAGGCAATAGTCAAAGTCCATTTTGACAATATTAAAGTTTTTAGCGTAAATTGTTCAATTCATAGGGCTTCAAACAAGTGGAGTCGGTAAGAAACTGGTCGAAATATGGTTCAAACTAAATATTTTGAGGACTCAATTATAGACATTAAATACTTGATAAGGGGATAATAAGACATCTAGAGTGCATTAATAATGCTACAATGTGTTAAAGTGCTAAATAAAGACATAAAAGATGTTTTCCCCCCGTGAAAATGGCAGTGCAGCTGATGTTGAGATGTGTTTTAGATGATACGTAGTAAAGTTGTTTGACTGATGCCCTTCATTCAGATAATGGCATAAGAAAACAAACAATATCTTACAGGCACCAAAAGGTCACTAAAAAGTTGTTCTTCTGTGACACAAACTATTCTGGAGATATGGTGTTGTACATATGTCGAGATATGTTTTCCGGGAATGTTGACACTACCAAACAACAGTTTGAAAGATTTTGGCAGGCTAAGCAGTGCAGTTGGCATATTTTGAAAGGTGTTATGGTGTAAACTGTCACTGAACAGGCCAGTTGTAACTGAGACTCGGTCCAACAGCCTCCGAGGGCCTCCAGTCTGTTTTTTGGCTCGGTGTTGTGGAAATCACAGCGTGGGTGTGTTTGATCACTCAGACAGAACTGTCATGGCCGCTGGCAGCCGGACGACTCCCAGACACCCAGACACCGACACACAACACACGGGCGGACACAAAACATCACAAGAGCTGTGTGGATAAAACTGTGAATCAAGTGGAGGCAGTGAAGAGGAGCATAGGGCATCAGACGGACACATGTACATGTCCCTGAGTTCAAGTCCCTGCTGGGTATTTATTATTAAAGGGTAACTACCGGGTTTTTTTTTTTAACCTGGACCCTAATTTCCTATGTTTTGTGTCTAAGTTAATAGGGCAATTGTCCAGCCTGTATTTACCTTCACAAAAGTGCTCGTTTTGCCACTGACAGGCTCAGATTAATATTTGAAGTGTCTGACAACATTATGGAAAGGATCCTTGGTCTGGTGGGTTTAGGGAACGCAATTTGGCGGATGTTTTTATGTTTTACTCTTTAACAGAAAGGTCGACCTCCTTAGAAATCCCTTCCATGATTGAAAGTTTCTTGTCATGCAGCTGTGAAAAGGTCAGTGATTGTGAAGCATGAATGAGACCGCTGATCCCAATCAGCTAATTTGAGCGTGACGTCAGTGCTCTTCCTGAACTAATGCCATTCTTTATTAATGATGGCTCAGCAATTATTGCAGTTCAATGCAGCAATTATTGTTTTTTATTAGTTTCACCTGTGTCTGAAAAGTCAACATGTCTGCTAAAGAAAAGGGTTTTAAACTTTAGCTTTATTCCACACTGTAGCCAGTTTGGAAACCACTGAACTTTTTAGTACGTTTTGTACTTTTTTGTACTCACTCAGGAAGTGATAGAAGATATGCACTCTGACAAAACATACTCGTACTGTGATTTTTGTAACAGATTTAAAATCTTAGAACTTCACAAACAGCATGAAAGAATGTTTCATGGTGGATTTTATACTAATACTTTGTTTTGTTTTTTTTTTTTGTTTTTTTCGTCACCTGACAGTTGCTTCAAAATGTGTTGAGCTCCTCAGTAATTCAAATAGTAAAACGTGTATCTTGCAGAAAAGTTAACCAGGTGCTGGACTGAGCAAGGATCAGAATAATAGAGTCCGCACAATGAAAGCTCCCAGTAGAAAATCTTTACCACCACAATTAACTGAGGAGCGTGCTCTGTTTATCTGAAAAGGTCAAATGTTGACATAAACATAATACTAAGCAGAAGGAAGATCTTTGCCTCTGAAAACCGGAATAATCCATTTCATGTTTGCCAATACTTATTATGACACACTTATTGATTGTGCAATGTCCATTTATGTGAGTTTTCTTCTTGAAATTGCAATAACATGTATTCAATTGCAACTTATTCACAGTCATTGTTTATAATCTTAGTTTTAATAATAATAGTCTCAGTATGCTTCATATTCTTGTCAGCTGGCTGTGTTTATGCTCATGCGCGTTTTTATAAACATTGTCTTAAAATTATCTCAATTAATTAATTGCTAAGTATCAGTGCTGTGTTCTGCTTAATATTTTTCTTTTTTTGTCATTAGTAAACATTAGTCACACTTTCGTATTGCTCACAATGGTCACTTTTCGCTGAATACATCCTTGTTGTTCATAATAGTGTCAAGCAAATATACAGAACAGGGTAGAGTTGCACATATACTGAGGCTGAGCGTTAATATGCATCCCCTGCTGGGTCAGAGATGGTATGCTTGGTATGTTGGAGGCTTGGTACTTTCTCACTAAGCTCTCTCTCTTTCTCACACACACACACACACACACACACACACACACACACACACACACACACACACACACACACACACACACACACACACACACACACACACAGTCACACACACACACAGTCACACACACACACACACACAGTCTCTCTCCCACACATTCACCGTTTATTTTTTCTAAACAGGAATTATTGGGTCGTTCAGCTGTTACTCCTCCTGAGACGACCAGGCTTTAACTTGACGTAACTTAATATGTTTAGCACTCCTATTGTCAGGGAATCTTTCCAACTTTTGTTATTTCCTGCTAATAGAAAGCTCACATCAGGTTTCATGGATCCACTTCAAGACTTGTGATTTGTTGTGTGTGTATATAGTCAGTTTTATGAAAAAGGTATTTTTCCTCTGAGATCTGGGATAATTGTGATTTGGACTGTTTTCTGCTTATGCAGTTGCATTGGGAGTTTGCATTTGGCTCTAATTTTGGTGGAGATATTGCAGGCTGAAACAATAGACTGCCAACTGGCACAGGGACACAAATATTGCTTACTCCATGGGAGTACTAAAAGTAGGCATCCAAACTAGATATAACACACTAGTTCTCAATGTGCAGCCAAGTCACTGTCCATCTCACTGGGCTGCTCTTGAGCCTGTGCTGTTGCTTTCATTTAAAATTTCATTTTATTATTTATGTCGAACAATCAACAATGTTACAAAAGAAAACATAAAATAATATCATATTATTACAAAACAAATAGATATGCAAATATTGACTTAGTGTCTCTAATATTGCCATTACAGCTTAAAAAACACTTCAAATGACATTGTCATGCTATACAGACACTAAACTTTGTATCAAACGTTTATTGTAAACAAGTTTAATAATTTACTTCTTTTGGTTTTAAGTCTTGTAATGGACATTTTATAGACTTAACAATTGATGAAAAAAGCTCTATTGCAGATACATTCTGTACATTTCATGTCAACTTTTACAAAAAAATAAATCCAGGAGACATTACATTTTAGACTATACATGACGGACGGACGTGTCTTGCAATACAAGCTCCAGAAATTACAACACAATAACAACCTGAAGACAAAAAGCTAAAAACATGTAGGCATCATTAAAAACATAAATAATTAATTAATATGCGGGGGGCCCAGCCCTGCAAGAGTGGTCATAAATAGCCATAAATATATAGATGAATTAGGGGATGGGAAACTGTCACCTCTTTGCCCTCCTGTCCTGTGTTGATTCAGCAGAGATATTGACAGAGGAACAAATAAGTGTTTATATTTGTTCTTTCAATGCAATTGACATTTATATCAAAGTTAATTGTAGGTTTTTTGGTGTTTGGAGGGGAGAATTCTTCTATTCTTGTAATTGCCAGTTTCAGAGCTTTTTAGAATAAATATTGCTGATAACTTCTGAAGACTGAATGTTCAAAGTTCAGTGGACTCAGAATCAGAATGATCTTTATTGTCATTATACTCAGGTACATGGCTTTGCATGGCTTCTCTCTGTGTAGTTAAATATATAATAAATAAAAGCAGTACCAGAAAACAGCAGTAGTAGCAGTAAAGGCTCTGACACACCAACCTGACGGCCGACCGTCGGCAGAAAAGGCAGTCGGACTGATCAGTCTCCCCGAGTTGGTCAAAAAAGTGCCTCGGAACACACTGAAGAGACTTGAGCGTACCTTCTGCACGTGCGCTAATCTGTATTGTCGCCCAAAAAATGAAAAACGGCGGCTGATTGGCCATAATAGCCTCTCGTTCAGAATACAATCTCTCCACCAATCAGATTGGTCATTGAATCCGACTGCCCGCCCTCTGATTCAACATGTCAAATCGGCCAAAATGAAGGCAGACGGCTCCTCCGACGGCACGGAACACACCGAACAGACTTGAGTCACCGACCTCGCCAGACTGTCCGACGGCTGATTATCGGGTTGGTGTGTCAGCGCCTTTAAACAGCGGTAATAGCAGAGTAATGTTTAAAAAGTGACGCTTGTGCAAGTACAACTTTAAAAAGAACAGTGTTGTGCGTGAACGAGTTCAAAAGAACGCGTTCATTGAACACGCTCATTTTTTCGTGAACGTTGAACTGAACGCAACACATTTTTTAATAAAGAACTTGAACGTGAATTAGTTCACATTATGTGTCATGAACGGCAGACATCACTGTAAATGAACGTTGGAATTTGTTTTCCATTGAAAACTGAGTGACATCTGTTTTCTCTTTTGAAACGCAACGAGAGAAAGTTCCTCCCTCCTATTCTCGCTGGTGCCGCTTAAATCATGTATCACCAGACAGAAATGGTTTTGACATTGTGTGCGCAATGCATTGCGGGCAACGTAGTGTCCGGCTGAGAATAGTTGAATAGCATACTGGCTTCCGCACAACGTTACCCGTGATGAATTGCAGCAGAGCGGAGTAGGCATAGCAACGCCGCGTAGCAGGCAACGACGAGAGCGCGGAGGGCTAGAGGAGCGAGAGAGAGAGAGAGACAGACCAAAGACGAGAGTGAGAGAAAGCGCTGCAATTTAAAAAAAAATTTACTGCTGCAAGTTTCATCACCTGGTAAGAAACCCACAATTGCAGTGTCATGAGCAAATGTCTACAATGAGCAGCTTCAAAGAACGTATAGTGATTTCTAGCTCGTAGTGTGAAAAAAAGTATTTATTTGAATATCTCACGAAAAAAGTAAAATGAACTGAACTTTGAACTAGTTCAGAATTAAAATTGTGAACTTTGAACGTGAACTGTTCACTTTGAGCATGTATGAACTGAACTTGAACTAGTTCAGAAAAGCTGTGAACTGGCACAACACTGAAAAAGAAATAGATAAAAGGCACTAATTAAATGAAACATTTTACAAAGGTTGAATGTTATGAATGTAACTAAATAGATACTGTCTTTGTTTATAAATTGAATTAAATAGTTGCAATCCCATAATTACCTCTATCATCATTCGTTCTCCGCCCGCATATATATTCCTTCCTTTCTTTCTGACCAAACGTTGGTCTCCTCCACCTGTTATGTTTCGCAGATGAGTCATATTATTATATATAATTTGCCTGCAGTAAATCCCTGTAAAAACACACTTTGTTGTCTTCACACTTCTGTTTGTGTACAACATGTTAATTAGTCAGCTTTAGAGGTGTGGTTGGTGGGTTTTTGAGTTTTGGACAGTGCTCCGCTAGCTGTTTCCCCCCCTGCTTCCAGTCTGTATGCTAAACTAAGCTAATTGCCTGCTGGCTGCAACTTCATGATTAGCTCACAGTCGTGGTATCCCAGTGGTATCAATCGTCTCAACTAACATTCAGCAAGATAACAAACAAGTGTATTTGACAGAACGTCAAACTATTTGTGAAAAGGCTTCCATTCTCCCTTTTCATTAACCTCTGTTCCCAAAATTAACAATGTTTTGTGTCTGCTTGGTCCTTTTTAATTTAGTGTAATGTTTTAGTTTATTTACTACTTTATCATTTGACATAGGCCTGTTTAGTGGGTTTATGGTTTATATGCATATTTGTTTTACTATGGTTCTGCCTGTAATTTCAGCTGGTTTAAGGGTCAACCTGGAATTGCAATGATTGCCGTAACTGAGCCATGGCATTAGTTCAGGAAGAGCACTGACGTCACGCTCAAATTAGCTGATTGGGATCAGTGGTTTCATTCATGCTTCACAATCACTGACCTTTTCACAGCTGCATGACAATAAACTTTCAATCATATTCATGCAGATGTACAGTGCCAAACACTGTCCACGACACCAATATACTAAAATGTGGTATTGCTGATTTAACTAAGATTTATTTATGTTTATGTATATGTTTATTAAGGGGGATTAGCTCTCCTTGCAGAATCCTAATTTCTTCACGGATTCTGGGACAGCTCCCTCAAAGAAGCAGAACCTTTCCCGCCAAATCTGACTGTCTCTGACTGGAATGTTCTGTCCTCTACTACACATGCTAAAAGTTAGCTTTTTAACATGGAGTCTGGTGGGTTTAGCGCTAGCGACTTCAGAGCTGTTTCTGGTTAATCAGAAAGGTCTCAAAGGTCTCTCTCTGAAGGAATCCTTTCCATAATGTTGTCAGACACTTAGAATATTAATCTGAGCCTGTACAATTGCCCTATTAACTTACATTGGAGCTTGTTTCGCTTAATTCACGCTTAATACTGGACCAATGTCAAAGATTGTTGTTCCCATCAGTCACTTAAACACAAAAACATAGGAAAATAGGATCCAGGTTGAGAAAAACGGTAGTTACCCTTTAATCATGGAGAGTACATACAGGTTTGCCCGATTAGGTCCTTTCAGCAGGGAGGCGTTGCCTATTGTTGTGGGTGCACATATATGTATAAATAGTAATGTCAACAGTAACTGTTCTATAAAAATGTAATGGTATTATCCATATCCTGAGTGTTTTGTTGTTCTTTTATTTTGGCTCACCCTATGGTTGGTGGTAGGTGCCAATTAGGTGAGGCTCAGATAGAATGGCTTAAGGGGAAGGAACTTGGCAGCTTGCTGTGAGGTTGCCATTTTAGTTGTGTGTTTCTTTGCCTCAGTTAAATTTAGTTTCCCAGGATTCATTTTGTTCCCTTTGTCTGAGTATGATATTTTGTTTTGTTAATAAACACCACAGTGTATGCACTTCCCAAGCTCTCTGTCCAGCTTCCTCAAAATGCCCCACCACCTCATCGGCCTTGGCATGAGGTGGGTGGTTTGACACTATTCCTTGACAGCTGAACTAATACAGTGTCAACAGTGTTAATAATTGTTTTATTTTTTTTGCATTTCTGCCTGATTTACTGTAAAAGGTATGCCACCAAACATGTCGAGGTGTATCTGTTTGGAAACCAGTTCAGGTGGCATCAGCCATGGGAATGCATGATGAGGATTTCCACAGGACGAGTCGTCCCAGGGGAAGCACTGGTGTTTCTCATCGTGTTTCATCATTCAGGCAGACTAGGGGACGCCGTCTCAGTCCACTTCTTTTCTCTCTGTAAGCTCTGGGCTTCTCCAGTAACATGGTCAGTGTGTTACAGGATATTTGTAGCATTGTTTTAGACCACTTCATACGGCTGTGTTTGTGCTGAGGCCTTAAGTAAGAGATGGAGACTGAATCCTTTAACCTCCCAGCTTTGAATGAATCTGTGCAGGCAGAGACAGTTCCGACAAGTTGTCATTTCTTCCTTTTGTGAAGGTGGAAAGCAGAACACTGGGTGCACAGACCTACCTGGCTATTAAAACTATGGATTTGTTTCCTGTCAGAGTTTTCAAAGCTTTGGAGGAAAATAGATTTGAGTGCTAGGTGTTGACATCAAAGAGTACCACGCAGCCGTGTCTCCCGCATGACCGGTGTTGAAATGCAGGGTCTAAATTTGGATGAATCTGTAGTTAGTCAGTGTCCCCTATCGGTCTCTTCTCTTTTGAAGCATGAGATGAAAAATTAAACATGCTTTTTCTTGTGTTTGTCGGTGGGCTTGTCTTTCTTCTTCAAAGGCATGACTCATAAAAAATGACCTTTTAGTTCCCAGGAGTTCAGCGTCTCCTGTGAGGCATCAGGGCTGCTTGAAAGCATTTCTGTGCCCCTGTGTTGAAGTAGCACTCCAGAAAATGTTCCCAGTCAAAGCCAAACTCTGTTAAAATTGTTTTCTCTTCACATTTGGTTTCTGAAAAGTAGATTTTGTTTGGTGGTTTACGCTCTTGAGATGTCATCAAGTTGTGACATTGAAGGTCAGAGGATATGCAGAGACTGGGCATCTTCACATTTGGTCCAGGATCTAGATAAAAGTTTGTGTTTGTCAGTTGTTGGGAAGAGGAATACAGAAAATGTAAACCTATATCAATGCAAACTTACAAATGTTTTGTGGTTTCAATGCAAACATTGCTTTCAGCTACCTGCTGACCTTCTTAAAGCTGAACTAATCAGTATTATTACATTATTAACTGCATTAGAGCTCGCTCGAACCAAAGCCTTGACCACAGTTTTGTGGTGGATTCAAGTGTGAAATTAGTTTTTACACTTCACCAAATGCACCAGACTGTCAGGACTGGAAGAATGCTTCATGTGGCCCAACCTGAAAATGGCCTTAAAGTGTTCCTGGAGATTACGTAAACGGAAAAACTGACTTTTTACACATCGTGAATAAAGTGTGCTTGTGTGTATTTTTCTTTTTGTATATTGCATTTCTCTAGTAGTCATTTTGGTTCATAATACAATTTACATTCACATTGAATTATGGAATTACACCATACACAATCATGCTCAATACAATATGCAAACATATATACATCATACCTGTAGCAACATGTCTGAGAAAACTCTTCCTACAACCAGGATGTGTCTGTTAGCGTGTAGATGTATAAGTATATGCAGGTCAGCTGTGTTTGTTTGCCTATGAAATACTATTTGTCTCTATTAGCTTTCTTTTAATTTTAATATACAGTATGAATCTATTCGTGAAGCACAGATATGGGTTTTATAAAAGCAACCTTTGTTCATGGCTACTTTTTGATGGCTAATGCATAAATGAATGAGTCTGTGCGTATTCACATTCTCCTGTTAGAACAAGCACAATGGAGGTACATGTAAGTAATGCAGTAGATTCCACATGTTTATATTCTAATAAAAAGCTTTCAGGTTTCATTAGATAAGGTTAATGTAATGTACAGTACTAAATTACACTTTGCCTTCTGATGGAAATAACACAGGAGTCTAATAAAAGCAGTCTTATAGGAGCGTCATAGTGATATGAAAATATTACATACGCAGAACTGATGCAACAAAACCTGTCTTTGGTTCATGCAATTTGATCCTCAGGTTTGGCTCTGGTTACAAAGGCATTAATATAGCAGCTGACAGCTTTCAAGGTAACATCCGGCAACAAATAACTGCCCTCACTTGAGAGACTTTCACCTTCTTGTACATTGCCCTGCAGATTGAGGCTGGCAGTGGGCTGCTCACAGTAATCAGCATGAAACACATGACCTGCATTTATCCTTAAAGAACACAATGTGCCTCAGTGTGCTCAATAAGGCGGGGGGGGGGTGCACTTGTAATCAATTTAATAATCTAATCAAAAGAAAGTAAAAATTGCAGTACTTACCAAGGGCCAACTTAACAGAGGCCTGTTTATTTCTTTCACTGACTTTTGCTCAATTAGTTTTATGGTTTGCCTCAGCCAGTTCCTCCAGGAATTTGCGATCTCGTGATTACAGTAATTTTAATTTCAAAATTAAACGATTGCAATTCTTTCTAATTTCCTTAATATTTTCACAAAGAGGTAGATTGGTCATTGCACTTGTCCCCCATTGCTTAATTACAGGCTATGCATTGGTTCTAAAGATCTCTAAAATTAAAATGTCAACAAACCAGATCTAACCTTACAGCAAAACGTAACCATCAATAACATTGTAATGTTCCTCTAACTAACCATGTGATTCATGAAGCTATTTGGAAACAGTACTCTGTGTGGGGACCAGTACTTTAAGTTTGATTCAGGGCAAAATGCCCTATAAATACATTAACTTCCTGTGTACTGACTATCACAGGAATGTTCACCATGCAATCAAATTGACAACAACAGTATAGCCCTGACGACATGAATGAATTAATGCATTTTCTACCTCCTTAAAACATTTGCAAAGCCTTCTTTGAATGTTTGAGGACTTTGAACTTCCTGAATCCTGTGTGGATTTAGCAGGGATTTTTGTTCTGAAGGGTAGTTTAACACATTTTTTGTTTTACCTTGCTTGATGTTTTTGGGGAGTAAACATGTTTAATGTAAATTTTTGTAAACTTTTCCTATAGAAAAAGTAATGTTCTGTATTGAAACAGAAATTTTAGCGACTGTTTTTTGTGCAAACTGTATGTGTTGAACTTCTGCTTGCATTATTACCAGTTTTTGTTTTGTACCCTTTTTAAAGGGCACCTCAGCAGTAGCAAAGAGGGAGGGTATGTGAAGCAAGCTGTTAAACATTCCCCACCCAGATTTATCCAGCTGGTTTAGAGATTGAATGGGGGGCTTTCGGGTCACAAACCTGATTCTCTACTAATTAGGCCACCATGCACACCTTTTTAGGGCACATTTATGCAACCAACTGTAGAATCTAAGACACATTTGCATCACTGCCCTCTGCAGACTGCAGAAATGTGTCTTGCCATGCATCCTCATAAGCCTGCTGGTAGAGCAAGTGATACAAATATTAAGGGCACATGCTCATAAAAAATATTGCTCTACGGCAGCACAAGTTTACCAATGTATCAAAAATGTGTTATCAGAAATACAGAATCTTGCATTACCACAGAACAGTGTGGTATGGTTTGGTTGCTGTTGCGATCATCACTTGTGTGGGCTGGATGTTGGCCGCCAGTCCTCCACAGACATCATGTTGGGCATCTCTGAAAGATACACAACAAGTATAAATGAAAAGTCTGTTGGAAGCGTGGCGAGAGCTCAGGAGTAGAGAAGAAACCCAACGCCTTAGGGTGGATGTTAGAAACACTGAAGAAGAAAGGGGTGGGAAGGTTGTAGGAGGGTAAATAATATGGAAACCTACGATGTCTTGCTTTGTTGTTTTCATGGTCTCTGCTGGCAATTATTAATCACTCACTAAAATAATGTTGTGTACCAACCACAGGGCACATTAGACCCCCATAATGGAGCCATGTTTTCTTTACAGGAGATAATGAGGTGAATATTGGGACTTTTGCAACCATATGGCAGTCAAATAACTACAACCCCAAATCAGAAAAGGTTGGGACAGTATAGAAAACACAAATAAAAAAAGAAAGTAGTGATTTCTAAATGTACTTTGACTTGTATTTCATTGCAGACAATGTGAACACAAAATATTTCATGTTTTGTCTGGTCAGCTTAATTTAATTTGTAAATATACATCCTTTCCTGTCATTCAGACCTGCAACACATTCCAAAAAAGGTTGGGACAGGAGCAATTAAGGGCTAGTAATTAGGTAAATTGGTTAAATAATGATGTGATTTGAAACAGGTGATGTCAACAGGTGATTGTAATTATGATTTGTTACAAAAGCAGCATCCAAGAAAGGTCTAGTCCTTTAGGAGCAAAGATGGGTCGAGGATCGCCAGTTTGCCAACAAATTATTGAAATGTTTAAAAATAATGTGCTGAAAGAAAGATAGGAAGACGTTTGCTTATTTCACCTTCAACAGTGCATAGCATAATTAAAAGATTCAAGGAATGAGGAGGAATTTCAGTGCGTAAAGGACAAGGGCGCAAGCCTAAGCTGAACAACCGTGATCTCCGATCCCTCAGGCGGCACTGCATCAATAAGCGATATCACCACATGGGCTCAGGACTACTTTGGCAAACCTTTGTCAAGTACCACAATACGTAGTTACAGCCACAAATGCCAGTTAAAACTGTACTGTGCCAAAAGGAAGCCCTATGTTAACAGTGTCCAGAAGCGCCGTCGACTTCTCTGGGCTCGGAGGCATCTGGGATGGACCATCACACAGTGGAAACGTGTACTGTGGTCAGATGAATCAGTATTTCAGGTGTTTTTTGGGAGAAATGGACGCCGTGTGCTTCGGACCAAAGAAGAAAAGGATCATCCAGACGGTTACCAGCAACAGGTCTGTCATGGTATGGGGTTGTGTCAGTGCCCTTGGCAAAGGTAACTTGCACTTCTGTGATGGCACCATTCATGCTGAAAAGTGCATAGAGATTTTGGAGCACAATATGCTGCCTTCAAGAAGACATCTTTTCCAGGGACGTCGATGGATATTTCAACAAAATAATGCAAAACCACATTCTGCACACATTACAAAGTCCTGGCTGCGGAGGAAGAGGATACGGGTACTTGACTGGCCTGCCTGCAGTCCCGACCTGTCTCCAATAGAGAATGTGTGGCGCATTTTGAAGTGCAAAATGCGACAACGAAGACCCCGTACTGTTGCCCACCTTAAGACGTGTTTGCAGCAAGAATGGAACAAAATTACACCTGAAACACTTCATTACTTGGTGTCTAAAGTCCCTAAACGTCTTTTAAGTGTTGTGAAAAGGGATGGCAACATTACAAAGTGGTAAATGCTTTACTGTTCCAACTTTTTTTGAAATGTGTTGCAAGAACCAAAATAGGAATTTAGTTTTTTTGAAAAAAAAAAACAATAAAAATCATGAGGAACACATTAAATAATGTGCTGTTGTATTGTCTGCAATGAAATACAAGTCAAAGTGCATTTAGAAATCACTACTTTCTTTTTTAATTTGTGTTTTCCATACTGTCCCAACTTTTTCTGATTTGGGGTTGTACAAAGTACTTAATATGGCATTGCTTTCTTAATAAATGAGACCACAGGACTGCACTTTGCTCAACAGAGACACATAATGAGGCAGATGTGTTTATGTTGTTGGGTACTGTCTACCGGCATACGTTTATTTGCTGGTGCTAATTGCTGCAGTGGCCTCCATCAATCTGATGACAGAAACAAGGATATACAGAAAGTGGGAGTGCCATCAAGCAAACTGCCTGTTTTTGCCTGGAGTGTTAAATCACATGTTTCCTCCTCAGTGGGAATTCAGCGGTTTGTGTATCATCATCTGCAACAACTTGCTTGGGGCATCCTTGCTTGTGGCAGGTACTAGGTCATTTGGGGACTTTGAGCTAATTTAGGTTGGTTGTGTTTATGAAAATGACTTGCCTGAGTGCTCTTGACTGACTTTGGATCAGCAGGTTTTGAATAGTATTAAAATAATTCAGTGTGAGCGAGTTGAGCTAAACAACATGCATGAATCACCGAGGAGAATTACTGAGAATGATCTTCCCTGATAATGTTACGTTTAAGAAGACTTTGATTTATTCACATCTAATAGCGTGGAAAATCAGCAGAGACCTCCATCAGTTCTTTTCTGCAGTTATTTGATAATACATTTATGTGTTCTTACCCAGGGGGATGATCTCTGTATTAAATATGGGAACTGTGTTTTTCTGCTCTCACTTTCCCTTTGTGGTAAGGAAAATCCCATAGGTTTCCAAATAAGGCCTGTGTGAGCGCTGGCAGTATTAATAGAATAAGACTGCTGCTGGGGAATATTTGTATTGACCTGTTGAAAGACTCTATCTGATGCATGCTGTTTCCATGGCAGTGTGGGGGTGGGATGCTTTGAGGCCGCTGCGGAGCTCCATGTGGAGCTGCAGCTGGCTCGCTGTAACTCCACTGTAGGTAGCAGGAGCACACCTTTTTAAATGTCAAATTTGCTTGGTTTCAAGCAGGAGTCTGTGTTTTCCACAATTATTTGAATGGTCTTAACAAAAACACACAGACCTTTACACTATAGCAGTAAAAGCTCCTGCCCCCTCCTGGGGTTTTTGCACCGGGGAACAATTCTCCCCGGAGCAAAATAGTACGTCCTTCTCTGCTGATTACATGCCTCAAACACATTTGTTATGCTAATAAGCCCCCTTGTGGAAAGGAAAACCTAATGATGTCTCTATAATGCTGTAGCTGAGTTTTAGCTGGAGAGAGGCATTTCACCCAAAATACGTTCTTATTCACTGAATGTCAGAGTTGTGCAAAGTCAGGGCTTTTTGTCAACCTTTTAGGACAAAAAAAGCTCTAAAATTTGTGCAAATCTGGAACAGGTGTGCCTCTTGAATAAGTACATTTACTTGACTGCAACATTATACAGGGAAATCATTTTGCCTGTGAAACTTTATCTGTGTGCTGAGAGGATTGCCTCTTTGATGTGACTCTGACATGACTTGGATGTATTACTTCTTCACGAGGCCATTTGCTACATCTCTGTTCTAATACAGTATATTTGGCTTTTCAAGTACGGCTGGTTACACTGAATACGACAAGTCTCTTTTGAGATGCTAAACGTGTTAACATGCGCTGCATGGGTGAGTTATAATGATCAAGTTCTTCTGCTGGGTGGCAAATGTGGTCATTTTTGTATTCATATAAAACAGATTTTTTTTTTAAATAGTGTTAATTCTGCAGCCTTGATAGTTTTTGTAGTTAATTGGATTTTTTTTCTGAGGAAGTTGGAAATTTGATCATGGAACATTGCTTTTGTTGTTTGCAGAACAATGCGTCAGCTTCAGCATCAGTGGCTCATTGATACTTACATTTATTGGCAGCAGCTGAATTGTAACATCTAAACATGAATTGTAACATCTAAACATATTCATATAGCTGTACAGTGCTGTCTTTATAACCTAATACTGATTTAATAAGAATAGATAAGAATATTTTTTGGGCTTTTTATTTTATTTGATAGTGATAGATAGACAGGAAAGGGGGAAAGAGAGGGGATGACACGCAGCAAAGGGCCGCAGGTTGGACCCCCTGAAACCTGGGCCGCTGCTATGGACTCAGCCTACATGGGGACAGACTCTACCAGGTGAGCTGGAGGTCGCCCCATAACCTAATACTTCTTACTGTTCATGACACCTTCATGCTGTTTTTGCTTGGATTCTTTGAGAGCTCCCTTGAGGAGAATAGCCTTTTCCACCATTTGCAATAGCGAGTTCCTTGATAAAAGTTTCTCTGGCTGAAATGCTATTGGGTAAGAATAGTACTGTCAAAGTAAATATTCAAGCAGCCAAAACAAAGAATATAAATCTCTGTCTCTGTTACTGTACACATTACTCGTCATGGCTTGACTGTTCTTATCTTAAAAATGATTTATCTTCTGTGGTTCAGTCCAGTTCAGCTTAATGGGGTTTCAGTTAGATAAGAAAGGCAGAAATAGCAAAAGAGTAACCTCTTCTAAATTCACCAGCCTCTCTCTGTCTCACACCTCATTTCTTTATTTTCCTTGGTCTTGCCTCACTTCCTTAGTCTTCAGCCAGTCACTCCTCCCTCTGTGTGTGCTTGGTTTTAGCACGAAGACCTGCTGAGTTTTTTTTGACTTGATAAAGACGTGCTGTGTTTGTTCAGTTTGTTCCGGCAACAGAGAGGCCTGTGGTGTGAATGTGATTCAGCTGGCTGATTCAGCCCATTAAATGGCTCTATGAAATGAATAGGCTGCTGGCTTTGGCTTGCTGCTGGCTGCCAGTCCCAGGGCCCACTGTATGCCTGGCACTGAATGGAAACAATACCTTTTAGCATTAGTGCCTTGGACACATGACAGATTCCAAGCTGTTTGATAGGTGGAAACTTTGACAGGGTCTGTGTAACCTGAAGGTACTAATTTGCTGCAAATAAAAAATTCAAGTTTTAGTGGGGCCCACACATGGAAGGGTGCACCAACAGAGGGTTTCTCACAGATGTCTAGCCCCCCTCTCCTAGGTAGCTTTTGTTCCACTAGCTTCTGTAACTCTGTAAGTATGTTTACATGCTCACAGATTACTCGGTGCTAAAAGTTGCAACTTCAACAGGTCAAATTATGATGCATTTACTATGTGTTTTATTCTCACATTGCACATGCATACGCATTTTCATGCGTAAATCTGTTTACTTGGGCTCAACGACAACATGCAGCACACACATTTACTTTGTAAATGTTGAGACTGTTAAGACACACCATACTTAAATGCTCCTAGAAAACCTTCTCTGTCACATTTCTGTATCACTGAAATTAAGTAACACCTTGTGGGAAGAACATGTGGAGCTACAGGTATTCTTACAGAATACCAATCTTAGTTTGAAAAATGGGTATATTCATTATTTCATGTGTTTAATATGTATCACATCTGGCCCCAGATGTTAAGAAATGTAAAAGTCCTGGAGAATGGGGGTAGAGTCTCTATTGTGTTTTTATAGTAACAGAGAGAAGTATATTCTATTTATTTTCTTCAGACAAGATGTCCATGTTAGATACAGACAGCAGCGCCTCAACTAGTCCTTTGTTCAAGTGCTTAGGGAAGGTTAATAGGCCATCAAATATCTCAGCTGGATGCGTACAGTTTAAAGGGATTCATTATTTGTGTAAAAAAAGTTGTAGATTATTGTATGTTGGTTGAGATGCCCTGTCCTTGCAGTCTAACTCATTCTCTCTCACCCTCTTCCACAGTTAGTGTCCAACGTGTTGATCTTCTCCTGCACCAACATCGTGGGAGTCTGCACTCATTACCCCGCTGAGGGTTCTCAGAGACAGGCCTTCCAGGAGACCAGGGAATGCATCCAGGCTCGCCTCCACTCCCAGAGAGAAAACCAACAGCAGGTGAGAGAGTGAGTGAGAGAGTGTGAGTGACTGAGTGAGTGTGTGAGAGAGAGAGAGAGAGAGAGGGAGAGCACACAGATTAATGGTGACAGGAGATGGGGGATGTAAGATCGGAGGCAAGGCAGGGTCCAAAGAGCACCAGCAACATTGGTGATTAAATCAAATGAACCTGTCTTTTGAATTTTAAACACCCTCTGTAGGCTTAAAAGATGGATCTGAGAAGTGTACAGTAGTGTGCATGCTTGTTCTATACTATATCATTTGTATACTGAGAAATTGGTGTGTGATACACATATTCATTGCTATTTTAGTGGAACAACAAGTGTTAGAGACGGGTTTCCCATCCACAATGATAATGAGCGTGCGGCCAAGGGGGACCAAATACAGTTGTATGATGTTTGCTTATGTATTGATATTTTCAGTATTTTAAAATAGTGGTACTTGCTGGGAAAAGAAATGCATTTTTTTAATATGCACATTGCAGGCTAATGTTTTTTTTTCTTTCTAAATCATTTAAAAAGTGATGCATTTTTCATCCAAAGCCATGAGTTTCTACACAGCCCAACATACACTTACCCATCAGCAAAGCATTGATCATAGATTCTTACAAACTGTTTGGTGATTGGCTGTTGATGATTGGATGACATGCACCTGCAAGTTCTTTTTGTTTTACAATTGGGGGGGCTGTGAACTTATTCAGGCACGTTAGTCAGTTACGCTGCTTCCCCTCAGACAGACAAGGCCTCCACCTCTTACCGTGCACTTATTAACGTCCATTGAACTTACTCTCCTCCCACACTTTCCTGCAGGAACGTCTTCTGCTCTCAGTGCTTCCCCGCCACGTTGCCATGGAGATGAAAGCTGACATAAACGCCAAGCAGGAAGACATGATGTTTCACAAGATCTACATCCAGAAGCACGACAACGTCAGGTAACACCAGGGGCACGCACAAGGAAGAGGAGGTGGGATGATGAGGGGGAAACAGATGCTATAAAAAAACACATTTTCTCAATATCTCTACAAATCATTTCAAACTGTGTGTTACCTCTCAGAAAGAATAACAATACAAGCACATTACATTAAAGGAACACGCCGACTTATTGGGACATTAGCTTATTCACAGTAACCCCGACAGTTAGACAAGTCGATACATACCCTTCTCATCTCCGTGCGTGTCGTAACTCTGACGGCTCCACCATTAGCTTAGCCTAGCAGCACAGATCCCGGAGGTAACCGGCTCCAACTAGCCTACTGCTCCGAGTAAGTGACAAAATAATGGCAACATGTTCCTATTTACATGTTGTGATTTGTATAGTCGCAGCGTATACAAATAACAAGGTCACTTGAGACACAGCCATCTTCTAACTGTATCTAAACTGGGAACTATATTCTCAGAAAGGGAAGCAGTGCTACTTGGGCGGTGATACGCTGCAGCTCGGAGCAGAGCTGCAAGCATATCACTCCGTCCAAGTAGCGCTCAGCAGAGCTGCAAGCATATTACTCCGCCCAAGTAGCGCTCAGATTTAATATACCATGGTACTACGGTATATCAACTTATCAATAGTGAGTGTTGTGGAGAACTTTAAAGCTTTAAACTTAACTTTTAAACCATGTTTTACTCATTAAAGTATGCAACACTACTACTACTACTACTACTACTACTATTACTACTACTACTATTACTACTACTACTACTATTACTAATAATAATAATAATAATAATAACACATTTAAACCTGAATATAATAATAATACATTTAAACCTGAATTAAGTATTTTGTCAAAATGAAGTTACTCTAAGATCTGTTAGAGAGACCTGGATTAGGGAGGGCCATATGCATCAAATAGTTTAAACAGTATCAAAGAAATGTAGTGGAATCATGTCAACATTGAAAATGTTGGTGCAACAGAATAGTAAAATAAACCATGAGTTAATCCAGGTTATTTCTGAATGGTGCAGCCCACCCACATGCAGAGGCAGAGGAGGAGGGTAGTGCAGGTGTTGCCATGACAATAGGCTGCATGGTATTTTCCACCGGTCTACAGTATCCGTAACCATACAGAGTGTAATATAATACTCATTTAATAAATAAACTTTGATCACCAGCTGCTGCTGACCGTAAATCAAACAACCAAGAATATAAATATATAATATAGGCTATAATACATTTTTAGAGATTTACATTTTACCTTTAAAGAACCTATATTCATTTTGAGCAAAAATGTAAACTATGGATTTGTATCTTAAAGACCAAAAAAGGCAGACAAAGTTTCCTACAAAACTTATGGCATATTCCAATACCCAGGATTTGTGCTGATATTCAAAAAGTATCAAAGTTACACACAATCACAGATGCATGTTTACTATATTACAGCTAAACTTTAGCAGGTGGATGTGTTAGGAAATGACACCTCCTCTTCACGTGTGCCAGCTGATTGGTTAGGCTTAAACAGTTTGGGTTTGTAAGACTGAACATATGACATGAATACTGTAACAACACTCTCAGGACCTGGACCTGTCTACATAATGTTGTGGGTGTTATTTCAGATGATGACAGAAATGGTTTGTGTCTGTAAACGGCAAATACTTCCTTAAGAAGTGTTTGGTATTGTTCATAAATCATCATCTTTTTTTATCAATTGTCTCAACGTTTGTGCCACATGTTCAGCCAAACTCATTAGGTAATAAGGATTCATAATGTAGGTCAAATATTTGAATTGCTTTTGTAATGTTAAATGTTTGCATGCAAGTTACCACTGTGGGGTCATTTTTAACTTGAGCAATGTTCAGTTTTTACAATCATTTGAAACTAAAGGGTGCAAAACGTTTGGAATAGCGGTTTGAATGCATTTAGAAAACTGAAGCCGTTCACAAACACACTTTTGTAAGTGCTTGGTGCTGATGTTCACTGTGTAGATCAATAGATGCTATTGAACAATCAGCTTGTCAAGATTAGCTGCCTCCAACACCTCTATATCCTCCTGACCTGATGATAGTTTAAGGGAAAGAATGTCCAAGTTTGACACTTACAATAACAATCTGAGCATGTAAGTGGCAAAAACAGCACTTTTAGTGGATGTACGCTGATGGTGCGCATTTGCCCCATAGGGTTATGTTGCTGCCGGTTACAGTGTTCTCACTCAATACTGGACCAATTTCAAAGACTTGTGTTCACATTAGTCACTTAGACACAAATCCATTGGAAAATTAGGGTCCGGATTGAAAAATACAGAAATTCCCCTTTTTTATTAACGAGTAAGTGAGCTTGATGGGTTATTATTGACCTTGGAAATAGCAGTAGCAAAAACCCTCTCAGCAGAAGGCCCACTTATTGGAAATTTCAGCCACATCTCATGGCCTTCATCCATAGAGTTTGCTCAGTTGTGTCTACTCCCACTGTTTATATGTTGCCCTCAGATTTACTATGTGCTTTCTGGTTTCACTATGTCATGTCATATAAAAAATTGCTTTGTTATTTTTTATTGTCCTGTATTCTCCCTTAATGGAGCCCAAATGAAGAAAAATGTTTTGTATAGTAATCTCCTGATGTTACTCAGCCTGGTGAAGACAGTCTGTCTCAGCTAGTTCCGAGGACAGTGAGAGTCGAACGGAGGTCGTAGTCCATGAAGATTGAGCGAATGGATGCTTAAATATTGTCTACCCGCCGCAGAGGTCGTGCTTTTGATGTGGTTGATGTGGATTCCCAAAGATAAGGAATTTCCATTAATTTCCAACCCCTGTCTCTGCTTGAAGATAGCCTTCTGCGTCAGATCAGAATGGCATCGATCTTTCTCTGGTGGTCCATTAACTCCTGATTAATGACTTTGCCCTCTTCCAAGTCGATGCTTTGCCCAGTTTTGGTGTGACGCTCACAGATAGCAGATGGTTTGTTTAATTCAATCTCTGTTTTTTTGCCCAGTCTTTACAGTATCAGTGTAGAGTCACTGGTTGACCGTACTTGGGTGTGTATGATAATGTTATGCTCGAATAACTGAACACTGAGCTCATAAAATACCCCAGAGGACAGATGCAGTTGAACAGCTATGGTTAGGTTTGGCACCACCTTGTGGAGTAACAAAACACTGCATCAGGGTGACAGGCTGATTCTCAGTTCTCTTAAATTGCATCCACGTTTCCTTCACTTGCTTCCCTTCCTCGCTTCTTCGTCCGTCCCACTGAGGAAGCATGGGAGAGACGCGAGGAAATCATGCGAGGACAGAGGAAACGAGAAAATGTGTAGAGTGATGAGACGTCCTTTCCTCTGAAGTGTGTTGTGTGAAACTATTGAGGCCCTTTTTATCACTTTGATGTGTCCCTTTGAAACCTCAGGGGTTAAAGCATCAGGCCACGTACTTGGAGCTCTTGTATACAAAGGTCTTTTCATCACTCTTACTGTGATCATTATCAGGAAATCCATTTTTGTTGCCTAAGTTTAAGAGTTCAGTTGATAGTGCAGATTGCTATTGGGGAACTGGCAGGGCTGAAAAATTAGGACATTTCCATGGCATGTGACAGAAATGACTGGAACCAATGTGCATTGAGCCACATGAGCACTTATGGAGGAGTGTGCACATACGGACGTTTAGCCATTATAACAATGAAGTTGTGTTTTCTGCAATTAAGAGGTGGACACCAGTAAAGTTATGTTGGTTCACAGTGGATGTATTCATGACTGCAGCTGTCAGAATTCAGTAATCTGTTCAGTAACTCATTCTTATCCATGAAAAAGTTAATTAGAAGAGAAAAACCGACAGAAATCTGCATTTCCAACTGGAGCAAAACAAAACCAAGAGACACAAAATGCTAAAAAAGATGGTGAAGTGTTGGTTTGGTATTGTAGAGTGTCCTGCTGTAGGTTTCTTGTGACTCACAGGGGAGTAGGCGGCACATTAGCTGCTTCCGCCAAGCTTGGCTGAATTCTGCCTGTGGTCATAAGTGTGTGGTTAATGCGTAGCTAACTAGGTGTGACCAGGCCTGTCCGGAGCAGGCAGTGGCTTTTGGTAATTGGGGCTCTGCTGAGAGGCCGAGTAACAACAGGAAGAGAAGTGACAGCTCCCACTGCTACAACTAAAGAGTAAGAGGTGAAACAGAGGGAGGTAGAGAGGAGGAAAGGGAGTCACTTGGAGTCTGGAGCTTGTTGCTGCAGTAGATATGTATTAGAGTCAGTATGTTTTTGCCCATCTGCCAGTCCTCTATTCCTTTCCAGGGAACAGATTAATGTTACAGATGAACCATAAAACCACATAATTAAATCCTTTGATTTAACATAAAGGTACAAGTAGGTTCTAAAGAGTTAAATGTTTTTGAGTCTTCGTCAGTTGTCAATGAAGTCTCCAGGTAATCGAGTCCTACTCGATTCTCAAACCCTCATTCTTGTGATTTCAAGCTTGGAGTCTACAGCTCTGCTAAACTGTCTACACCTCACCTAGGCAAGAGTGAGAATTGGCAGCAACAAGGAGTGCAGTGCATGAAGTGATCTCAGTATAGAGCAAAATGTGGTCACTCTATTCTCAAATGATTTTATCATTGTTTAGAGGTAAATCATTGTCACCGAGGGTACATAGTTGTAGTTTTGAATGTATAGTTGGTAGCACTGAAGGTAGTTTGACTTTCAACAAATGGTACCTGGTGGTATTTGTTCATGCTTGTGGCCCAGTAACAGCAGTAACTGCTCCACCTCTTCCTCAGAGTGAGGCATCCCATGTGTGTATGTCCCGTGGCTTCAGCAATGAGGCCAAAATGTGTGCTGACTAAGGTATTATGCAAGAGGGCTTTGGGGTGGATGTTTTGATGCTTCTGGCCGGGTCGCCCTGTGAGCGTTTGGGAAATATTTTCAAACAGAACACTGTGACAGTCTGCTGCTGCTGTTATTTAGGCCAGCAGCACCCTGAAGAGAAAGTAAATTAGAGGAACTGACCCTACCTTTGTTCTTCATGTTCTAATTGAATTAAGGACAAGAACTGAGACTGTGCAGCAGACGCTCGTGGCTTTAGTGTGATGCAGTTAATTATGCACGTGCCTTGCATAATGCCGTTCTGCTGTTGGAGGCAGGCCTGACCTGAGAATCTGTCCTTGCTGAGCAGACAACAACACACACACGCACACAGCAGACAAACAACACACAAATCAGCTGATGTTCGCTGCCTTTATACACAAGATGAGATTGCTTGTCTACCTGGGGTGACAAAAACACAGTTTGCCACTAACGTTTACGTAAAGGAATATATAGCCTATTAATTGTTTTACTTTCTTAACGGATAAGGGATTTAATCCATTCTCTGGTGTCCAGATGCAGATACATACTGTATTATGTATTCTGCGCTGCAGGATTTAGCAGGTGAGAGGGGATACAACAAGGTTGGCTAAGAATCTTTAAAATAGCCAGACAAGAAAGACAGAGGGGTAGATAGAAAGAAAAGAACAGGAAATGAACACGGCGGTGGATAGGATGAGTAATAAATAGGGGTGAATGGAGTAATGAAGTAAGAGACGAAGAAAGAAATGCAGAAAAGAAAATGAGCTAGACAACGACGAAAAGGACTGAAGGGTCTGTGTGAGATTGTTTCCTTGCTGAGGTTAGCGAGCCACCAGCAGAGCAGTGGGGTTAAGCAATCGGGGAGGCAGCGTAAAAGGCAGTGCAGGTGCCAGACAAGACGGGATCACAGGGTCAGGCAATGCCAGCTCAGCACAGCTCTGGTTCAGCTGAGATTTGACCCTGAACTGATTTTGTGGTGGTGGCTCTGCCAGCAGGAGAAGGGACTGCCTATATACTGTACTCTCTATTTGATCTTCTGTTTTTCCATTTCCGTTTCTCTTTACCTCCCGCTAAGATGTGTCGAGGTATTTTGAATGTCTGTATTGCCACTGCCATCGCTTACTCTGATGAAGACAGGCTTTATTTTGAAACAGTTGCCGCACCTTATTTAAAAACGCTCTTACTACAGCTGTGTGTGCCAGATCTCATCATCGGAGATCCTCTTTCTAAGATATTTGCATGAGTATTGTTGCATTACCTTTTTATTTTTTTTATTTTATTTTTTTTTATTTACCAGAGTATTTTATTGGTGGCAATCTTTGAAATGTTCAATGATGTTCTAGAGGCAGAGGATGTTCTCAATCCTGTTTCCAAGGCACTTCCACACAACATTTAATACCACCACAAAATATCAGCTTTGGCTTAAAAGATTCAGTTCAAAGTATTTATTTATTTATTTATTTGTATTTAACAATTTGTGAGGTAGTCCATTGGGATGAATTTGGGCAGAAATGCTCAACAAAGTAGACCACAGACATCGCTGCCTTTATGTCTGTCGTGTCATCAAAGGACATAACCATACACACATTCTATGTTAAATGTATTCCATAAGTATTGTGTTAGTACACCACTAATGGCTTTATAAATAGCTATAACTCGGGCTACATGAGGTTCTGCATGAGTACAGTTACTGTATGGCTGAGGGATTTTAATTGACATACTTTTAACATGTAGCACATATCTTGTGTGGATATCTGTGTGAAGCCCACAGCCTATTTCTGTAGTTTTGTGGAATTAAGCTAACAAGTGAGAAATGCAGCTACCTGGACCACACATTTAATAGTTACCCGTTTCAGTTATTCAGCTTTCCTTCTCCAAGTGAGTATTTCTTCTTTATCCCTAACCCAAAATATGAACTGGTCTGAAACCAAATGGAGAATTATAGATTTATCTCCAAGGCATTTTACTGTGTGGTTATCATCTTAAACCCTTTCATGTCTGTGTTGTTATCAGTTGGTAAAATGATTGCCTTTAATCCTTGTGGGTTCAAAGGACACGCACATCTAATAACTTGAAAGCATGGTAACCTTTACATTTCAGCTTTATGGATCTCATCAAAATATCAAAATGTCCTAGCTCTTTCCCCTGTGAGACTCCCACGCCTTTCAGTTCAGGATTTCCTCTGCAGTCACTGTCTCTTACAAAAGCAAAAATCCCCAGGATTTAATGTTGCGTACTAGCTGATGACTCATCACATGGGAACAATTAAATGGGACTTAAAGACCCCAGGTCTCTTTGTCATACCCTCTCTCGCTCTTGTGCTTTTGTAACTCACCACCCACTGTCGCCTCTGATGTTCCAGGCTGTGAAAAGTGGCCTTGCTGTCTGCTTCACTGTGTCAGTGGGGAGGGATTGGTAATCCGTCAGGAAATGTATTTGACTATAAATAGCTTCATCATAAAACGGAGAGCACGTTCTAGCTTTAACAGTGCGAAAATATACATTCTAAATAATTGAAAACGTTTATTAAATCTGCCACAGTAGTGAGAGGATTTCTAGTCTCATTTTTTTTTTTTTCTGGGATTTTTCTTGACTCATGCGTTTCTTTATTTAATGCTCTGCCCTACTCTGCCTGGCTCTTATATAACTGTTGAGTAAACAAATAGCCCAATCTTCCCCTTACAAGAAACAGTTGAATGTAGAAGCCAATAAATAAAACCATCCTAAGTCCAGTCCTCTCAAGTTTTACCTCTTAGGGCCAGCAGCTAATTTTTGCTAGATGTGTAACTGACATAACTGATCAAGTTCCCTGATTTAAGTAGTCTTTTCTACTTGTGCTACTGTTCCATTTCAGTGTTGTGGAGATAGGTCTGGCAGTGCGAGACTATACACATCCACAGACGTGTATGTGTTAAAATAACTTGTTCCAAGATGGCGCCCAATTCATCTCAAAGAAACTTCCTCACCAGACATATATGACAAAAATCCTTATCATCCTAATACAATGACACTGATACTTTTTTATTTTGATGAGGTGCACTACAATTAGTTTTTGTTTAAATGAATTGGGATACAAAGAGGTTTTCTGACGTATGCGTTAACGGCAAGTGAATTACTGCGTCAACACTTCTCTTCAGTCTCTAGAGCATGTCATTCTTCCATGCATCTCCATTCTTCCATTTCTTTTTTTTCCTTTCTCTTCGGTAGTCTCTGCTTCTACCCAGTGAGACACATTGGTCGAGTGTCTGCTGTCACTCGACCTCCCATGCAACAGTTCGCAGAAAGCAATCAATTATTCTCAGAAATGTCTCTGTACCCCAGAGCGGGGACTCTTAATCCTCTTCAGCCTGAGACCCAAATAAAGAAGATTTAGGCATCTTGAAACCCAGGTTCATTCGAACATGTTGGTGTGGCCAGCTAAGAGAAGAAAAAAAAAACTGCTGGAAACCTGAGACAAAATGAGTGTCACACACCCAGAACACAAACTCCTAAACACTCCCAACTCCTGCCCATAAACACTCTACAATTACACCATGTTCTTGGTTGTGTCGCAGACACCTACCCTGTGAGATTCAAGTGAGCTTGTTTTGGTCTGAAACCTTTGTTTATTTATACATCTCTCTTGTCCTTCCTGGTTGCAATATCTGGCTTCACAACATTAAGCAATGACAATTCTTCAGTTCCCTGTTGACAAAGGCTCTTGATTTTCCTAGGTGGCTAAAATACGTTATATAAATATGTTAAATACGCTGCTGCCACCATCCACAGCACAACATTACTTAGCTTCCGGGTCGGCATGTGCCGACCACCATTTATTGTAGCTATTACACTGACTGTGAATAAGTACCTCTTACAACCCCATTTAAAAAAAATTCAAACTATCCCTTTAAGGTGAAGATGGATTTTTCCTCAAAGATTATTTTAAGTTAGTTTGATCATAAGGAGCTGAGTCAAGCTCCTTAGATGAGTCATTGTCGAAGTTGGTGCAACGAATACAGTGTTAAGCAGTATTAAGTAGCAAAAGACACAAGGCATAGTCTTGCCTTCTGACTTATGAAGTTCATCACATGTTTCACCCCAGGAGAAAATCAGTGACCACAGAATAAATATGCTCATTGAAGAAAGAAATGTCGAGCCCGAGATGTGACTTTGTGTGGTTGAGGGTTATGATGCTTCACAGAACAACTTGAGCCATTCAGGGCGAGCTTCTGGGTTTTATCTGTAAGTGTGCATGAGGCCAACCTGTCTGTCTCCCACAGCTAATGCTGAGCATATTGCTTTCTCTACCTGCCAGTCTGGTCTCTTTGTCCTTGTTTCTTTCTGAGAGGAATTATTTAGCCCGGCGAGATCATCTGTCCCGCAGTTGTGCTAGTGTTGGGAGGGTAATGAAAATGCCTCAATCACAAAATGACCTTTGCTATATCAGTTTACCGTGTTCTCAGGGAAGGGAAGCTAATTTCCTACAAGTGCAAAGCTACTTACAAATGTATTAGGTCTCTCTCTGTCACGCATGCACGCATGCACGCACGCACACACACACACACTCTCGTGCCATTTTTCCAAGACATTAGTCATTAGCACAAATGCTATATCAAGTACTTTTTAACATCAGATTACAGGCATTGTGTTCCATCAGGACATGGCTGTACAAAGCCGCTTTAACCACAATCTCACACCTCACCTCCATCAATGACTTCAGGGGTACATCTTGACCAGAGTCATTTCAATACTCTTGTCTGGTGTGTCAAGCTCAAAGGACAGAATGGTTTCTTTTTTAGCATGAGTATGTGTATGGGATGTAACAAAGCAGGTACACTCAGTTCAGTAAAAAAAAAGAGCTTCAGAACTCATTTTAGATTTAATAAAACCTACTTTTACAGATGACACTGGTGTTTTTCCTAATCTTTTCAAAACCTTTACTGAAAAGTATAAATCAAAGTTAATGTACACTGTAGAAGTATTGTCTGTGTAACCACAGCCTGATATAGGCTAAAGTATACCCTATTCCTCTGTGACATTTAACTCTATTGTAGTCTACAAACTAAAAACACATAAAAGAGCCATACTGTTGCACTGGGTTCAACAAGTTCCGTCATTGTGACTCGGCATGCCTTTATCAGTTTAGAGTTTGTCACTCTCAACTCCTCAAACTAGCAAAACAGTGTGAACACAGAAGCATGCTAAGTGGCATGTGCCTGACTTGGAACCACTCTCCATCCATCCTTTTCAGGGTCATGTGGGAACCTATCTGTCTATCTTGCCTATTTGGCAAGAGGCGAGGTAGAACTATTCACCAGAGGTCAAGCATGCAACTGCAGAGTTGTTTCAGCAACCAAATGGGTGGAATAAGGCTAGAATTATGCTGCTCTGGGCTGTACAGTACGTAGGCTAGCGTCAAAATAGCTCGCTTGAAAGGTAGCACATGTCTGTCTGCAGCCTCACCAGACGAACAGTACAGTTAGCAGAGACGAGGACTGTGGTGCAGAGGGAATTGGGCCTCCCAAACTGGGAGAATAAAGAAATGTTGATTTCTGTTTCTCTTGTCTTTGTGTTTCTGCAGCATCTTATTTGCAGACATCAAGGGTTTCACCAGCCTGGCATCCCAGTGCACAGCGCAGGAGTTGGTGATGACTCTTAATGAACTCTTCGCCCGCTTTGACAAGCTGGCAGCGGTAAGAATGCAGTCACACACATGTACTGTATACTGTATGGAACGGCGACAAACTGCACTGACATTTTTGTTAGCATACTTTTATTCTAAGAAAAATTATATTTGTTTTGAGAATAATCGCAATTCATCCAATGCAAATGTAAAAGACACTTATTACGATAGCAATCTAGAAAATGTTTGCACAGAGATGCATCTAGGCCGTACGTGGCTCTTACAGGTGATTGCTGTGCAGAGCTGTTGTACCACTCTCTTATCAGTATACCAGTTTAGACCACTGGTGATGTTATTGTCATCATAGTGTAATGTTGAAAACTGTCCAGCACATGATGTGCCTGGTTCAAGGCTCACATAAATGCCAGACAGCTGGCAGAGGACTAGTTAGGAGCACAGACTGCCCAAAAGTCATTCAAGGACTAGGGTACAGTCCATCTCAAAGCTTGAGAAGTGGGGGACATGCTCTTGAACCTAATGTTCACAAGGAGGACTCGAGGAGGACAAACTGATAATATAGTGCTATATAATCCATGACATAGTTGTTGTCTTTCAGGAATATAATCTGCATAATATTTGTATTCATTATTGACAGAGGAGGTGCTGATATATCAAACAAATACAACTGCCAACAGTAAAGAGTATTACATTAAAAATGAATGGAACTTCATATCAGGCACACTCATTTCTGATATGCAAAATTAGGTTTATTTTTTCAGGCTTTCTTACAGTCTTTTCTTTTTATTTTGTTTTCCTATGAATTATTGCATAATTTGACTCTTTTGGCCTCTAAAATGTATTAACGATAACAATCTGGGAAGAAATAATCATTCTTTGGGTGAACTAGTCACAGCCTGTAAACATGCAAACTGATGAGGGGTTGCAAGAACACTTTATTATTATTTTTAGGGTTCATAAGCCAAACAGATTGGGAACCACTGATTTAAGACATTCACACTAAGCTGGCTAAACCATAATTTAAAATTTTCATGTGAGACAGAAGGCCAAAACAGAGAGAGGGAGAGCTTAATTTTAAGGCGGCTTAGTGTGTGGACTTGTCTTGAACACAGGCCTTAACTCTATTTGGTCACTCTTTCAATGTGCTTACTTTTTAAATAAAGAAAATACATATAAACTTCTCAGCATCACTCTTAGCATGTGAGGGCAGAAAAACGGTTATAAAATACATATCAGGCAATGCTAGCATGAATACAGACATGTGCACAGAGCTTAAGGGCAGCTCCAAAATATCAACTTCATATCTTCCATCAATTTCCTGCAGCCAGACATGTGTTTGTAGCACATTTCTAATAATCTTAACCACAGCTTTATAAACGGCACATTCATGATTATTGACATTTTCTTTTTCTTATCCAGAAGCTTCATTTTTTTGTCCAGCTAATGCTCAGTGTGTGTCATTTGTTTATGAAAGGTGAAATGATGTGCTAATCAATATTTATGAGTGAAACAGACATAATGGCATTATAAACCAGGATCATTGCTACTGACACTTTTATGTCCATGCCAGATGTACCTTGTGTATACACACACACACACACACACACACACACACACACACACACACACGCTCTGTCTGTGCTTTTTACACAGTGGGTCTTTTTGTATTTTCACAGAGCCATGTGCTGGAGAGATACTCAGGTGGATATCATGAGACACCGTGTTCTCTAAAGCCCTACAGATAGATACATACACACACACACACACACACACACACACACACACACACACACACACACACACACACACACACACACACACACACACACAAACGTATAAATCCTGCTTTACGTGTCCATGTAACAGTGTTTCATAGCTACAAATACACCTTCACATTACAGACTCATCTCTGAGGCCGAATGCCCTTTAAAGGATCAGTTGCCCTAAATTCCGTATATAATCTCACTTACCTCTAGGCCTTTTGACATGCAGATAGTTTTGGCTTTCAGTATCCAGGATTTGAGAAATCTGTTGCTAAGATTTCTGCCTCCACCCTCCTTAAACCCGTACTAACTTGATTTTTTAGCCACTTGTTTCAGTGGTTTGACTTTTGTTCTGGATGTTTAGTATTAATGCCAGACCTGTCTTACACCCTGAATCCTGAAACCTTTTGATTGTCGCTAGTGGAGGCCTGCGTGACTGAAGTCACTTGTCGAAGTTATCATTTACAGATACATTTGCACTCCGCTTAGTTTTACATGTTTCCTAAAAGTATTTTTGCCACATAGCTGGACTGTAAGATCTGGTTTTAACATGAAACTTTGTTTTAGCTGTAACATTGGTCCAGTTAAATCACCATAATAACATTTTGTTCAAGGTTGGACTGGGCTAAAACAGTTATGTGTTTGTGGTTTGTGTTTGTGGTTTGTAAAAGGCATATTTATTTCAGTACATACAATAGTCCTCATGACACAAATGTAGAGTTTACTAACCAAGGGAAGACATGTAAAAGTGAAGTAATCATGTAACACACCAGAGTAAACTCTCCTTGAGTTTATGAGCTGGTGTACTTATCCAGTAAGTTGTTCTTTCCTGACAGGAGAACCACTGTCTGCGGATCAAGATCCTGGGAGACTGCTACTACTGTGTATCTGGGCTGCCAGAGGCGAGGGCCGACCACGCCCACTGCTGCGTGGAGATGGGGATGGACATGATAGAGGCCATCTCGTAAGTAGCCCCCGGGGTTAACAGGGCATCGCTGGTTAATGCATGACTGCAATTGAAATAGCTAAATATGTAACATTTTAATAGAAGCTCTTGTCTCCAGTCTGCTTCAGTAGGGGATCATTGGATGGGAAAAGTGCTCGACGGATGACTTCAGTTTTAGTCATATTTCATGGGAATTATTTATTAGCCGTGGGAGTCTTAATAAATAATATCGCTTTGTATACAGGAATACTTTTCTGTTATACATCCAAAAACCCTCCCCAAAGATCCCCTGCCTGCTCCTCCAATGTTTTTTTTTTATTTTTTCCAACAGGCCCCAGGTTTCTAAGCCATCGCAGCTGATCTGCCTCACTCTGCTCTGTTAGCATTATCCTCTCTATTTATTCATCCATCCATCTGTACATTTTCTTTACCTTTTTATGCTGCTCAGAGCAGTAAGGGTCTATATGGGACCCTATCCAAGCATGCACTTAACTAGTGCTTAAAGGAGAAGTTAGATATTTTGGAGAAAAAACCCCACTAATTCCCTTTATTCCCAAGCGTTAGATGAGAAGATTGATACCACTTTCATGTCTGCACAGTAAATATGAATCTACAGCCGGATAACTTAGCTTAGCACAGTGACTGGAATCGGGGAGAAACAGCTAGCCTGGTTCTGTTCACAACATTTCCAAAATGTTGAATTTGTCCTACAAAAGTCACTGGGACAGTGTCCCATCACTAAGAAGTTGTTTTCCAAAACAGAGATTAATTTAGAGGTCTGATATTAGTCCAGTTTGCAGCGTTATCTGCATATTTAGCTGTAATCTAATCATAACGACTGCATGGCTGCAGCAATGGGGAATGTGTTCTGAAGGCCTTTGTCCACTCAGGTCATTCGTCTTGCGCATTAAAAGCTGCAATCAGTCTTGCAAGACACCACGGCTTGCCACGTTCTCAGTCATCATCAATACATGTCTTTTACTTTACGTAGTCTGCAGCAAGACATATCGAAAACATTCACTTCATGATCTACATCAACAACAAAAAAATCTAGTTTGAAAAAGATCACACTACTAAAAATCCTAATTTACCATGTGATGATACACGCGGAATGCGTGTATCACCAAATATGTTGGCAAAATTAGAAACAATCATTTGGCAGATTATTATTTTTGTCACTTCACCATACTTTCTAATGTTTTCTGCAGGCTGGTACGTGAGGTGACTGGGGTGAACGTGAACATGCGAGTGGGAATCCACAGCGGCAGGGTGCACTGTGGGGTGCTGGGACTCAGGAAGTGGCAGTTTGACGTCTGGTCCAATGACGTCACACTAGCCAATCAGATGGAGGCTGGGGGCCAAGCTGGGTAGGTCTCTCTACATAACAGTAGTTATAGTCAAATTCAAAGTAACTACCAACCAGTCCGTTTAGCTGAAACTGTATGCACAGCCATATACAGTATCTGAATAATGAACATTTATATGGGTGTTTATGTGTGTTGTTTTCCATTTCAGGCGTATCCATATCACTAAGGCCACTCTGAATTATCTGAACGGGGACTACGATGTGGAGGATGGAGCAGGGGGAGAACGAAACGCCTACCTGAAGAAGCACAACATAGAAACCTACCTCATTGTGGGCTGCAGTCAGAAAAGGGTACGGTCCTAATTAATGTCTGAAATTGCATAGTCCACACATAAAAGTACACATAAAGTGCACACTTAAAAAGATGCACCATATTTAGGGCTTTTTATTATTTAATTAGTTTAATTTAAAGCTAAATGTATTGATGTTTAGCCACTAGGGGGCAATAGAACTCCACAACAAGCTGACAGACACACAGCCATGACATATTATCACCCTGTAAAGCTGCTGCTGTGTTAGCAGACATTACAACAGATACATATTTCTATCCCATTGGAGTCATCTTTCACTTGATAAATATAAGTCCAATATTCACAGTTTCGATCTCCATCAACTCCTGAGTAAAATATCAGACTCTTTTTAGCTGCTAGTTTTACTTTCTTCGCCAGCTAGATGCTTATTCATTTATTTCATTCATAATCTAAGGAAATTAATGAATGCAGCTTTAGGAAAATCTATAGGAAAACAACAATAATAATAAAAAAAAACCCAGTAAAAATACCATTCTTTAAATATTAGTAATATCAAGCCTTTCTGTAGTTACACCATTTAATAGTTTTGGATAACTTTCAGGTTCTGAATCGAAGCATAAACAGAAGCTGTGGGTGTTAAAGTGCTGCTCCTGATGGAGCTATCTTTTAAAATAAAAACAGCCAGTCCATATTGCACATATCATTGTTTATAAACTGGGATTTTGTCCATGTGAACTGTTTTTCGGAGAGGAATGGGTTCATCTCTGCTTGGCTGCATGAGCTCCAGTTTGTTTATGACAGAACTGCTTTTATCAGCTGTCTTTGTCCTCTAGCAGTATCACAAGCTGTGACTATAGATAGCATGTCATGTGAAGGGATATCTTCTCTCACTTTTGCTGCTCATGCTCTGAGACAGAAGGAAGATTGTACAGTCTAATTATTTATGAAAAAACAACAACCTAGAACCAGAAAGCGGTTCTAATATCAGATCTGTACAAAATAAAATAGTACCTCCGGAAAACATCTTTTAATGCACTTTTTTTCCTGAGCATAAAAATACATACAGTTGGTGGAAGTTTTCATTTACTGCATCAAAGTAAATAAATGTCTAACGTTGTCTGCAGTGGCAGGAGATTCTCTTTTGATGATTTTTGTAAAAAAGTCTTACCGCCTCGCTATCACTAACAGAAAAGTAGAAATACCCCAATATCAAAATACTCCATACTTCCTGCTTTGAAAAAAATAGGTAGAATGGAAAAGTACAGAAATATTAAGTAACAATTCTTCCTTGATGTTGTGAACTAGAAGTATGAAATGGCACAACATACAATAGAAGTACCACAAAAGTACAGAAAATGTACTTTCCATCACTGGAAAGTAGATGGTGCATTTAAATAAAATCATAGACCAGTAGAGGCAAGATTGTCTGCTCAACCAGTTGCTGCCAAACCAAACACCAGAAAGGGATTTTGTGTCTGTCAATGAACTTTATCTTTTGTTTCTTCTGAGTTCCTCAGCATGTAATGGATATATTCTAATTCTGTATCTTTATTTCTTACAGAAAGAGGAAAAGGCAATGATAGCCAAAATGAACCGACAGAGGACTAATTCTGTCACCCACAACAGTGGCCACTGGACTGACCGACCGTTCTACAACCATATGGGTGGCAACCAGGTCTCCAAGGAAATGAAGAGAATGGTAAGGAAGGTTTAAAAAGGGGTCATTTCAGAGTGTCCTGACCCTCTGCTTTGTAGAGCTGCTATTATGCTTGTCGGTATTATTAGAGTGCCACAGCCAGGTGACTCCCCTGCCAATAATATCTCATCTCAGGCCTCATTTGGTGATGAAGCCAACACATAGTTAATACCCAGAATCCTTTGATCTGCAGTCCTAATAAGCAGCTGCGATGGCCCTTCATGGCACACCACCTCTCACAAATCATCTCGGCTCTGAGAGGCTCTCAGGGGCACTCAGAGAGACAACAGCAGCATGTAGGCGGCCGCGATGAAGCGATTACCACATCTTGTTGGTGCAGCAGGGAGGGGGACAAGACCCCCATCCTTTACGCACACACGCACGCACGCACGCACGCACGCACGCACGCACGCACACATTGTGTTTTGTTTATTCTCAGATCATCAGTCCACCCACCTCTCTCAATGAATCTATTATGGGACACAATGTCCCATATTACACTTCTGTGTGCGTTTAATTTTTCCATTGCAAAAGTCCTGTTTACAGGAGTTTACAGAAATGATTGAAATGAAAAGGTGTGCAATATTTTAAAGTGAACTAAATTAAAGCACACGGTAAAGGAGAAATAATCATGGGGGGGGAACCTTCATTTGGTGAAAACAACTACAGATTTCAAGCAAACAAAGCCTGCATTGCAATCTGAGACCGTGGAGTTTGAACGATGTGGGCATTTACTAGAGAGGTAATTGCATTATGGGAAGTGTAGGATCCAACAGACTCCCTGTGGGGTCTGAAAATCAGGATGTCTCGGACTCTACTGCACCTAGTTTAGTTTTTAAAAAAAAAAAAAAATTTTTAATCTGTCTCTTGCAAGTTCCCCAACTTTATGGCAGTGAAATACTAAATAACTGAAGTACCCCTTTAATGATTGGTGACAGAACTACATTTGTGACTTGATGATTTATGAGAGTAATTGTTTGTTTAGGAGGGATGCACTTACTATTTTTATTAACTCTAGCTCATCATGGAAAGGTTGAACACACTTATTATAAGTCGATTTGGACAAAAATGTCTACCAAATGAGTGCAATGTAATGTTAAGAATACTATAACATGTATCCTGTATAAAGCTGATAATAAACTTACAATCAGCCAGGCAGAGCGTGTATACATTTCAAACTATGCATTTGATAGGTAATGCAAATGTGAGGAGGATAACGTACAGCCCAGGGGAGTCATCTTAACTTTAACTTGTGTTCAATTGATCCAAGAGACACAATACAACAACAGGATCACTGCTGTGACATGCATACTCAATATTATAACATTTTCACTCGCTGTATGACCGACCGTTAAATACTGCATCGCATTACTGAAAAACTTGTTTTACTTGCGTGTCATTCCCTGCTTTCATTCCGGAGGTCAGGTGCATATATTCTGCATCTCTTGCCTCACAGTTTCTACCTAGAGTTTATTTTTAACTCAGTTAAGCAAACAGTGTGCATGGATTTCCACATCAATTATTTGTTTTATGATTATTAGTTTGTATATTTGTATGTGACCCACAGGCAGAGGGTCTGTAGCAGCCCCACTGTTCTGTTTGTCATTAGCAACAGCCAATGACTGAGCAAACAAAGAAAAAAGCGCAACCTACTGAAACTCCAACCACACTAACACAAAATCAAAGGTTCCGATATGATTCACAATTGATCTTTTTGACAGTAAAAGCAGAAACACTACAGCTGAGACTGCTTAGCATTAAAAACAAACAGGCTTATCTCCTGTCGTCCATGATGAGTACATACAATTAGGGTCCCGTCATCATGTCAGCGGCTGTGTTTTTTTTGTTTTTGCCTTATATCAGACAAGATTGTCACCAGTGTCTGTACAGAGCCCTTTCAAAGTCTGCAGAAACATGAACGCTTCTGACATTAACTTTATTTGCCACAGTTCAGCCTTTGTTCTTCCTCAGCCTCGATTCTCCTCCTGCCTATCACTCTCTCCCTCTCTATCTCTGTTCTACTAATTAATCACCCGGCAAGCTCTGAAGATAAAACATGTTGTAGCGAGTGAAGAGTCAAAGACACACAGTAGTGAGAGAGAATTTGTGTAGAAATGGGATGGAGGGAGGTGTGTCACGTTCTATCTATCCATCCAGACACAGATGCTGAGCAGTGGACTGTGAATGACTTATGAGGCATCCACGAGTTTACACACATGCACGTTCCTTTACTTCGGTTTATTCAACTGCTCTGGTATGGTGAAAAGATGAGAGGAAAGAGTGAAACAAGCCATTTTTAAAGCAAAAAAGCCAAATATTTGATGGTTCCAGCTTCTCAGTTGTGATAAGTGGATGCTTTTCTGTGTCATACATGATAGTACCTGAATATCTTTGGGTTTTAGACTGTTGGTCAGACAAAACAAGACATTTGAAGATGTCATCCTTGTATTCTTAAAAACAGTGACGTTTTTCTGAAATGTTTATAGAAACATGGTTTATTGATTAAGCAAAAAAAGTTATCCACAGATTAATCAATAATCAAAATGATTGCTAGTTGCAGCCCTAGTTACAGTCTTTGCATGTAGAGCCAGCTGTGCTCCCTCCCCGCATTGACGTTGATGTGTTTATCCAGAAGAGGGAGCTAGAGAAACGCATTAGCTCAATTCATGGTAAAACATTTAGATGTGGACATGGATGGATTACTGAATGGGCCTACTGGGAACTGGCCCCGGGGTGCAAGGGGTCAGGGCCCCCCAGAGTCAGAGCCTCTATGAAGGTAACTTCTGTTGATGGAAAGTCCCAGAGCAGGGTGTATGAGCATTTATGTGTTACCAATGTTTGAATGCAGAAACTGAGTGACAGCAATTGATGATTATTTAATTTGAATCATTGGATCACATAATAATAAATCAGAAAAATGCCGGAAGATTATAATAACCTACACTGAGAATAATGTGCTAAATAAACTTCAGCACTAATGTCTGTGCAGAAATACTCAACTAAGTTTGTTGTTCGTTTCTTTTCTGTCCGACTATGAACTTTGATGCTTTTCACTCTTACTCAAGTGCATTTTAGGAAAAGAAAAGGTGAAAACTAGCAAGTGAAACTCGTCCTTTTTCTCTGCTCAACACTGTAACCTCTATTTTCCATCTCTTTCCTATTTCACTTGTTTTATCCCTCTGTCTGATCTCAAGAACGAGAAAACTTCACAGTCTTTGTTTCTTGCTGTGCAGAGCTGACAATGGGTGAGATAAGAATAGAGCGGTGCCAATCTTCAGCCCAGTTTGAGGCAAATGTCTTTCACTTTTAGCAGACACCTGCTTGATTGTTTTTTCTGCTCACTTGCTTCCAGCCACAGGGAACCTTTCCCTCCATACCTCCCCTGTTTTATTTCATTTTCTCAGACTAGTTAATTATTATTATCCAAGAACAGTTATTTTCAAAAGTATAGAGCCAGCATTGCATTTAACAATTATTATTGAATTGAACAAGCTGATGTGCAATCAGAGGTATGATTGCCTGAAGCTCCTCAACTCAGTTTTTAATTAGAAAATGATATCTAGCTAAAATTATACACCTAGACAGACATATTTTTTTGCTACAAATTGTAGCACTTGTTTAATAGAAGAAAACTAAATGTTGTTGTATAAATCATATATTAATGTGTTATTCAAATAAAACAAATGTATCTACTGTAGATATACAATTCATCTACAAGCTTAAAACTGTGTGGCCATCACAGAAGTAATAGAATTTGTTTGTTTGTTTGTTTGTTTGTTTGTTTTATGTAACAGTTAGGCTGTGGCTAGCGCTGTGGAGATAGGTCTGGCAATGCAAGACTGGCTGTGGCTAACAGTTATATAATCTGTTATTAATAATCGTTATTGTTGAAAAGTTTCCAGAGCCTCAAGTGATCTTCGAATAATTTGTTTTGTCCTTACAACAGTCAAAGACCCAAAGATACAGAAAACCAGTTAATTCTCATAGTTGAGAAACTGGGAAGAAATGTTTGGCATTTTTTTCTTCATAATTTACTTACTCGATTTAAAACATTTTAATATTCTGTCAATCAAGATTTCTGTCGAGATTTCTTGTGCATTTGCCAGTTTTGTTATTGTTAATTCCGGGCAAAGCAAACAAAAAAAACTGGGTCCAATCTGGTTCATAACGGGTACAAAATAAAGTTCCCAGTTGATGTCACTGTTTAAACACGAGATGTTTTCATCTCCAGCTAATTCGTTGTAATGTTTTTCTCTTTTCTGTTCTCTTTTCTGTCTTGCAGGGCTTTGAAGATCCCAAAGACAAGTGAGTAGTGACTGTATCTCAACAACATTGTGTCTTCCCTCTCATCCTTGTTGTCTCTTTTTGTCTGAATGAATCTGGATGTGCGCTTGCAGTCAGCATCTTAAAAAAAGAACTGAGAAAAAAGAATCAATGGGCCACTTTGAATTCAATAACAAACTTGAGCCCTGAAAGGAACTAACGCTGTTTGAGTCACAGGACATATATGGCTGCCTCTAACCTTAATCAGGAGATCAATATTAGATCAGATTACACTGTAGGATTATTTAATGTGCATGAGCCACGGGATCTGATGATACCTCTGTTTTCTTTTGCTGTGGGCTTACTTTGTTAGCTCTCATACATTCAGTGGTCACAAAATGTTATGAGAGACTTAATGTTATTTATGGCCATGTAAACACCCAATTTGCTTATAAGCATAAACAGATGCCCAGATGGAAACATTAAATCGTTATGTTCCTGGTTACTATGGAATGCTGTAAGGCCTGTACTCAAAAAGCACCTGCAGTGTTCTTGCTTTAAAAGTCTTGCAGACATTTTAATACACATACTAAAAAAAAGTGCAGCAGAGATGGTTAAGCCCTTTCAGAAGTTGGGGCTGCGATTGTATAAGCTCACTTGATATACATACATTTATTATACACTGCAGGGAAATACAGAGGGTAGACAAAATAACATAAACACTTGATGATAAGGGACTTTTTTGGAACGAAGCTCCTGAAAACGTATTTTCTCAATAAGTTTGTTACTAAGTGTGATGTGGGCCTATATAGGCACACAATTTTCAAATTTAGAGCAGTTTTAGATATTGTGCTTTAATCTTAATAAAAATACATAAGGATCTTTTTTTCTGTTTGGGAGAAATATGATTAGAAACCAAGGTCTTAGGGGCTTTTACATTTTTTGTTGTTGCAAATACTAATAAATATATTTAATTTGAGCTTAACTTAGCAGTGTTCATCAGTTAGTTTAAACTTGAGATCACTTTGTTAACGCTGCTTTGTTGTCATGATTTCTGACACTATTAGTGTTGACAAATTAAGTAATTTTGCAGCTTTTGTGAGCGATGCAACCCAACATTTGGGCACTAAGTGATTACGCCTCTTTGGAATGCTTTAAAGGGGAACAACACTTACATTTAGAATTCCAGTATTTATTATATATTTCCATGGCTTAGGGAAGTTCAGTCAATATTTGTGAACATGAGCTTCTCGCTTTCAAAGCCAGAAACCAGAGAAGTAAGTCTCAAACTTGTGATGTAATCAGGTATAAACTCTGGAGCTGCTCCATAGACAAATAATGTGAGACTGATTTTGTGGACCCACAGAATGTTTGTTTTCTTTTTTAGACCCAAAATGAGCTTTATTCTACTGTAGTGTTCTTAGTTCTGAAACAGAAAATGTACCCATATTCATACTCATACTTTATAGCTGCTAACTGCTGCTAATATGCATTCAACTTGATATGACCCACCTGTTTAGCAGTGTTTGCTATTGTGATAAAGTTCCTTCGGAGATTAACTTCCTCTTTAGAAAGTGTAGAATGTGATGCAATAGCTGTCTCATCCCAAATATAAAGACAGAGGAGGGGAAGTTTAGCCCAAAGGCTGTCAATGATCAAAGAACTGCAGTTATTTATAAAGAAGTTGTCCTCCTACTCTCCTCCCAAACGGTTCTGTATCTGCGAGTTTGTTCTGACATGACACTGAGCTGGAGCGTCCATACTGACGGCCTCTGCTCTGAGCTACAGCACAGATCCTTATGCAGACTGACAGCGTTTTGGATTTGAGAGGAAGTGTATGCTGTGTTTTTATCATGCTCTGCTAGAAAGCAACACTCGATACAATATCACAGCTTAGTTTGGAAATCTGTCTGTACAACTGCTTGGTCTGGTGCAGTCAGCAGTTACAAATCTAGTCCATTTATTATGATTATGATGACTGATTAGACTCAGGAAATCATCTCTGGCCAGTATCATACCCTGAATGTTAATCATGACTTTAGGCAGATAATTCATGAGCCCCTTTAACTGCTAAAGAAATCTGCTTTGCCACTACATTAAGGCCTTAATTGCCAAGGATTTAGACTTTATTTAGGGTTGCCCCTATACAATAGTTTGTTACTGATTTGAGCCTGGCCAGGGAGGTTTGTTGCATCTCTAATAACTCTGATTTTCTGTCTGCTAAAAAAGTAGAAAACGTTGCTTTTTTTCTACATTTAACAGTAGCTGCAGCACGACAGAGTCCAAGACAAATCCCAAAAAAAGTGCATCTTATCTGAACCAATGTGACAAAACTTTTAAAGATCACCTCCATGAATGTTTTGAGACATATAAAGGTACTCTGCTTTAAATAGTAATTGTGTCTGTTATGGGGTTTTTTTCACAAAAAAGTTCAATTACCTGGTTCAGAACCAGAATTCTTAAAATGACCTCTCCCTCTTTGAAAAATCCAGAATCTATACAATATGCAAATATTGTTAAATTACCTTAGTTGATATGTTTTACAATACATTTTAATTCATTTTAAACGACTCTAAAAAAACATCTAAAAATAAATACAACCCCAAATCAGAAAAAGTTGGGACAGTATGAAAAACACACAAAAAAGAAAGTAGTGATTTATAAATGTACTTTGACTTGTATTTCATTGCAGACAATGTGAACATAAAATATTTCACGTTTTTGATTTGAAACAGGTGATGTCAACAGGGGATTGTAATTATGATTTGGTACAAAAGCAGCATCCAAGAAAGGTCTAGTCCTTTAGGAGCAAAGATGGGCCGAGGATCGCCAGTTTGCCAACAAATACGTGAGGAAATTATTGAAATGTTTAAAAAAAATGTTCCTCTAAGAAAGATAGGAAGACATTTGCTTATTTCACCATCCAACAGTGCATAACATAATTAAAAGATTCAAGGAATGAGGAGGAATTTCAGTGCGTAAAGGACAAGGGCGCAAGCCTAAGCTGAACAACAGTGATCTCCGATCCCTCAGGCGGCACTGCATCAAGAATCGTCATTCATCTATAAGCGATATCACCACATGGGCTCAGGACTACTTTGGCAAACCTTTGTCAAGTACCACAATACGCAGTTACAGCCACAAATGCCAGTTAAAACTGTACTGTGCCAAAAGGAAGCCCTATGTTAACAGTGTCCGGAAGCGCCGTCGACTTCTCTGGGCTCGGAGGCATCTGGGATGGACCATCACACAGTGGAAACGTGTACTGTGGTCAGATAAATCAGTATTTCAGGTATTTTTTGGGAGAAATGGACGCCGTGTGCTCCGGACCAAAGAAGAAAAGGATCATCCAGACTGTTACCAGCAACAAGTCCAAAAGCCAGGGTCTGTCATGGTATGGGGTTGTGTCAGTGCCCTTGGCAAAGGTAACTTGCACTTCTGTGATGGCACCATTCATGCTGAAAAGTACATAGAGATTTTGGAGCACAATGTGCTGCCTTCAAGAAGACATCTTTTCCAGGGTCGTCCATGCATATTTCAACCAGATAATGCAAAACCACATTCTGCACACATTACAAAGTCCTGGCTGCGGAGGAAGAGGATACGGGTACTTGACTGGCCTGCCTGCAGTTCTTACCTGTCTCCAATAGATAATGTGTGGCGCATTTTGAAGCGCAAAATGCGACAACGAAGACCCCGTGCTGTTGTATTGTCTGCAATGAAATACAAGTCAAAGTACATTTAGAAATCACTACATTCTTTTTTTATTTGTGTTTTCCGTACTGTCCCAACTTTTTCTGATTTGGGGTTGTAATTATAATGCAAACGACACAATACAACAAAAATAAGTCATTATTTTTTAGGTAGTGTTAAAGCAAGTTTATGCTGACTGAAAAGGTGTAGGCTGAAGCCTTAGCTTATTATACAAAACAATGTGAAAGAGGCCATAGTAATCCTACAAAAAAGTATCACCTGATTCTGCAGCTCCCATCCTCTTCTACTTCACTGAAGTCCATTCTCTGAGGCTTAAAGTTTCCACATTACACTTGTGTAAGTTGCACATTGACTCGTGATTGGCTAAGCACAAAGAAACGTTCCTGCTTCAGTAGATCAATGTGGAAACAGCATTCTCGTGTCAAACTGCACATTTATTATTCTACACAATTAATGTCAAACATCCAAGGAAGGTGACAATTGGCAATACACATGACCCATCTAACATAAATCACATTCTCATTATTGTACATCACATGCATTTTCTCTATGTGCTGGCACATTCATTCAACCACTTTTCTTACTGGGGCTCCCCATCAACAACATCACTTTTTTTTTGAGGAAATTAAACCGCAACAGCATCACACACACTACTGTAATCACCGTGATCTCTTTAGCACGACATCTCCATCCGCTGATTAGTGCTTGTCAACGAGGCCAGAGAATTTCAATCAATGTAAGTGACACTTTGGACATTCTGTGATTAGTAATCAACAACCCGTTGGGGAGTGGTGGTGTTTGTAGGTCAATTGCTCCTTTTCACTTTACCTATGATTAGCTAAATGTTACCTCAGGGTCGGTTGTTAGGGTGACCATTCAACAATTACAGATTATTTGCAGTTGTTCCTACCTTGTAAAAATGGAATGAGCTGCAGGTTTTTCTAAAAAGACCCTGAGTAGAAAATATTTAGCTGCAGTGAAATCTGATACCTGAGATTTAAATGTTACCTGGTCTCATCTTATGTCATTCAGGAATTTCATTTTCAGAAATGCACAAGAAAACCTAAACCCAGAGGACGAGGTGGACGAGTTCTTGGGCCGCGCCATTGACGCACGCAGCATCGACCGCCTGCGCTCTGAACATGTCAAAAAGTTCCTGCTCACCTTCAGAGAGCATGACCTGGAGAAAAAGGTAAGGACGTCCACACACAAATAGTGACACACACTGCCAATATAGCAGCAAATAATTGGCCGTGACAAGCAATCTTCCCTGTGCAAAAAGCTTTTCTCCTGCTTGCTCTTTTCTATCCCTTGAGAAAGTCAATCAAAGCAAAGTCTAACAGAGAAAGGGAGGAACTGGGGTTTAAAGGGGGAAGACGGCTACTTAAGGGAAAAGGAAGTGAACTGCTTCAGACAGTGAAGGACAGGCTGACAAGAAAGGTTAGAATTCGGCTAGTTGCAAAAGAGTTCTGGGAAAACAGGACAGAAGTTGAGTCCTATTTTCAAGTTTCAATCATTTTTTTCCTCTAATGGAAAGGAAGTGAAGACTTAGAGCAGATTAGAAGGACTTTTTTTTTTTAACCTCCAGCTTGCTGTGGATGAAATCATCTCAGCCTTCAGTACCTGGACTCATATGCAGCCTCATCATCCTATAGATAGATTGATAGGTAGGTAGTTTGATCCCAGACAAGGCAACAATTATAATTCACAGATGCCAGCAGCTGTCTTAGCCTCGCTTCATTCCAGGAACAATATGCAAAACTGTTTTTAAGACTGATGGGGCACAGTAACAAGTCTATCATGCGTCAAAGTATGACTTTAATGAGAAAAACAACCTTGTTTTAACTTCTGTAACAATGTTGTTTTACTTATTTATTTATTTATTTATTTAGATAATTCAGTGGGTTTCTACAGGGTTTTTAGCCTAAGGCTTAGGAGAATTTTCTAAACCAACTCTTAATCTTTTAATTTATCTGATCTAAAACTCAATATATAGAAATATGTTTTTAACTGGACAATATAATATATCAGTATCTACATAGTTACTAATAAGAAATTGCAGTACAGGAATACCAAAGGTATGGATAATTTTGAAAAATGTATAACCACTGTCACCGTCACATAGTATGTTCCTCACCACAAAACAAATTTCAGCTAATATATTTTTATTGTATATTTTGTAACTCTCAAATATCAATATCAGGTCTGAATGCTGACAGCATTTGAACATTTTCCATTCATAGCTGTTAAATGTGTTTTTTACATTACTGAGACCAAGGCCTTTATACTCACATGCATGCATAATGTTGTCTTGTCTTATTTTTTTTTTTTTTTTTTTTTTAATGTTCTGGGATTTTACCAGCTCAAAACTTGAGACAATGAAGGTTTTGCTTTCTACTCTCAAGATCGGTCTGGAAGGAGTCATACAGAGTATTAGGACCACTGATTTTTTCAGAATAAAGAGAAAGCATACTTGTTTTTTCAAGTACAAAGCCATATTATTTTAGGAATACAGTCCAAAACATTACAAGAAAAGCCAAATGTCAAGTCTCACAGCAGTCAAGTCCATGTCACGTCGAGTTCGTGAATTATGTCTGACTTGAGTGCAAGTTACAAGTATGAGTACAGCACCACTACTGTACATGCAGTAGGCGATATGAGGGATTGTTGTCCCCCTTGTTAGCAAAATTACCAAAATGCATGCCACCTTGTTAACCTGCCATCTCCCTCTCTATCCCCTAGTAGCACAGACAGTGCAGGGGCAGAGGGGTTGTCTAGTCTGCCTGACTCATTGATCCTTTATCTGACTGAGGTTGAGTTAGAATATATGGCCTCGACCAATGGCTCTGGAAAGGTGGCTGTGTATTGATAAATCAATGGCGCTGTCCTTGGTGCTGAAGTAGCAGAGACATTTAGAAATGTGACTTTTTCTCCTGATTCCCGCCCTTTTTTGGTTAATTTATCTTTTTTTTTGGTTTGATTTCAGAGGGATAGAAAGGAAGAAAATTGTATTGTCAGTGTTAAAATGCGGTTTCATTCTCCTCCTCTTGTTCCCTCCTGCAGTACTCCAAACAGGTGGACTCCAGGTTCGGGGCTTACGTGGCCTGCGCCTCCCTCGTCTTTCTCTTCATCTGCTTCATCCAGATCATCATTGTGCCATCGTGAGTCAACACTTTGAAATACAACAAAGAAGACTTTAGACTAAATTCTTCATCCTCTCACTGAAATATGCCCCCATTATGATTCACAGTTGATTGAACTATTTTAAAATACTATGATTTTAAAATGGGGTGACAGTAATTTGGCTCCTCACAGACACTTGTGTCATTACTGACATTTTACCAGCTGCCAGCCCAACAGAGACTGATGGTGAAATCATCCATGAGTCCTCTTTATGCTAGCACTAGCATCCACTATTATCTCAAAAGACAGGAAATGAGAACTTGTAAACTGAACTTGGGTGTTTGTGTAGCAGATTGGTAAAATGTACATTAAACATTGCACAGAAAATATTTAGCCTTTAGCCTTACAACCACGATCATAAAAATCATAGCTGAATGGATGAATTATAAAAGAGAATATCAAAAATCTGTGTATTTACAGCTGAGCAGCAGCCAGATTCAAAGAGCTCTTGCAGATTTTTGTCTCGAGGTGAACCCTCCTCTTTTTCTCGCTGCCCATCTCTCAATATTGATCTTCTATAGCCTGTCTCTTTATTAACTTTTCTCCTTGATCCTTTCATCTCACCACTCCCCTCTCCTCCCGTCTTTACCTCCTAGAGTCCTTTCTTCCTGGTCTCCTCACCACCTCCTCGCTTTCATTGTTTTATCTGTTTTCCTTAATCATTTTCACCGTATTCACATGTCCTCTCCTGTGTTTACCTTGGTCTCTTTCTGCTATTATCATTACATGACACACACACACACACACACACACACACACACACACACACACACACACACACACACACACACACAATGCCTACCTCATAATATTTACATTGACACAAGGTCAAAGACAATAAAGAGAAGCAGATGCTGCTGCCCACAGTATTGCCTTTTGAAACCACAACACAGACAGTGTATCAGAGAAACAAACTAGAATCATCATATGAATATAATGACATACTGTATCACCTGCAGCTCCAGTCTGATGATCGGTTTCTTCGTCACTGGTTTCATTATCCTGACGGCTGTCATGTTTGTCTCAACTGTGTACTGCTGTTTTGGGGTGAGTATTCTCTGCTTGTGATGAATTAAATCGCCAAACAAACTCGACTCCTTGGGCAGATCTTTTCTCAAGTGATAAAAGATGGGATAGGGATTTTTTTTTTTTTTTTTTACAAGGATGCAGTTTTGTAGAATATATATCTCAAATATCAGCAAAGAACAGAGAAGGGCATGTTCTTATTTCTTTATTATGGAACTTCAGTATCAGACATCACAGAGACACATCTGTTAAATCTTTTATCAGACAGTGGTTTGATGCTGTACTCGCTATTCATTCCAGATGTCAGTGATCATTTAAACATAATCTGTTCTTGACCTGCTAGCAAGTTCTTTCAGATAAGAGTTTTCAACTAAATTCCTTAATGCAAAGTGCAGATGTCACCATTTGTGATTTCAAAATACACCTTTAATAACCCTTTCTCTTGAAAGAACAGAGCTCATTTTGGATGTAGGATTTTTGTTTCTCTGTTGGTGTGTGTCTATAGTATCAACTGAACAGTCCACTGTGGGCCTGTGTTGAGATTATGCTTCTGGTATTTGGTTTTTTGTTTTATGATGAGCTGATGATGATCTATTCAGTTCACACCAGTTCTTGCTTCAAGGGTACAGTCACATTGGCGTGAGGCTCTGAGATCACTTCAATCGAAGGTGGTATGACCTGACAAATGTAAGAATGCGTTTCCTATTTTCAAACATGATAAGATGTTTTACGGAAGCATTTCATAGGGACACCCTGGTGTAGTGAGGTGACATTTTTACTTACAAGTAACACATTTAAAAAAAAAAAACACCATACAGCCTGATAATCCAGAACTCATTGAAAACAAGATTGTCTGCTATAGTAGAAGCTACAGCTCAACAGGTTGTATGTGATGGGATTGAGGCAGCATTAAAATAATGTCCTATTTATGTTTTGTTGTATTCTGTTATGTTCAGAGGATTTAAGGAATAGTTTTTTTGTTTTTGTTATGTTCTGTTTGTAGGCTTTAGGAGAGAAGACATGATGTACGTGATGTTTATGGTGTTTGCGCATTAATTCATGTTCTTTTGTTTCACTCCAACTAATTAGTGCCTTATCAGCCAGTGTGTTGTCACTGGGTACTGTGTTTTGTCCACATGAGATTAAAAATCAATCAGTCAGCTAGTCAATCTATTACTGCAACTTTGCGGATAATTACATTTCTTTTACGTTGTATCTAACATCATTATTTTGTAGTATTTATGTCTCACCTGTCATCCACAAGCCCAGCTCTTTTTCACAACATTATGAAAAATGTTTGACACATCAAATAAAGTTTGCAGTCAGACCTTTGTAAAATTTGACCCAGAATCCTTAATTTTTTTATAGAAACAGCAGTAAACATGACTTTTACGGATTATTTCTTTGTATGTGTTAAACACAGCTGAGTTATAGAAATGAAGTGCACTTACGACAAGAGGAGGGCGACGATGTCAGCTCTGAGCTGCTAAACCTCCAGAGGCGTTCAGATCCATCTATTTCCTTGTCTCATTACCTGCTGACAGGCCATGAGGGACATTTAACAGGGAAAAGTGGAGCTGCTGTTGATGTTTTTTCGCTGATGATTAATTGTTCCGTTTTGGTAAAAACAAACAAATCTCTTCCATTTGTACATCTAATGATTGTATAGAGAGGATTTTTGATGTCTTCTCATTGGATATTGGTATTGTGACTGATGGTAACTCAGAAAGTGACACACAGAACTGCAGTGTGTATTTAGGGATGTTTTTATTTAGTGGCTTCAGATAAAGATGAGCCCATCACTCACTCCCTGGCTCTGTCTGTCTGTTCCCCATGCTCCCAGCTCTTCCCAGTGCCTCTGCAGACTCTTTCTAAGAGGATAGTCCAGTCCAGACTGAACAGCACCCTGGTGGGCGTCTTCACCATCATCGTCGTCTTTGTTTCTGCTTTCATCAATATTGTAAGTTCAACAGAATACCAAAAAAAAGAGTAAAACATTTCTCCTCATGAAATCATTTTTTAAAGCACTGAGCATTTCGAAATCTCAAAAAACAAAAAAACTGACTCTCCTCTGTTGTGTCTTTACTGACCTTTGACGTCGTTCAGTTCACCTGCAGCAGCCTCGACCTGCGGAGCTGCATCTGGGAAGAGCTTAACGTCAGTCTGGCCGCTGTGAACGCCTGCCATGCTCACCTCCTCAACTACAGCCTGGACACACAACAGAGCCCCTGTGGAGACGATGGCCTCATCTGCAGCTTACCTGAGGTACAGGTGTGCCTTGTTATGTGTGCGTGCATGCATGCGTGCGTGCGCGCATGCATGTGTGTGTGTGTTTATTTGCATAGTGTGATTTCTGATTCAAAATGCCTACTAGGTACATAGTTTATTCCATCATTTTTTTTCAACAACAAGCTAATTTAAAGGGGTGCAATGAACATATGCAAGTAAGAGTGAGGAGGAAAATGAAGCAAAACAGATTACTGCAGTTGGTGGAAAGTGAGGCTTTTAAGGTTCAACTCAAATGAGCAACAGATTTGTCTGAAGCAGGTAAGCCAATTCATTTTTAAGCATTTCTGCAAGAAATCACAATGATATGTTTGTCAACTGTGTTGATCAAACATATCTGTTAAAAATGTTCAGGGCAGCCTTGTTAACCAAAGAAGACTTTAGTGCTGCTGCAAGTCTGGTACAGAAGCATAAAATGCCATCAGAACAGAATAAGAACATTTATATACATACATTATTTCGTCATGTCAAAATATGCGGCAGCCTAATTCATGGGTAAAATGAGTCAAACTGTTATTTTTCTTTTGTCTGAACATCAGACGAAAAACAACACTGTGGCTGTAAACACCTCAAGTACCTTATTGCTTTTTGCACAATACGTCATTGCAATAAAAGGGACAATAAATTCAATCCGTCACAGTGAAGCACTTTGTAATTGTATATTTTAAGATGTCAGTGCTTCAGACGAGTGAGATGATTTTGAGCAGTAGCAGAACAAATGGATACTTAGTGAAGGTAATTGCAAGTGTTAACATTTGGCTTGCACATTAATGTTTAAATTAACTAAGTGGTCAGAATTGTGGGTTTATGGGGTGTTTTATAATACCTCTGGATGTGACTCATTCGATCAGAACCGCGTATTACAGAATATAAAGCTTGACTACCAAACATAAAAGAAAATGTACCTTCCCCTCACCACCTTTCTCCCTCAGTACTTCTCGTCCTGTGTGCTGCTGAGCCTGCTGGCCTGCTCCGTCTTCTTGCAGATCAGCAGCATCGGTAAACTCTTCCTCATGCTCTTTATCGAGCTGATCTACCTCCTCGTCATGGAGGTGCCCAAAGTGAGCCTCTTTGACAACCAGGACCTGCTGGTGATGGCCAACGCTGTCAACATTGTGTGAGTCATTACTGCTGTGTGTGTGTGTGTGTGTGTGAGACGCCTGTAGTGTTTAAATCTTTGGTGTGTACAGATGTTCTAACCACTGATTGGCTCTTCTCTGTTCCTCCCCCTCACAGCGAGCACATTAATGGAACAAGGTGAGACTGATGGCAACTTCCATTATCACAGAAACCCAAAGCATCACCTCCGTCATCTGTTTAAGCTAACAGCATCATTATCACTGTGCTGGCAGAAATGTAACTATAATGACCCGCTGGCAACAGATGCTAACGCTAATGAGTCAAGATTTAAAGGTCAGCTTGTTAATGTGCCACAGTGTTCCCGCAAAGTACATCTTTACACCCATACAGGATAACTTAACACCTGTATGTTTGATGAGTTGGTAGTTCATTACTTAGCATAACATAACCTTGTATTTTGTGTGTGTGTGTGTGTGTGTGTGTGTGTGTGTGTGTGTGTGTGTGTGTGTGTGTGTGTGTGCCGAAACTCTAGCTGTGTGGTGGACTCCAAGGTTCCTCTGAAGATCATGACCCCGGTGGTCATCACTGTCTTCGTTCTCGCCCTCTACCTTCACGCCCAGCAGGTGGAGTCCACAGCCAGGCTCGACTTCCTCTGGAAGCTGCAGGTCAGTGTGTGTGTGTGTGTGTGGGGGGGGGTGTTGGTTTAAAGATCCATGTTAGATAAAAACAATTGTTGCAATTATTGCACTGTATTATTGTCATATTGTCACCCAGCCTCATGGCTGTACCTGCTACTAACAGGCCATACAGACAGATACGTCTTGGTTGTCAATCTACAAGAAAAGAATTGAGGCGTTACCAGAACCTTGGTGGGCGAGGCCATGCCAGCTCCAGTCCTCATCCCGTTCCAACCACCGTGCACGAAGCTTGGCATCGGTTTCAGTTCATTTAGGTTGACAAATAGATGCTGACAGAATCCCCCCCCCCCCCCCCAAAAAAGTCATCCCTCGATGTCCGTCACGTTCTAACCTGTGACACAAAATATTTCTTTGAAAGACTAATCCACCCAAAATCTTTTTTGGAACACACTGAACATTATTATTAAGGTGCAGGAGTTCATTGGAATCTATTGTGACTGTCATGAATCCAAATGGACTAGTGCTGTTCTCCACAGAGAAAGAGCAAGCTAAAAAACTTTTCGAAGCCTTTCAGGCCTACGGGGGGGGGGGGAGTGTTTGATACTCAAATTATTTTGAGGAAGATGTCTTAAGGGTTGTACCAGGGTTCTTTGACATCTCATGGAGGGGCCAAAGCAGGCTGAGCTGCCTGTGGTTGGTTGTCCAGTCAAGGGTACAATTAAGTTATTTATCTGAAAAACTTTGAGCAGCTGGAGGGGTCTTTATTTTCCAGCTCACTGATGTCACTGATGGTTAGTTATCTTAGTCTAAGAGTCTACAGCCACACTTTAGGAGGAGGATACAAGTTTGAGTGGTGAAGTGAATGTACATATTGGCCAGAGGGTGGTGTCAGGGTAACCATGAATAGAGATAACAGTGTCACTAGTAGTAATTGCAGCACCCTCATAACAGTACAACTCATAATCATATCCTCTGGATTATTTTGTTCCAATCCATCTCTAAGATGTCAAGGTATTTCATTGGATAAGTGAGCTGCCGGTAGTGCTGCATCAAAAGTCATGGCGTTCATCCTCTGGGGACAATGAATATCTGTATCAAAATGTCATAGCAATTTGTCCATTAGTAGTTGAGATATTTCACTCAACAGTATTGTTTTTTTTTTTCCTGTCTAATTTCTGTACTGAACCCCCCCTACAGGCCACAGAGGAGAAGGAGGAGATGGAGGAGCTTCAGGCTTATAACCGCCGTCTACTGCACAACATCCTGCCCAAAGACGTGGCCGCCCACTTCCTGCAGCGCGAACGGCGCAACGACGAGCTCTACTACCAGTCGTGTGAGTGCGTGGCTGTCATGTTCGCCTCCATCAGCAACTTCTCAGAGTTCTACGTGGAGCTGGAGGGCAACAACGAGGGAGTGGAGTGTCTGCGGCTGCTCAACGAGATCATCGCCGACTTTGATGAGGTGAGATGTGAACTGTGGGGATCTGTTGTTGTCAGTGGTGCTTTATGAGACCGTAGTTCCCAGTAAAATAGGGGTTGGTTGGTTTCTGTCTGGTTTAGAGGCACTTTTGGAGTCATGTTTGTTACCACCTGATACATTTTAAGTCCAATATTCACTCTCCTTTCATGTCTGGTTTGGTCTGGACCGACTCCTGAGGAAAATAGCTGGCTCTTTAGCTGCTAAATGCTCCAGTTTGTTCACCAGCTAGTCTCCATCCTTTCTGCAGTTTGATCAACATTAGACAATATCAATGTGACAAAATATTGACTAGATACAGATTTCAAGGATTAAAACTAGGACTTTTTGAAAAAAAAAATTGTACATCACTTTGCTACTGATAAATTACAGAGGAAATGAAATATTAATAGGAGCTTTGTTAGACTTGGAGCTCACAGAATACTGTTATCAACTTAAAATTGGATTCAATAAATATATAACTTAATAAAATGTTTAACATTTTAACACATTTAACATTATCTTTATAACATTTCACTAAAATTGTATTCTATATGATTGATGGATTAGATCATCAGTGAGGACCAATTCCGTCAGCTGGAGAAGATCAAGACCATCGGCTCCACCTACATGGCGGCCTCCGGCCTCAACGACTCCACGTACGACAAGGTCGGGCGCTCGCACATCCGAGCCCTGGCTGACTATGCGATGAGGCTGATGGACCAAATGAAATACATCAATGAACACTCCTTTAACAACTTCAAGATGCAAATAGGTGAGCCGCAGAAAAGAAAGAAGGATGCTACTGTTGCTCAGGAATTTTGTACATCTGACAGGGAAACTGTTATTGACTGGAACTCAAATGACGGCAACTGTTACTCTCAGAAGATTAATTAAGTTAAGAGTTACATTTCCAAACTGGTGTACAGTATGTTTTTTTTGTGAGAGAAAAGCTCTAAAGAAACCTGACAAAACAAACATTGAATAAATTGGGGGCGCCCAGGTAGCTCACCTGGTTGAGTGTGCACCCCATGTACCAAGGCTCAGTCATGCAAGTCAAGCTGGTTTAGTCATAATTAAGTACTTTGCTTCTTCTTTTTTTTTTTTCTTCATTTGTTTCATTTTGTAGGTCTCAATATTGGCCCCGTGGTTGCCGGGGTGATCGGGGCCAGGAAGCCTCAGTACGACATCTGGGGGAACACAGTGAACGTGGCGAGTCGCATGGACAGCACAGGTGTACCAGAGAGGATCCAGGTGAAGTGTGACACTGCACTGCCAAAATATTCTCTGAACATGCCATTTGAGAGCTATAAAATAAAATGTAGCTCTTCCCAAAATAAGTAATTTAGATGATTTTAGAATAGATAGATAATGTTACAGTTGAAATCCTATCACTTAAATTAATAAAGATAGTAGTCAACCGTTATCCCAGAGCCATAAGCTTGGTGACAGTAAACAAGTCCTGCCACCTATCAAACCAATCCTTAACAACTGTCCCTCAGGTAAACTTTATTAGTCATAAAAATGGCATTCTCTCAATATTAATTGTCATATCCTTTTTGGTCTGAAACAAATCAAAAACATTAAAAACAATTGGTACAAACTCAGTCCTTAGACAGAATATTAACTCAGTTTAGGAAAAAAAATAAAAATAAAAAAATAAATAAAAAGACTCTATATAGCAGCATTTGCCTTCATGGATTTAGCTCCAAGCTATTCTGGTCAAAAATTAGAAATGCATGTGATGTGCATAAGCTCTGCAAAAACTGCCCTTCAGACATGGCAGCTGGATTAAAAAAAAAGGTTTATTCAAGATAATGAAAAATGTTAATTAAAAATGGCCATATTGGTTTTTCTCATCATTAAAGCTCAGTAACTCTTTGAACACAGATGGAACCGTTTAATTTCATCTCACCTGTCTCCACTGCACCTTCTGAAAACCATTTACACAGGAGCAAATATGCACCACTGCTTCCTAATAAACATGAAAGTGACAAAGCAACAGCACGCTACGATTGTGACTGTGATTCAATCCATTTGTGGACGTTAATATTCGGTATTCACATACAGACAAGCCAAAAAAAAAAAAAAAAAAAGAGCTGAAAGAGGCTTTTATACAGTATGTAATTTATGTTTGTCAACCACGCAGAATGACAGATGAAGCATAAATAAAAATATATTATATATTTATAACTTGCACTGTATTTTTTAACCAAACAGGAGCACTTTGTAGGCGAAAAGGGACAAATATGATTAAGATGAAACACTTATAGTTTATTCCTCACATTTCTTTCTGCCTTGTTAGTGTATAACCAGTAAAACAAAACTGTAAAACTAATATTTCAAGTGATTACCACTAAAGACTTGTACATTTCTATTAGCACCTGTGTGAGTTTCTTTCCTGAATTTGGCAGCTTTACATTTTGGTGAATTGAAAAAAATAATGGGTCAGACTTGTAGCTCAATTTGTCTCCGTAGACAGCCCAGGCTCCAAAAAAGGCAACAAAAACAAACTGGCCAACCTGCACCACTAAACATAATAAAGAGTGTTCCAGCCAATAACTGACAAGAAGGATTTGGGGGTGGGGGTTGGGGGGTTAGTGCCATGGATGTATTAGTGCGCGGACTTTCAGGGACCATATTTCAAAGTATACTTATCACCTGCTTCACACTAACATGTTGTCATTTTACACAGTTGAAGCAATGGTTTTATAAGTAAATCACCAAATCAGTGCTAAACAAAGACAAACTAGAAAATGCATTTCCTGCAGAAAATGCTTGTGGAAGCTGAAAAGCTAAATTGCTAAAGCTAAACTGGATTGCTGGTATAATTGTGTAAGAAGAAGGTGAAGTAGTAAGAATAGTTGGAAAAGTGGGAATGTAATTAGTATGAATTTAATATTGAAATGTTTAATAATGTATTACACAAGTGGAATATATATATATATATATATATATATATATATATATATATATATATATATATATATATATATATATATATATTTTTTTTTATTTTTTTTAAAGAAAAGTCATAGTATATAGCATGTCGAATAGTTATAGGTATGTCGAAAAAAGTGATAAAAAGTCATATTATACTTTATCTGATAAATGATAAACAGTCATATGTCTAAAACAGTCATAGTATAGTATGCAGGGTTTTTCCTGGCTCAGAATGGGCCTTTGGGGGGGACACATATGAAGCAGGAGTCTAGCGGTCGGCATTCTAAATTACATTTTCAGGCACAAATTTATAGTATCTGAATTTGCTGGTGGCAGGTAACAATTCAAAATTTGTAATATAATGGAATATAATGCAGTAAGGGAAGGGTGATCGTATAGTATGTAATTTTATAGTATATAAAAAAGTCATAGTATAGTATGTTTAAAAAAGTGATAAAAAGTCAATGTAGTATGTCGTTAAAGTGATAAAAATGGCAAATGTCAAAAATAGTAAAAAAAATAACAGTATAGTATATTGAAAAAAAGGCATACCATAATATGTCGAATAAAGTGATAATAAGTCATAGTATAGTATGTAAAAAAAAAAAGGTCATGAATGTCATAGTATAGTATGTCGAAAAAAGTTTTAAAAAAATTAAATCATAGTATAGCATGTCGAAAAAGTCACAAAAAAACAATTCATAGTATAGTATGTCAAAAAAAGTAAAAAAGTCATAGGATAGTATGAGTAAAGTCACAAAAAAGTCATCATATAGTATGTTGAAAAAAGCCATGGAAAAAAATCATAGTATAGTATGTCAAAAAATTTAAAAAGAGTCGTAGGATAGTATGTCAAAAAAAGTCACAAAAAGTCATAGTATGTCAAAAAAAGTCATATGTCGAAATAAGTCGTAACTCATAGTATGGTATGTCGAAAAATGTCACAGTATAGTATGTCGAAAATAGAAAAAAAAAACAAAAAAAAAAAACATAGTATTAGTATGTCGAAATTTTTTTTTAAAATGTCATTATGTTGAAAGAAGTTTAAAAAAAGTCATAGTAGTGTATGTCGATAAATTGAAAAAAATTCATAGTATAGTATGTTGAAAGAAGTAAAAATAAGTCATAGTATGTCAAAAAGTCATAGTATAGTATGTCGAAAAAGTAAAAAAAAAGTAATTTCATGTTGAAAAAAGTCACGAAAAAAAGTCATAGTATAGTATGTCGAAAAAAGTCATAAAAAAGTAATTGTATAGTATGTCAAAAAGTAAAAAAAAAAGACATAGTATATAGCATGTCAAAAAGTCATAAGAGTAATAATAGAATGTCAAAAAAGTTAAAAATAAATAGTCGTAGTATAGTATGTCGAAAAAAGTAAAAAAGTCATAGTATGGTATATGTCGAGTAAAGTTACAAAAAAAGTTATAGTATGTTGAGAAAAGCCACAGAAAAAAATCATAGTATAGTATGTCGAAAAAAGCAAAAAAATGTCATAGTATTGTATGTCAAAAGAAGTCCTAGTATAGTATGTTGAAAAAGTATTAAAAAAAAAAGTCATAGTATAGTATGTCGAAAAAAGTAAAAACAAAACGTATAAAGAGATTTATTCCTCGGTTCAAATCCAACCTTTGGCAGTTTTCCTGCATGTCTTCCCCCTCTCTCTCTCTCCCCCTCTCTCTCTCCCCTTTCATACAGACTACCAAAACAATAGTCATATATGTCTAAAAAAGTGATAAAAAGTAATGTCAAAAATAGTCATTGTATAGTATTTTTTTTAAAGTCAATATAGTATGTTGAAGAAAGTGATACAAAAGTCCTGGTATAGTATGTCGAAAAAAGTCATTAAAAAAAGTCAATATAGTATGTCGAAGAAAAATACTAAAAAAAAGATAGTATGTTGAAATAAGTCATTAAAAAGTCCTTGTATAGTATGTTAAAAAAAGTCATAGTATAGTATGTCGAAAAAAGTGCTAAAAAGTAATAGTATAGTTTGTCGAGAAAAATGATTAAAAAAAAGACATAGTATAGTATATCAAAAATAGTCACAGTATGTAGAAGAAAGTCTGGAAGAACATGCAGACTCCACACTAAAAAGGCCAGCCCAGACTGGGAATAGATCCAGTGCCTACTTGCTCATGCTAGTTGGAACAGTGCTAACCACTGAGCTACCGTGCCACCAAATAAAGCATGCTGAATCAGCATTCACACAAACAATAATAAATGCATAAAAAAGTGGTTAACATGAACCACAAATAAGCCGTTCCACTCACTGTCCCTTCCTCCCTCTGTCCTCAGGTGACTGCAGACATGTACCAGGTACTGAGCTCCTATAACTACACACTGGAATACAGAGGTTTGGTCACAGTCAAAGGCAAAGGAGAGATGATGACCTATTTTCTCACCAGTGGACCACCGAGCAGTTAACCTCAACGAAGTGACAAATAGACACACCAGGGTAGGCACCTTAACTCCGCCTCTGAAATAAGGAGCAGGCTCATGGACCTCTGATTGCTTACGGCGGACTGAGACTGACTGAAGTGTCCCTTCTCACAGCGTCAGTCCTTTCCTAAACCTACTGAGGCCACAACGGGGACGGGGTGAGAAAATGCATCCCTAAGCTCAGCCTGCCGAGGAGACTATGAGTGGGAAAGGCCTAGCTTGCCTGAATCTGCCATTGAGACCAAAGATGTCCAATCAGTGCACAAAGACAGATGTTGCCAGCTGTGTGAGTCTAGGTCCTAAAGGAAGAATGTTCTCAAAGAAATTAGATTTGCTTCAATCCGCCAGGTTCTTAAAGGGTTTTGGGACAAACCTGCAGCAGGACATGACCTACATGCCACTTCCTCTCTTTCTTTCTGCCTTTCTCCTGCGGACGTGTATATGTACAACATGTAAAACATAGACCGTTTTATGTGTATGTATATGATTTTATGTACTGTATGTTAAACACATTTTGTCCATGTTGTCATGGTATAGATACAAATCTCTCAAGTATGGACACTCAGCCAGCACCGCAGCACTATCCGTCCTCGAATATCTGATCACGTCGGTAATTAACAGACTGACAGAGGAGTCGCAGTAAGTTGTGTCTTATCGGTGAAGAGCGCGTCTCACAAGCAAAAATGTCCCTCAGAGACAAAATGGAGAGAAAACGCTCCACAGTGTTTACAGAAAGCTCCTCGTCAGACGTATAAAGTTACAAGCTCACACTACAGTATCAACAGCATATACGCAGACAAAACACAAAGGATGTCACTGAAGAGCTTTTTCTTATCTTCGACATTTTGTATTTTGACTTCAGAACACCAAACCGTATCAGATATTTTAAGATTCTATATTTTGTACATTAATATATTAGAGAGCTATCTATAAACACCAATGTGTATTCAGATGTACTGTACATACTGTATCACTCTCATGCTGGTTGTTGCCTAGTCTTAGCGTGGCGCCACACCTAACGTACCATTTAGCTTCAGCAGATCCACGCTCCTGTTTCTCGCTCCTGTTTCTCGCTCTTTTCACCCAATTGAGCATGACCGATCTGCAGGAAGTTAACCGTTTGCTAATAAGATTGCGTTACTGATTATTTTAGTCAAACCGAGTGGTTGCGCACTTTTAATGACAGACTAGAGGACGTGAATGCATCTGTCTTTTTGCACTCCAGTGCTTTCAGCCGTCCACCGCTTTCTGCATCGCTCCACAACCACTTCTTGCTTGCTCAATCAGATGGTACGACCCAATGAATGTCCAATGATCTCCGATGAGGCCTTTTAACATGAACTCTATACTGACGACGGTGATGATGCTCATCCTGTGGACAGGGACAGACAGGCCCATGTGGAAATGTGCCCTTTTATCTGCCTTTCTTTTTTTTTTTTTCTTCAGTATTACGGCGTTATTCAACATGTCATCAAAACAAACGGTCTTTAACCTTCTGGTTTCATTTATTTTAAGTGATTTCTTATTATTGTATGTTATGTAATACGTTATGTTATCACCAACACTACAGCTGGTTCTGTTTGTCTTGGCAGAGTACAGTAATCAGTGAATGTCCGGACAATGTCAAGCTTTCACTTGAGAATATCGAGGATAGGATATAGCAAATTTGAGACGGAAACGACAAGGTTAACACAATTCAATATTTTAATTTGTCAACGAATCTTATGAAAAAAACAAAATCATCAAAGTGTTGGAAAGTATTGAGAGATTGACTGGCTTCCCTACTCTGATGCTACACACTGTGCCCTGAGCCCCGAGCCTATTTGTTCCTTGTGAAGACATTAACCTTTAAAACACTGTAAACACTGTCGTTTAGCAAACGTTACAGGAGCAAATAAAACATTTGTTAGGACTGTTTGTGTATTTAATACGCATTTGGTGCACTTGACTCGAAATGAACTACAGTAAATGGAGCTTTGACTGTGCCACAGGAATTAGTATATAGACATTTACAGTGTTTAATTAGAATCCATTAATACATTGATAATACATCTGAATTAAAATAAGGCACAATGAAGTCTTGAGTAAATAAAAAAAAATAATGAAAAAGATAATTAAACGTTTAAAGATAATTAAATCTAAAAACAATATAATTAAAACCCACAGGGCAACTGCTGGAGCTCAGATTGGCCTGCTGCAATGTGTTGGCAGGAGTCTGGCCAATCAGAGCTCCTGCTGCTGCTCTGTGGGTTACTCTTCAAATGTTTTTTAGGTGACACACTGCACATTACTTTACATGAATCCCAAAATGGAAACAAATGTATAAATGGAATTACAAACGTTCAATTTAAGAGGATTTTTTTTTATATATAATTTGATGGTTCCATTTAAAAAATGAAATCATGATTTGTTGATTTTAAAGTCAGAATTAGGAATTTGCTAATTTGTTTAACTTGGTTCTATAATTCGTAATTGAAATGCAAATATAACTAAACAAGTTATAATAGCTTTTAATAATTGATGAACAATGGAGTTCTATGATAAGAAATATCAGGGTTTTACTACACAGGCAATACTTGTTAGTATGATCAGTTCATTGATGATTTTGGTCTTTTCATGGGATAAATGAAAATATATATTGCCACTTTTTAAACTGCTTTTAGTTTCCTGTTTGAAAAGAGAAAGTTAGTCCATGTGTTTGCTGCTTTGAGCCTGTAGAATGAAATGAGCCTAGCACTGATCCACTTTGGGGGGTTTCTGTTTTGTTTCTGTAGTGTACTGCTGGAACCGTTCTCTTCAAACACCACTACTACAACTTTAAGTTTCATGCCATTTGACTCATAGAATGCAGTGCCATTTTACACCCCTGTGAAACCCCTGTTTCTACTGTTTATTGTGCAGAAATGGGCCATTAGAAAACACACGAGGTTGGAGAGAAGGCATGGATCAGAGATGAGGGGTGAAGCTATGAGGTGCCTGAGTGGATTTTCTTTTAGGTTTAAAGAGTAGGAGAAGCTCACCTCCTCTTCATTTCTACAGCTAAGGATCCTCATGATGATAACATGACAAGATGAGGCAGCGTGTGGTGGTTTGTTTTTGTTGTCATGCAAAACACTATGCTCTTCTTCTTCTTTTTTTTTTTACAGTCCAATAAACTGCTGAGATGTTTTATAGGTACTACATCATTTCTTCTGGATACTTTTCTGCATAGTCTGCCTGTATTGTCAGCTCAATTAATGGATTTAGATGAATGTCTTTTTAATGTGTGCATGCTGCTGTCTCAGCATACTCGTATAGTAGCAAAGCTAAAGGTTTTGCATAAAAGCTAGTATTTTATCCATTACAAAAGTATGTGGACATCTTGAAGTTTGGGCCCTTGGATCGAATTCAGGGAACTCTTTATGCTGCAGCACAAAGGGATATGTTGGACCATGTTGTGCTTCCAACTCTATTGCAACAGTTTAGGAAAGACCCTTTCCTGTTTCAACATGACAATGCCTCTGTGCTCAAAGCCATGTCCATAATTAAATAGTTATAAAGCTCAGATGTCCACATACTTTTGGCCGTATAGCATCTATAGTGGAAGTAAAATGCTTTCAGTGAGAAACTATTCCCCTTTTAAAGCTGTCTAATGCACCAGTGTTGAAAACCCCTCAGCTGGCATTGTGCTGAACTTTTGGATTCTTTAACATGTTCACACGACTCACCAACAGGTGGCAGCAGCACTACATCACTTGCTTTGTACATGGGGTCCTTTGTCTTTTCATCCTGATTACTGTTTATATATGATGAAAGAGAGGGGAGCCAAAAATGCTAATTTGCTGATTAGCACCCTGAGTGTTACTTCATCCATTACAGCTTTAATAATCTTTATTTATATACAGGTCAAATCACTGGTCATGACATTAGGAATGAATAAGGGTCTTGGTTAATAGTTAATTCAATAACTTGTAATATTTGCTGGACGGTAATTTTAAATTAAATTCTCTCCATTTAAATAGAGCATCTTAAGATAAAGGATTTCAGGAATGGTCTATAATGGGGTAAAAGGCTGCTGCGCTACAGCCAGTAACCACAATACAGGCTTTTCTCAGTGGAACTCAAGCACATGATGGAACAAACAAAGTCCTCAGACTTAATGATTTTGAACTTTTTGAATAGCCAACCTGCAAGCCCCTGACTGTGCGAGCTCTGCCACAAAAACATTAGCACCACTGACATTTACTTGTAGCATGTTAAGTTGAAATTGTGCTTCGAGTAGCAACTTACACCTGCGGCACCTATTTGTTATTAAAATCCACATATTTCCTGCACCGGAAAAAAATACATATTCCTGCTCCATTAATCTCCATCTGGAGGAAATTGCTGTTCCTTATAATGAGGCGCCCACAAATAACAATTACGATCAAATTCATAATACCACCGTTACATGTGAAATAAAAAGTGCTTCCTGAGAAGTGTTTCAGCTGCCTATCATGAGGGAATCTCTTGCATGTCATGTTGCTGCTCTAAAAGAAAATTACTTTGGGGGAGGGGAGGGGCTCCTTTATCATATGCTCCAGCCTCCAAGGTTAGGTAAATGTTTATTTCAAATTATAAAGGCCTTGGATCCGATACCCCTTTATGTATGGAATCCTCTAATCTTTTTCATAATTCAGTTTTTTCCCAACCACAGCAACATGTTTCACATCTGTTCAAACGCCTCGTTAAGCACCAGCAGTGCTACGATTGTAAGAGCACATTCAGTGTTAAAGAATGGATAGCATTGCAATGTCCCAGATTTCTTTAATGTATAATGTTCCATAGTTGAGCTCAGAGACAATGACTCCTAATACAAGAGTAGATATGTTTCAAGTGGACTTAAGAAGACCGGGTAACATTAGGATTAATCAACGCGTCTTAATGAGCAACAGAAAACAGACAAAATTCAAGCACTTCTGGTCTCATGATATGCTTTAAATCCAGTGTTCAAACACATTTTCCATTTCACATCAAATCCACTTTTTTTCCAGATATTAATTTTCTGAATATGACAGACATAATTGTTTGCAATATTTGTGTATTCTAATCATGACTAGGGAACTTCAAAAGGTGTAATATTACACTCTAGTGTAAAATAAAAAATTTAAATGTGAAAACTTTGTACAATACATACAATACGTTTTCAGCAGTTCATTCCAAAGTTTAAAGACCTGAAAATAATTACATTCATTTTCCATACTTGGATAAACCAGTATAAAATACCTAAATTTCACTGTTCCTATTTTACACAACACAACCCCCCCCCAACACATTTACTGTGACTGCTGTGGAAAAGGAGAATGTGAACACAAACAATCTGAGCCAGTGAAGCTCAATTCAAATCCAATCAAGTCTGAGCCATATTGTGAAAAGAGCTATTAGGTCATATAGGTGTGGTACTGCTGTTGGAAGCAAAAGAACATTCAGAGAGCACGAAGATGAATCATATGAGGCTGAAGTGTTGCAGCAGTCCCCTGGCAGATCCGTAGTGCAGATGCCAGATGGACATGGAATGGAGCTGCTTACTGCTTTTCATTTTTACTTTTAACTTCTTCCAGTGAGAGAGAGCGATTGTTTTGTTTTTTAAAGACGTTATGACAATCCTGGCACAACTGTTGAACTTCTCATGAACAATAAAGGCATGACTCAGCTACCTTTCTCCAGTTGTTTGCTATATATTGTTGGAATTGTGCAGGAAGCCACCCTAGACCCAGCTACACATCTTTACTGCTTCCAACACAAACCTGTTAATCAACAGTCCCTTGACACTGACATATGCCATTAGGCTGTGTGGAAGTAGGATATGAATGTTAACTGACTGTGTCTACTGGAGCAGGAGTTACTTTGTGACAACTAGATGCAGGTCTGCATAAAGAAAAAAAAATGGAGCACTCATAAAACAATAAATTAAACTAATAAAATCTTTATAAATTGTCACTGACCACATGTGACTGAACAATCAGTCAGTAAATAAATAGCAAAATTAACTGTCTACAAAATGACAAATATCTGCAAAATAAGGTAGAATCATTGGCTCCTTATACAGAATACCCCAACAACTGAAATGAGGGCCACACACAAGGCAGCATTGCATAGTTTTAAACAAAGACCTAAACCAGAGTCCTGCACCGGTCAGGTGCACACGAGTACATGTGCAAAAAGTGCATGTAACAGACACAAGAAACATGCATGATTACCTGGGTGTGGGTGATGTAAATGGGAGAGGCAAAAACCAAAAAACTGTTAAAGAAATTGAAATGAATGTCCAGTCTTGCAGTCGGTTATGTTCATCTTTCAAAGCCATGTTATCAGTCATAACAGTTCTATGTACAGTTTGTACATAAAATAGAGATTACTGTGTGTTAATTTTAGCTGTATACTACTAAACATCTGTTAAGCCTAGCCTAATCCTACATAGGTTGTTGGCTGAGCTTAAGGAAATAATAGGGCTGGGTACCTCAATAATTTTGGGTACAACCAGAAATGCGTCTGTACTGTAGCTAGAGTATCGAAAGTTGTCATTAAATGTCTGGTCAAATTCTTAAGGGCAACATACAATGTATCTGATGTGCATCAAAAACACCTGGAAATCTGGTACCGAAAGGTTTCATTTTCATATACCATGCGCTCCTTACTACTAAAGTGCAAGTGATGATAGTTTTCCCTAACTACTGGGGGCTGATGATGATGGTTTTAGTGATGGCATACTCTAGGTTTCCTGTTATTACTTGATGTATTTTATCATGTTTTCTGTACCTGAGTCTGTGTGCCTACGTCTCTGTGTGTTCTGTTTTACCCGGCTGCAAGACCCATTTCCCCTCAGGGAGACTATGAGTTTAGCAAAATTGGACACATGCAGGACTCTGACCTAAACTAGCTGGCTGCCCTGAAAGGAAGTAAAAGCAAATATATTTATCAGACAATGGTGGGAAGTAGAAAACTTCCCAAGTCAACCCCATAAAATCCTTTAATGATTCAGGCAGTTTCCTCCAAGTCCACACTGAGAGCTGTCCACTGGTGCTGTGATGGAGTACTACTGTGGTGCTGCAAGATTTTATGGGTTTTTCTTCCTGAACTGGGAGGATGGTTTTTTGTTTCCACTTTGTCCTCAGTGCCGTCTCCGCTGTATTTCCAGGACACGTGCGGGACCATCTGACTGAAGGCCCTTTTTGTTCTTTGTGTTTTTGGTTTTTGTCAGACATTGTAGTCTGGCGCTTTGCCCAGCGGCTGCCTCAGTCTGATCTGCAGGGTCATGAAGGCCCCCACCGCCACATGGAAGAGGATCTGCCACATGTTCCTCAGTTCATACAGATACATGTTGGACAGACAGATGAGTGCAAACGCCAGGAAGGACTTACTGTTCCTCCAGACAGAGAAGTAGGCAAACAGGTAGCACTGAAAGGAGAACAGCAGAGAATAATTTGAATTCTGCACACTTTGTGTGACTGACGTTGACCAGTGAAATGTTTTCATTATTAATGTCCTTCATGGGACAATGTGTCTGGTAAGTAAAAAATCCCATCTAATAACTTTGTTCCCCCCCATCATTCTACTATTTAGTGGTGCTCCATTTAGAACCAGGAGTTGTACTTACAGAGTTGATGGAAATATTTTAGAGAAGGTAGTGGGGTGAAAGGCATTGAGCTTTTGCTAATGTTAGTCTAGCTGACAAGCTGCTGAGCTGTAAAGTGCAGAGCTGTTAGTCAGCCAGTCAGCCAGTGATGGGCTGCTCTTACTGCAGACTATCACTTACCTGATACAGACAGGCTGCTGTGCCAAGGAAGAAGGCAATCACGTAATTAAAGTCTTCATCGTCATTCTGCAGACAGGAAGAAAAGGGATTTTTTTTTTTTTTTTTTTTTTAGTACTAGTCATCCATGTCTAGACAAGGCATCATAAAAACAGTATGTATTTCCCATTCAGTCTCATTTAGTTTAATGGAATTTGATGTGACACCAAGGAACAGAATGGACAGCATATGGTATGCTGAAAATTCAGGTTAATGATAATTGTTTTTGCCATTATTTCTATCGGTTATAACTATTGGATTGTATGATAATGTTGTGACAATAAAGTCAGATGGGGCAGAAAACACAAGTAGTCTGACAATTTGACAAATGATCTAAACCCCTTCAATTGGAGTTGAAACAAAAGTACACATAATGTCAGTAATAATCCCTCATTGGGTATTTGTAGCTTTTATTTATTTTTCCCTTTATTGAGTAGTGACAGTGGACAGACAGGAAAGGGGGGAGAGAGATGGGGAATGACACGCAGCAAAGGGCAGCAGGTCAGATTCGAACCTGCGCCGCTGCAGGACTCAGCCTACATGGGGTGAACGCTCTTACTGAGTGAGCTTGAGGCAGCCCCAGCTTTTTCTGCTGCTACACTTGGAAATGTCAAAAATCGGTTACCAGTGACTATTGTTGGTCTTCAGGTCACCCCTCCCCCCCCCATCTCTTTGTGTATTCTATGACTATGTTGTTTTTTATGTACTGTATACCTTTCTACGTAACCAATTGTCCTCCGGGGACAAAATAAAGTTGAAAAGTTGCAGTTGAAGTCATTGCACAAGAAAACTGTGTGCACACACAACTACAATGATACAGGACAGTAGTTGAGCCAGAAAGTCGCTCTGTAAACTGTGATGGGGGTTTACAACAGACCATTTGGTAGTCATTTTACAGAGAGCTTTAATTTTTTCCAGATTTTCTGAAGTTTGACTAACCTGGAAGTTTGTTTAAAACCTGCATGATCATCTGACTGCTTGTGTTTCTTGCCACATGTGACTTCGGTTTAGCAATGTTGTCACATTCCCAGATCTCAGAAGATTAACTTTAGTTTGTTGCCAGTATGATGGACAGCCAAAACTATGAAAATCAAAACCTAGGTCGTAGGAAACCAGACATCCCCTTCAAGAGAAACTGAATCTGTGTGAATGTGATCTCAGTTATGTCCTGACCTGTAGTATACTCTCTATAGCATGGACTCCTCGCAGCAGGTTTAGGCCTCCACAGAGGATACAGAGCACACAGGACACAATGCCTGGGAGAGTCACTGGCTCCAACATCTGTGTGGGAGCTGGAAGAGAGAAAGGACAATATTACAGGCTCAGAAAAATCTGCTGAATGAACTACAAATGCATTAAGAAGAAATCTACTTTGCAAAGGACAAAACATACATTTTCTGAAATGTAATTATTGATAAAGACTTACATGCAGGATAAAATAATAAATCCTTGAATAGCAATAAAAAGCCAAGCATATACTGCTTTTAAATCTTCTGACTTCCAAAATATTCTGGCACGGTAAAAAGAGTGATGAGTCACTATTATGCGATTAGCATACTTCATCTCTCAGGACAAAATGATTTATGTTCTCAAAGAAACTGGCAAGGGCAACCAACAGAATGTGAACAAAGCATGGAGAGCTGCCCTGAAGAGGACGTCAGGGGGAAGACAACAGCTCCAAGTGACCCAGGGTGGCATTGCTTAGCTTGGGGCAGCTGAGGTGTGACAGCGCGTGGAAGAGGATGGTTGTCTGGAGGGGCTGAGCTACAGAGCAGCAGTGGAGCTGTTTGACTAGGCGGTGATCACCATCCATTACCCTTAAGGCTCATTATTTTTATTGGGACAGATTTTTTTTTTTTTTTACTGGAAAATACCTTGAGTTTATAAAAGAAGCAAATTGGTTGATATTTACACTGATTTTACATTGCTTCCAAAAGTTTCCTGTTGCAAGAATACACAGATAACTGCAGTTTAAAATAAACAATGAGAAACCCAAAATGAACCCTTAATTATTCCTAAAAGGTAATTATTAAAATAAATGCTGCAAAAGTGTTGTGTGATGCAAATTGTATTTTTGATTTTTGTTTTAAGTGAAAATAATGAGTCTCTGATATATCTATATCGTTCTCGATAACAGTCTACAGAAAGATGGACTTTTTTTTTTATTTAATGTTGGTATATAAGGTTTGTGCTGGTGCTCTACAGCACAAAACCAGGACAGTACAATATAATCATCTTTTACTAAAAATGCACAGATGGGAAAGAATGACTGTACTACACATTTAAACATTACAAGAAGCATGTGGTTCTACAGGTTTGATGTGAACTGGTCTAAAAACCAAAACAGTTTAAAAAGCGATATGAACAATGACAGGTAAGGAAACAATTTAAAGGAAATCACCAGTGACCTTTCTGTCATTGTGTTACAAAGGCCAGTGCTACCGGTCTGAATAGTGCCACGTAATGAGAATAAGATAATACGAGATAACACTTTATTGATCCCCAGAAGGGAAATTAGGAATTAGCAGTGGCGGTTTTTGGCACGGGCGAACCGGGCAACCACCCGGGGCGGCATTTTTTCATGTCACATGGGGGGCAGCACGAGAACTTAAAAAAAAAAATAATAAAACCTCTGCGCCGCGAAGCGGTTTTCTGTTATCTATCATTTCACTGTGTCGGGAATTGGCAGATCAGCGCCCCCAGCAGCTGCAGGCGCCCTGCTTACTGAGAGAGGTCAACACCCCCTTACTTTCACAAGAAATGGACTAGTCCATAACAGTGCGCCGCAGCGCAAAAGATATACACAAAGAACTGGGAAGTACACAGAGACGGAGCAAGACGAGTCTAACCTTTGTTTTATGTCAATTGTCTAAACGCGAAAATTAAACAAAGTTACCCAAGTGGCTCAAATAAAAGAAAAAAGCGAAAAGACATATTTTCGGCTGTAGCAGGACCTTCATCAGCTCCTGTGGCCGCGGCAGTAGTGGCACAGTGAGGAAGAGCCTCAGGAGGAGAGGGACAGAGATGAGAGAGTGAGGGTAAAACCCTCCCCTTAAAACACTTTGCCCCTTGATAAAACTGAGTGGTGGACAAACAGTTGATGATAACACTACAACAATAAAAGAAGTAGGCATGCTTTACTGTATGATTGCATTAGTAGCCTAGATAAACGTTGCACATCATGCAAACTTTCTTAACGAGAATTGTCATTCAATGTAGAACCGCCCCTGGGAATTAGCATTATAAAAGCAAACTTCTTATGTATACATGGATGATGTATGTATGGGGCATGTATATGTGTGTGGCAGCAGATCATGTCCTACCTATGCCTTTGTATTTAGAGGGCGTGTGAACTGAGAATCCGTTAATAGCCTGCAGTTCCTCAGGAGAGAGCTGGTAGGGCGGTCGCAGCTTGATCTCTGTCTGCATGTCAGCCAGGTTGATCTTGGTGGACAGGGAACGCGGGCTGTTGTAGCGCTGTTTGGTCTTCTGGATGAAGGTGTCTGATGGATGAAAGTCGGCACAACAAGGTGGTTAATATCACAGGAAATACAACACATCTAGTGTGTTAGGATGTTTGCAGGAAGTAATTTTATATAGTTATTAAATGCCATTTGTTTTTATACTTTCCCTAAACCTTTTTTTTATTATTTATTTATTTTGTTTCCTACATTTCTCAAAATATGTTTTGTTTAGCCCGGGAGAAGGTACCTTGTCCCATTAAGTTTTAAAAAATATATACATACATACATACAGGAAGAGTGAATATTAAAAACCATACACATCTTAAAACATGCTTCAACATGAGCCTAATTTGTAGAGATAATGGTGTGTCTTCTTATTTTGCAATCGATCTTGTCCCCGTGTTATTAATGAAGCTGAAACATGCTGTGAAACTCCATGGAGCTCACCAAATTCAATAAAGGAGTACGGCCGCACGGCGCTGCTGGTTCTCTTCGTGTCATAGGTGACAATAAACTCCTTCTGTAGCTCGTCCAGGAAGCAGAAGGCCAGCACATTGGGGTAGTTTGCAGTGCACACCATCAGGTATCCAACACCCAGTGCGCTCGTAAAACTGAAACACACACACACACAATTGCTTTTCATGCACTGCACTCTTGACAGAAACCATGGGAAACCGTAATTAGGACACCAAGCTAAAAGCAGTGCAGACAAATACAAAAATAAAAACAATGGCATTTCATTCTGCTGGTTGCTGGTCTTAATACAGTACAAACACTATTTAAGCACATTTGTGCCTAAAACTCACACATTCACAGCTAATTAAACACAATTCCACATTTACATTCATATGCACCTCGGCAGACGGCCCTTCAGTGTTAATTGATACGCTGAGCACAAATTAAATTCCCCAGATACAAAGACTTCTACATTATCTGAAAAGCTCAGAGCACAATTGAAAGGAAAGTCGGTTATCACAGCAACATCTAAATTGATGTAAAACAAAAATGTCAACAAACAGTACAGGCGGATGTGCTGATTATCAGGTGGCTAGACAAAGAAACAACATAAGTATAGAATATATCTGAAGAATGAAGGTATTTCTGAATGGGGGTGTCACGATTCTCCAAATCCTCGATTCGATTACATTTTCGATTCTGAGGTCACGGTTCGATTCAATTCAATTCTCGATTTTTCCTTCTTGTTTAGAAGTAGAAGATTCAAAAGGGGATGAATTTCAAAATTTAGGAGCCACAACTTCAAAAAGGCAAAGTCTCATTTAGTTTTAAGGCCAGGTGGAAGGAACAACCACTAAACCATGATCAGATGATCTCAGACACCTACTAGTGGCATACAGCAATTGTAGCTAATCATAAACATCAATGTTGAGTAAAAGATAAAACAAAGTTTGATTAAAGCCCCAGTGTGTAACATTTGTAGTTGTTCATTATCAAAATCTGTATTGCCCTTCACAAACTTGTCCTTTTTTATGAATATTGACCACAACCCTTAATTCCAAGTATTCCTATTGGCTTGAAATTTTACATTTGCGCTTACATGAACTGGGGTAGACGCTCCATAGCCATGCGCCATCTTGAAATACGGTAGCCCGTAAGGGACATACAGGCTATACTGCTCCGCATTTCGCGCTTTTCACTCAGTGGCACTGACTGTGACGTATGCCAGGGAGGGAGGGGGGAGAATACTGCGACTCACCGCCGGCAGATTTGAAAGTCTGTTGCGTCTATTATCGAGGACATGAAACTGAGTCGCTGAGGAAATTAAAATGACAACGTGACAGGCAAAGCAACGCGACCAAAGTTAATATTGTTGTGGCTTTTCCAAGATGGAAAGAGCTAATGAGGAGCAAGGATTTTAAAAGGCACGCCAAAGTTGCCTGCTTTCTTCTCAACAGGTAATTCTGCCTATTTGTGTAAAAGTTTCATAGTTGCTACTTGCTTGGCTAACTATAGCATGGTTGTGCATAATGCTAGAACGACGTCTAGGATACTTTTCCTTGCGTCAATGATGAAAAAGGATTGTCTACCTTGTAACATAAACGTAATCATACGTGCCGTGATTTCCCTGGCAGACAACTCACGTCATGGAGTTGTAACACAGACTAGCTACTAGAACAGCTGCGTGGAAACGATGGAGATACTAAGAGATCATTTCAGTTTCATTGACATTGTTCATGCTGCTCAGAGAAATATATTAAAAACACAAACCTGTTTCTTCTCTCCTACGCTGTAAACATCGTCTTACACTATTAATCTCTTATAATATACAGAATAACGATAGCACTGATACTTTACTAACATTAGCTTACATATGTTTGGGAACCTGATAGCTGATGTTAGCAATGAAATGGTACCAAAATAACGTCAAACTATTATTACACTGGAAGGGACACTCAGACGAAGTTGTCGCTAATTTCGGGTTTGGCCACCGTAGGAGTTAGAACGCACTCGGAATGGGGGGGTTACAAAGTGAAATTCAGTTGGTTGTCATATACAATTTCACCGCTAGATGGGAGAAATTCTTACACACTGGGGCTTTAAGTCCAAAAAGGTATAACTGGTATTAAATAAGGATGCATAAATATGAGTTACAGCATGAATATCAAAGAATGTTAAGTAGTCTTTGTTAAAAATACTGTAAACTTAAGCCCAGAAAGCCCTCAGAAACACTATATACTAAAGCCCAATTAAACAGGTAAGATTTAAGGCTTCAAATGATAAAACAAGAGAACTTGTGTTCCAAAAATGTCTAAATTAAGTCAGCTAATGTTACAATTCTCAGTCAGGAGTTGTTTTCTTGCAGAATGATATACAGAATCTCCTCCTGCTTTCATGCTACAGACCTAACAGCTTGGAAAGGGCCCAGAAGATCACAGATGAACCTGTGACTTTATACACCGCCTCATTCTGACCTTTACCGTCTTTCCACCTTCTTTCTTCGAATGCTTCTGGCTCTCATTGAGGAAAGAGTTTCTTTTGGGTTCATGTTCTCTATCTTAATAAGACTAATTAGCTCTTTACAAACAAGCACATGAGAGATTTTCAAAGCATTTCCCTGAGCACCAGCAGGGCTTTTAGAAACAGTTTGACACCTCACGAGGGCCTAGTTGTCATCACTCATATTAAAAAGCTATTTTCCATCAAATTTGTGTTAGAGGGTCAAGAGAGCACAAAAACTGTCAGTAGGAGATTGTTTAATCACCGTAGGTGTCAAATCTCTCAAGTTAAATCTCTGAAATATAAATAGTTATCCACAGTTAACATAACTGGATATCTTTTTTTTTTTTTTTTTTTTTTAATAATGGCTGTTTAATTTATGTGTGAGTTGCATGTAAAGGGTCTCTTCAAAATCACCACACATTGGAAATTTAACATCCCATATGACCTACTTGACATTGTATGGTCCAGTCTTAAGTGTGCAGCGGTCAGGGAACTGGCTGAGTTTCTTGGAGAGACCCTTGAGGTGCCTCTTGGTTTCCTGAAGCTCTCTGTCCTGCTCATAATCAGTGGATGCAGAGAGAGGCAGGCCATCCCGGACCCGAACCACAGAGGCGAACAACACCATCGACATCTTACAGCTCTGGCAATCTTACTGAAGCCCTGCAAACAGACATAAAAAGGGAAGAAAGCTTATAGAGAGTGTAGCAATAACATATTGGATATTGGATGTTGTTCAAAACAAGGCTATTGGGCAGTATGAGAACCATAATGTTTTTTGAACATCAAAGCATGTAAACCTATTCTGGTAGAACCCAAGAGTATAATTATGATGCTGAAAAGAAGTATAATAGGGGCTAGTTACAGTTGATTGTTAACAAACGCTATCACTGTTTTACAGTACAATAAACATTTATTTTAACAAGTTCAACTCTGTGATCTCAGATTTCAAAGAACTGAATGACCTCTCCAAATTAAAAATACGCCTGGGAGGAGGAGACAGGGCATATGCTGCTTCCAATATGTATCAATATGCCACAACCTGAGGGACAGTGAATGACAGACACACACACACACACACACACACACACACACACACACACACACACACTAGTACCATATATATGTAATTAATATAAACCAATCTTAATTTTGTGTTAATGTTCATATTCATTTTTACGTTTATTTTGCACTGTCCGAATATTTGGACACATTGTATTTTGTAGCTTTGGAAACATTGTTATTGAATTGCTCATTTAACTGAAAAGACGTTTATGCTAGCTAGCTACCGTTAGGAGCAGCGGGTCCGTAGCTAAGGAGTAACTTGGGTTTATTTACATCTGTTGACATAAAACTCAGCCGAACGCTTGGCGCATTAGCTAGTTGGTTACAAGGTTAGTGTTTTCTATTTTTTCTGAAATGTAAGCGGCCAGTTTACAGTATAAGCTAGCTACACCAGACCGGCCAGGCTAGCCAGCTAGCCACCGTTAGTAGCTTGTTCACCAACATCTTCTTCCAGATAACGTAAGCAGGCTAGGAAGCTAACAGCTGGCAACTCTAACGTTAGCTAGCTCTTAGCAAGCCTAAACGAAACAGACACGTCTGGCGAACTGAGATAGTCAGTTGAGTATTAAGTATTAATTAATACCTACCCAAACGACTGTAGCATCATGTGGACATCTGTGATAAGCAGTACGCAGCTATGAAACTGTGCAGTGAGCAGGGGCGGCTAGCAACAGACAGCGTTGATGATTCTTTACGTTTACGTGGCTTTTTCGCTGTGCATCTTGGGTAAAGAAAACCTCTCATCAGCATCACAGAAAAAAACAAAGATGCTCTGTAGTGATAAATCATCAGGAAAAAGGAATATTTGGACATATTTTTGATTCCCAGTTGAACTGACAGTATTCATATTAAATTCTAAAATAGATAGACTACTATCCCTATGCTGCTTCCTTTGCATACATTTGTCAGTTTCTCATTTATTTGTATACCCACATACACACTTAAATTCATTGTTTGATCACATCATTGTTGTTATTTAGTACATTCACAATGCAATGATTTTCCAGCATCTACCAAATATAAATGTTTGTGTTAAACTAAAAAAACTTTTATAATTCTTTCCCTAAAATCTCTTATTTATGTCCAATATTGATTTTTGCTTATTATATCATATATTGCTTATTACTTTGGCAATACACATCTGATTCTTAACTCAAAGATGATTTCAAAGATTTCTGCTGGAGCTTTCAGTCACATTTTCATCTGGGGAGATGAGTGACACATAAAACAAAACATGAAGAAACAAGAGTAACAGTGCTAATTGGTAAAAGAGATCATGCATTATAACAAAATACTACTAAATAAGTATTATTTACAGTCCAACAGTGGTGGAATGTAACTAAGTACATATACTCAAGTACTGTACTACAAATTTGAGGTACTTGTACTTTACTTGAGTCTTTTCTTTTCATGTCACTTTCTACTTCTACTACATTTCAGAGGGAAATATTGTACTTTTTACTCCACTACATTAATCTGGCAGCTTTAGTTAGGCTACTTGTTACTTTACAAATTAAGATTTTTGCACACAAACACATGTAGTTTATAAAATACGATGTTTTATCGTAAATTAAACAACCCAATAACAGTAACATTTTCAATGCAGGACTTTTACTATTTGGTATTAATGGTATTAGTACTTTTACTTAAGTAAAGGATCTGAATACTTCTTCCACCACTGCAGTCCAACAAGGTGGGTAGATAGTAAATAGTGTGCTACTGCAGTACATATCCCTTGAACTGAGCCGTTAATGTAATATTCATGAGCTCGTTAACGTTATGATAGATACTATGTTTCATAATTTAAATTTTCATTATATTTTGGTTACATTTTATTCTCTCCTCTCTACTTGCTCCAGTTGCTACTTTCCCACTGAAAGCTGGCAAAAATTAGGCCTTCTCCCAAGCATCTAAAGCTGAGATTTTCTTTTATGTTAAAATTAAAAATAACATGAAAAATGAATAACGCGTTCCCAGAGCCTGCCAAGCTTTAGTGCTCCTCTCAGACCTGAAAAATAGGCCATCCTCTGGCATCAGCATTTTTTGCTATTTTCACACATTTCCTGTTAGAATATGGAAAAAAACATAACTGTAGCAGGAGGAAATGAAAACAATACAGAGATGGTTACTGGCCTCATCCTTCACACATACCCATGTAATCTCCCCAGAGCCCAGGCAATGTGTCAGCCTAAAGGGGCCTCCTCGGTATCCTCAAGGTGTGTGTGTGTGTGTGTGTGTGTGTGTGTGTGTGTGTGTGTGTGTGTGTGTGTGTGTGTGTGTGTGTGTGTGTGTGTGTGTGTGTGTGTGTGTGTGAGATAAAGACAGACACGCAGAGTGAAAGTGGATGATGGATGTCTTCTGCTGCTGACAAGTTGATGAATCGCCACAGGTCTCAGTAAGTGTTTAGTGCAGAGGGTGTCAGGTGTGAGGAAGGCAGTGCCGTCATTCACAGTGACACAGTCTAAACAGAGGTGCAAACACATCAGCATTCAAATGCATCAGCGCCAAATGTCTCTTTCTCAGGATGTCGTCATTATATATTTCAACTTTGAGCTTAGCAATTCTTGATAAGTATGACATATTTAAAAATACACCCGTAGCTACTGCAGAACATTTTCTTCAACTGCAGGATTTTGACTTTTTTACAGGAAATTCATGAAATGTGATTTTTAAGGACCACCTGTGAGTTGAGACTAGAAGTCTGAAGCCTCGGTAGTTGTCCTTGAAGGCTCCAATGTCATTACACTTAACAACAGACCAAGCATCATACACACAACAATAACAGGTTTGATCTCGTTGTGGTGCTAAAAAGAAGGTAATGGGGTCATGAGAATCCAAAGATTTTATATTGTGAGGAGTGTGAATATGCCTAGCAAAATCTCTAAGAAACACCCTCTGGGGAACATGAATATCCAAATCCAATTTCATGCCAATATGTCCTAGTTGGGGCGACCTCTAGCTCACCCAGTAGAGCGTGCGCCCCATGTAAGCTGAGGCCTTTGCAGCGGCCCGGGTTCAAATCCGACCTGCAGCCCTTTGCTGCGTGTCATCCCCCATCTCTCTCCCACCTCTCGTCTAGCCACTGTCACTCTGAAATAAAGGGGAACCCCCCCACCCCCAAAAGAAAAAACTATGTCCTAGCTGCTGAGTTTCTACTCTGGACCAAAATGCAACTAACAGAAAACTGGCAACGCACATTGATCTGATATATTTCATGTGTTTAAATTAGGTCAGACGAGCCATTATTAAAGCAAAACTCAACTGATTTTCCAAGATTGTTTTAGTAGTCATGGGGAGTACCATGCAAACAGTTGTGTTCTGCTGCTCTGGAGGAGGTATGTGACCTAAAATCTGGTGAAAACCCTGTTATAGCAGCATATGAATGTCCGTGGTTTTGGAAGCACGTGTTCAACAATCTCATATGGGTGTAACAACGGGGTGTCCACATAGGTGTGTAGTCTCCAAGCCAAAACTAACAGAGAGCTTGCATTGCAAAGTTGAGGCATAGACTTTGAATGACATGGTCATTTAGTAGGCAGTGTGGGTATTATGGGAAATGTATCACAGCCTCTGCTGCACCAGATTTGATCATTCTTTTTAAATTAGACTCTTGAGAACTCATCATCATGGAGTCGAGTGCTTCAAATATTGATGTTTTTCCTCTGGCGTTGTGCTGCAAGTATGTAGCTTTAATAAACAAATATACATTCCAATATTTCAGAGAATCAACAACAGAAGCTTTAGACACTTGTATAATAATAAAAAGAAATCATTCAAGTCCATTTGATGGTGGTGTCAATTATATGAAATTAGTGAATGATACAGCATCTTCAGTATGGGGAAAATGGTGGTCTTGAACAGAATTCACCATAAATAATTATAAAATAAATAATGGACAATAAAAGAATTTATCAG